>CM020179.1:44681140-44787971 GCA_009805545.1 Oryza longistaminata
AAAAAAGAAGCCTGCACCTGGGATTGGAACAAATTATGCCTATTAGTAGCTGGGAATATATTTTGTTTAGTGGACAATCTTGACAAAAAATGGTGTTTTGGTTGTCAACACACTGTGATGTATATAATGGATTAAAAATATGCTATATCAGCTGCATGCTGTAGGTGCAAGTGCATGGCTACTTGCTGATTGCAGAATATAGTTGCATTTTGTGATACTTAAGTGCTGAAAGTATCTGAAATGGATGTTCTGCCTCTTTTACTGAATGTGTGCCTCATTTTGTCTTTGCAATATTGTGCCTCAAATATCTATGAATTGAACAAGCATTCCTTCAAAATTTGTATAGACCCAACATTCACAAAGATGCAGATTGAGAAACTGGCTATTTTATTCATCACATACCATGCATTTTTAGTGCATTTCACACATTACACACATTTCAACCACTCCTAAAGAAAGCATACATATTTGTCACGCAACAACCACACAGGCAGCTACTACACATCTCAATAAGACAACAATATCTCCTACCATGTCTATCAACAAGTTCATCCTCCTAACAAGGCACTTAGTCTGCTCAGCAAATTGCTCTGCATCATTTTCAACATATGGTTGTGCACCCTGTTGATGAACCATTGCATTTGTCTGACACGCCACAGCAGAACATGGACTTCTGAATATGCACAGCACGAGATGCAAGATGCCCAGTATTAATTTCAAGTACTCCATATTGTTCCTCCCAGTACCAAAAGCGACATCCCAATTCATCTCGCTGCGCAAAAAATGTACAAAATTAACCTCAGCAAAACCCGATGCGAATTGAAAATTTTCCACCACAACACAGATCATAGAAGAGAAGAACTAACCTGATGGCAAGGGCAAGTGTAAAATATGCGCCCTTTATTCTCAGGCGTATTAGCCGCACGCCTAATGATTGTCTCACAATCGCAACAGGGCACTTAATTAGAGGGAGACGCCCCTTTCCTTCCGCCGATTCGTCGACGATGAACTCGAGCCCCCTTCCATGCGCCAATCAAATTGAAGGGCTTCATCTAGATACGCCAAATGGAACCAATTTGGATGCCCTGCATCGAGCTTGAAGAAGAGGGCGACGACTGAAGATGGAGGCGACGAATCGAGCTCCCTAGGGTTTCACGCTCAGCTCGATGGGGAAAAAAAAGCGAGACAGTGGGGGATTTATCGTCTGAGGGCTGGCGAAAAAAAAGGGGCTTAATGCATATGCACCACCGGCTGTCTCCTCCCCTCCACGTTGGCAAGCCACGTCAGCGAGCAGACCGAGTCAAATGGGATTTGGACAGGCAATGTACGGCTAGCAAAGTTTAGGGACCTGTAAATGCGATTGAGAGTTTAGGGGACCTAGATGACACACCTTACAAGTTTGAGGACGCTGGTGCACTTTACTCTTTTCTTTATTTTGATTAGAATTTGAAGTAACAATTCCTAATGACATGTAAAAATCAACACAAAATCGAAATAGTAAGGAAATGTATAAACTTTCAATATCTTTGGTACAGTATTATTTGAGCAACGACACCAGAGTTAGGAATCTCACAAATAGCTTACTGTTGGACATTGAAGCAACTATTGCATCACAATACAGGAACCAATTAAGGATCTGTCGGCTCTTGTTTTTTATGAACACAAGCTATATAAACTATTGTGCTTTAACACACAAAAATCGTCTATGAAAACTAGTTTTATTTCAGACTTGAAGACAGCATCAACTATATGTCCCAAATCCATGTATCAATGGTTTCTTCATCTTGCCAATGGACTAAACATGGACATCGAAGACGTGTCATCTCTTGCTACATTTTCCATGTCACCCTTGTTCCCAGGAGCTTCCTCCAATTCTAGGCTTTCCTTCAATTGCGTTACCTAGCGGACATCATTGGTCTTTGAGAAGCAATATCTGCTGTGCACATCATGGCGGCATCAAGAACTTCCACATGAGTTGACATTACAGAACCTCCCAGACGTGCGTCGGCAACTGAGCTGATGTTGCCAGTTGAACCATCTTCTGCATCACACGCTGAATAATGTGACCATTTCCAGTATGTATGGGAGGATTCACCACTAGTGTACTCTAGTAAAACAAACCGAAGCTGTGACGTCACTTCTGTTCAGTGAGCCTACCTGGTGACATAGTACTAAAAAATAGCCACATTGATAACATGATGATTGCACCAAGTGGTTAAGGATAGCATTGCATAGAATCATTTAAACATATGAATACACAACATAAAGTAAGAGTTTGTTCAAGAGAAGCTCATACTCCAGGGTCAATGTAGCCCATAGATCCAGCTACAGTTGCTGATACGTGAGTCTGGGAGCGCTATGGTAGGTTTTAGAAACCAAAATCTGCTATTTTTGCTTTTAGATTTCGACCCAAGAGAATGTTATTTGTTTTTACATCCCCATGAATTATTGGCAGTTACAAGCCTTATGTAGATAATCTAGGCCTACATATGAGAAAAAACTACAGTTAGATGAAGAGATGAGCATGTGATAAACCACATTTTTTTATTGTCTTTGCCGTCTTCATGTACCATACCTTGTGCAGCTTCAGCATAACTCTTATGCGTGTTTGCCCAATTCAAGGTCACCCAGTCCAGCTTTACCTTCATACATTAATTGCATACAATTATAAGGAGATGAGAGGAGGAGGAGGGAGGTATTTGACAAATCAAAACAATATTATTGCTTTAACAATAATAAGAACCAGGTTAATGAGAATCATTCTCAGAAGATGCTACTTGTACTGTGTCATTTTTTTAGATAATGGGTTAAACCCGGCCTCTATACCAACATTGGTTTATGCGGCCAAATGTACTAGTCATTACATTGCTATTTATATTAGCAAAGATTAGAAGCTGGCCATGTCAGTATGTCTTCGCAATCAGTCAATATAGACGTTTCAACAATGCAAAACCAATTATTTTTGTATACA
This sequence comes from Oryza longistaminata, assembly GCA_009805545.1. Classification (NCBI taxonomy): domain Eukaryota; kingdom Viridiplantae; phylum Streptophyta; class Magnoliopsida; order Poales; family Poaceae; genus Oryza; species Oryza longistaminata. The sequence continues at coordinate 44,684,112 of CM020179.1, forward strand.
ATTTAAACATCCACACAATTCATTATTGTTTTTGTTAATCGCTGATTTGAGAATGAGACGATGAAAAATTATGACAACTTTGGAAATGCAAGATTATGATACTCCGTATAAGGGGCAGAATTAAGGGTAGGGTAGAGCAAGTAAATAATCAGCACCGTAAAACCACTACAATTTTTTTTGGTAGTTAGAGCTGAATGGATCATGTTTGGTTAGAACCAATTTAGAGCCAAATTTTATTGGTCAAGTAGAGTTAGCCATATTAAGAGGCATTGCCAATATTTTGGCTTCAATGCAACTACTCATATCTACTATTTTTTAAGGAAAACTGCCACATATCTACTATTCAAACAACTAGTTGATATCCCACCCTTTTACGCGGGATATGTAGATGAATGTGTATTATACATTTATAGAAATGGACGATGTATATGTTTAAATAATGTGAAATGATTTGGAGATAATGATTTGACAATGCTTGCATATTGAGTTCTAAAAATACAACAAAATTGTAAATGATACGTCTGGTTTGCATGATATTTTAAATACTCTAGACACTTAATTGCTAGTGGGTAATGAATGTGGGCATACTTACATATTATTTAAATACTCTAGATAATAATTAATAAGTGGGTGATGATGTGACACACTTGCATGTTGAGCTTTAGAGGTTAGTGAGCATCAATTTATAGTAAGATAGCATCAATGAATTGTTAGAGCACATTTTAGTTTAAATGGCCCAAAATCCGTTAAGGTATATCTTGAGTGAGTTTATACGATGGCAATATTATAATGAACACCCTTAGGTAGAGACTAATAGTATGTTGTCACTAAAGAAACAACAGTCTACTTCTTTGTGTTCTATTGAAAAGTTAACTATGCTCTCTCCAGATATGCCAACATGATCAGTGAATTGCTTAGCCGTGTGCTGCTTCAGTCATGTAGAGGGCACATGCACAGTATTGAAGTTGTAAGAAGGAAAATATGATATAGCCAACTAGTTTGGTCTGCGCAATGTATAGGTTCTCACATACGTGCAGTATCTCCCTCGGATTTTACATACATTTCAGTACATAAAATATTGCGGGGACAAACCTCTCAAATAATCAGAAAGATTGCCACTAGACATGTACTCATAGACAAGTGCTAAATGCTCCTCTCCCAGCAGTAACCAATCAAGGAAACAAGATTCCTGTGATTCACCTTGGTCAAGTTCTGAACCTATGTAATGTGATAAAACAAAGGTTAAATCTCTTAATGTGTATGAAACCTCATAGTGGATATGACTGAGTTCCTATTCAAATATTGCCATTGCATTTTTTTGTTTATCTGTGGTTAATCATAAGAGTAACATATTTGGCACCTCAGCTAAGAATTCATCAAGCCCGTGTTGGCGATGATTCAGATCGCATCTTAACAGCAACCTCAGTACCGTCTTCTAAACAGCCGTAATACACATTTCCGAAGCCTCCATGCCCAATTAACGTTTGAAGCTATCAGTGAACTTCTCTAATTCCTCATATGTGAATCGGCGATTTTCAGGTTTTTTTAGATGGTCCAAATGATTTGTCCGATGTCTGGAGGAACATATAAGTTGTGGTACCATGGAGAATCATCTGTAGAACTGGTGTAGAAAGAACAGATTTAGCATATTAAATGCAGATATTAAACAATGTGTTTTTCAATGCAGATTATAGTAGTACACACCATGGGGCTTCTTTTGGCTCTCCAGATCAAAAATGCTACAACAAGCATGGCGACTACAAGTACTGGAGCCACTACAGAAACAGCCTAAGGTAGCTGCTCTGTTTCTTGATGAGGATGAAGTTATTGGTTTTTGCACATATCTCCGTCAGACTTGTAGCTGAAATTACATAAAACTATCAGTCCTGCTTTTAAATTGGTTCAAAAGAAAACAATATTTTCTTTTAGGATGCCCAAAGTTTACAGGAAGAACAACCCCACAATCTGGAAAATGCTAAAGGGAAATCAATAAATAATAAAAGTAGGTACACCTGAAAACAATCGATCATTACTTTTGCGGAGGTATAATAGTCTGGAATTGTCCCGGTTAGTTGGTTGCATGACAAGTTTCTGTATAAAGTGGGATTTTTGGCATTAAAAATAGACATCCTGACTTGGTAACAATATGCAAACAAATTTATCAACTAAAATATTTATATGAATTGCCGACAACATGTAATGTACCAGGAATCATGCTTCGAACCACTTTAATTAATGCCTGATATATTTCAAATCTATACTTCTCCACAGAGGGTGGTGCAATATAAAAGGCAAAAGCATGATGATCGTTGGCTTAGTGCCAATCTGACATGAAACAATTTGCTCGAAAAATTAAAAAAAAACAGTAAACAGAAATACTCCATCATGCAATTGGCAATCTCACATGAAAAAATCGTTTATGGCATAAATAAAAATGACACAGCAATCAGATATACTCCGTCATGCAAGCATCTGTTTGTATCATTATGCTCCATGATTTGCAACATCTCATTGCCTATTCAATGATCCTGGAATATCTATCTAAAGATAAGTCATATCAAATTCCTATAGATGCATGAGCCATTCAGAGACATTGGGTATGGGAATAACAAAATATTGATGCATCCTAGGCTCTAAGATGATTTGAAAGTTGATTTTGCATGTTTTTTCATCAAAGTTTATTATTTACATTGACTTTTAAAACTTTTAAACTGCTGCCAAAATAATCCTAATTATAAAAGTTTTGCTCACAAATTATTATTTTTTATTTTGTTTAATAAGCCATACAGTTTATAATCAGCATTAGAGTTACCGGACGGATAGAGTGTTGATGCATGCCTTCAATTGTGATATCTACGAATTTTTAAAGGTAAGCACATGTGTTGATGGAATTCTGATATATCATAGACCATAATATAGATTATTCTTGGTCTACTTTCAATTCAGATTGCCCCATATGTAATAAAAAAATTCCTCCATATGTGGCTTGCAAGTTTAAACTACAGGAGAAAAGCCTACTTTTGGTCGTTCAACTGTAGCCTTGGTTCGGTTTTCATCCTCAACTATATATAAAACGATTACTGATCGGTCATTTAGTTGGTTTTTCGGGTGATTTTAAATAGAGTACGACTATATATCCCATTCATTTCAGTCGGGAATTTCAGATGTGGCTAATGAAAGGAAGAGAAATTTCATGTATACTTACAAATACTTGAGGGCACTAAACAATGTGAAGTTATAGGATATCGGCCCCTTGCAACTCGCTGTTGGAGAGATCACTGCATAATAATTTCAAGCAATTCCAACGTGAATGAAAGGTACCAACTATATACAATAATTCAGTACGATAGTACGTACAAATCTTCCGAATCATACTCACAGAGATATTATCCTCATGGTTTTATCATCACCAGGATTGGTACATTGCACACCATCCCATATACAGAATTAGATGGATAACAAGGATCGCCCATCCAGTTCTTCCTTATTCCGTACTCATATTTAATGGCCATGATCGCTTCAACTAGCATATGGAAAGAAAATATATGGAAGAAAACCAAGTGATATTTTAATTAGTGTACATTGTAGAGACAGATAGAGCTTACAGTCTTGGGAGAACGTCATTGGATATTCATGGATGATGCGGACTGTACACCTCATAAGCATTGAGGATCGGGGGAAGAGCAGACGTGGCAGGGCAGGCAAGTGACAGTATGTTGTGTAAATGTTAAGGTTTTCTTTTATTTTTTTCAGGTTTGTTTATTTTGGTAGTACTTCACAATAAAATGTTTAGACATGAGTTCATCCGTTAGTATTTGGATTTTACATGTTTCATAGTGCTAATTGTTACTACTATAATAGATTTAGTGTTTATAGATGAAAAAACTCTGCCCTGTTCCATAACTCTTTATATGGTGTACTAATTTTTTTTGTGCTACCTATTGCTGTTTTGTAGAAAAAGAAAGTGAAGCAGTCCCTTGATCCATCCTTGGAATCAAATCACTCCTGGCCAGCTTGAACAATATACGGTGGTGAAGTTCCCCTATCCAGTAAAGTTGAAAGGTCGACATCTTCTCTGCACCAACAGCCCTAGCTAAGTAAGTTTGCATGCAAACCAATTTTTTTACTCTGTATCTTTGATTTGCCATATGGCATATGGTTTCCGGAAGGGTTTTGATGGGGTAGGTAAAAAAGGTTATTTAGAGACAACTGAGTAAATTATAGTAGAATAGCACTATGCCCATAGAGTAACTATAGGTAAACAAGGTTATTTTGTGTTTTTATGAGATGCATATTTTATATATATTTTTTATCTGAAATATTTAAGCAAGTTACTAATATATATGCTTTGAAATTCTCAGGATGGCACTTGGACCTCCAAGGCGCAGCGCACGAACTTCCAACAGCACTGCTGTTACAAGCGAGAATAATGATGTTGATCTAGCTGGAACTGAGGAAGAGATTCACTTGCGTGGTAGTTTGCAGCTTCCACCTGCTATTCCTAATGAGGAAGATCGTCCATTGATTGAACCTTCCAGGAAGACGTGAGTGTTTAAACTATCTTGTGATTATTCTTGTGCCTTGTCGTCATTAGGTTTGATCTATCTGAACAATTTCCTTTGCTTGTGAAGGCACTGGGTTGAAGTCCCAACACTAGGCATGGACAGAACACCAGCAAGTGTTTTAACATGTCTTCTAAAGGATAATCATCCCGGTATAGTTGACTACAGAGGCAAATCAGTGGCGGCATCACGTTGGGTTCACTACAAAGCTGCAAAGGACACAAGTGGATGGTCTGCAGCTGATGAAGTTGAAGCAGGTTTATGGGTAATTCTCTGCAGCACGCTAGGCTACTTATCATTTAATTATTGAAACTTTATAGTACTAGAAATTAGTATAGTAGTACCTTAATTTAACACTAAATGCAAAGCCATTTACATTCTGAAATTTGAACCAGAGATTACTTGCTATTACCTTTCTGAAATTCAAGTATAAACCAAGTATAACCAAGACTTCATATTTGATATTTCTGCAGCTGAGGTTTAGATATAAACCCGAGGATGCAGAAGAGATAAGTAAGCATGTTGGGCGGTGCTGCGGAGAGCTCTTATCAAGTATAAATTACTATGCCCGAATTCAGGCCATATTGGATCACTGCCGAAATGTTGAAAAAGTAAATATATGCGACAAGGTGGCTGGAAGAAGGTATCTGACTAGGGAGCAGTATGTAGCACAGAAGCCTAAATGGTGTGATGAAGATGCTTGGAGATTCTTTGCTGATAAATGGAGCAATCCAGAATGGGTACAAAAATCAGAGACAAACCATGCCAATCGCTACACCCCTAGATATAAACCACATAGAGGAGGATCTAATTCTATTGCAACAGTGTGCCAAAAGCTGGTGAGTTCTTAAGCTTATCTTCTTTTCATATTATTGTCTTTATGTGCATTTTCAGTTAGATTTCTTTCCAATGTAGTCTAAGAAAGAAGGACGAGAAGTATCTGCAATTGAGGCATGGGTATATACACATAGAGGGTCAAACACTCTAGAATCCAGATCCCAATTCCCTGAATACGGCAGAAGCCAGTGCATGCTTAGTAAATCCATTGTCAGCTTAAATTACATCGAGGTGCATATTTTATCATATAGCAAGGCAACTAGCGAATGTGTATCCATTTTCAATAAAATCCATATATTCAATATTATGTGTTGTGCCTTTTAATCGTAGGATGTGGCTACTCATACTGGAATGGTGTGGACTGCAGTTCCTCCTCCACCACCACCGCCGCCTCCACCTCCAACATATGGAGCTTCATCCTCTCCATCTTGTGAGAATGTATGTCACTGATCTGTTTGTGTCCATGTTCTTATTAAAATATATTGCTTTTAGAGCAATTTATAGTCTATTGAGCTTAGTCCTGTTATTACATAAGTACACATAAATTCAATATTGTGCCTTGTGCCTTTCGATTTTAGAATGTGGCTGCTCCAACTGGAATGGTGCGTACTGCAGTTCCACCTCCGTCACCGCCACCTCCTCCAACATATGGAGCTGCATCCTCTCCATCTCATGAGAATGTATGACACTAATCTGTTTGTGTCCATGTACTGTGTCTAGAGCATTTCATTATTCAGCTTAGTCTTGTTATTACATTTGTTTTTATAGTATATTTAATTTAACATCAGTTTACTATCTTCTATATATAGGCTCCTTTGAACAGATCAGTTAATGGAGAGAATCCTGATGATACACTAGCTAGGATTGCTCAAGGAATGTTTGGAGGCTATATCAATGCATCCGGCAGCGGTGCTGGGAACCATTCCCCTCCTGTTGATGATCTGGGCCCTTTTTAATGGCAAAAATGTTAGAAGTGCTATTTTGTGACTAATGAACCTAAGTCATGTTAGCTAGGGAATTGACCTTGATTTATGGCTGGATAGTTTCTGCTATATTTTGGTGGCAGTGATGGATGAACATCACTTTAAGGTTGGATAGCTTTTGTGGAATTTTGTTGTCAGAAACAAATGCTAGGAACATTGGAACGATAACTATGTGATGGATGCATGATTACTTATAGCTCCTTTCACGAAGAAAAATGAGCAATCTTAATTATATATGTTTGAGCTTATTCTGGTTAATGTAACTAGCTAGTATGGCTAAATGATATGGAATGGAGTATTTGTGTATAAATAATGGAGAAAAAATAAATCGAGGTTTACTAATTTTAATTCAAAATCAATCCTACCATTTATATTGAAAATTGCAGGGTGGTGTAGGTTTATTTCCCTAGAGAAGTGAATTATATGTAACCTAGGGATACTACCTTTACATGTAGGATGGGCATGCCATGTGCACAATGTTCCCTACCATCCCAGTTCCTAGGGAACCTTTGTATCCCTAGGATTTTGCAAGAGAAAACGTAGGGCACTTACCATTTCCCCACATTGTTTTCCCTTGGAATTGTTCCCTACGAATCTCTCTAGGGGAACAAGCTCCCTACGGTTTAATGTCTTTTCCCTAGTATAATTCTTCCTAGGGAACCTGGGGATTTCTAGTAGTGAAAGTTTGTCATAATTTTTCATCGTCTCATTCTCAAATTAGCTGATTAACAAAAAACAATAATGAATTGTGTGGATGTTTAAAATTGTATACAAAATAATTGGTTTTGCATTGTTGAACGTCTATATTGACTGATTGCGAAGACATACTGACATGGCCAGCTTCTAATCTTTGCTAATATATAATAGCAATGTAATGACTAGTACATTTGGCCGCATAAACCAATGTTGGTATAGAGGCCGGGTTTTACCCATTATCTAAAAAAATGACAAGTACAAAGTAGCATCTTTCTGAGAATGATTCTCATTACACTGGTTCTTTTCTTTTGTTAAAGCAATAATATTGTTTTGATTTGTCAAATACCCCCCTCCTCCTCCTCCCATCTCCTTATAATTGTATGCAATTAATGTATGAAGGTAAAGCTGGACTGGGTGGAACCTTGAATTGGGCAACACGCATAAGAGTTATGCTTGAAGCTGCACAAGGTATGGTACATGAAGACGGCAAAGACAATAAAAAAATGTGTTATCACACACTCATCTCTTCATCTAACTGTAGTTTTTCTCATATGTAGGCCTAGATTATCTACATAAGGGTTGTTCTGAATCATCGCCACACGGGCTTGATGAATTCTTAGCTGAGGTGCCAAATAATGTTACTCTTATGATTAACCACAGATAAAACAAAAAAATGCAATGGCATATATTTGAATAGGAACTCAGTCATATCCACTATGAGGTTTCATACACATTAAGAGATTTAACCTTTTGTTTTATCACATTACATAGGTTCAAAACTTGACCAAGGTGAATCACAGGAATCTTGTTTCCTTGATTGGTTACTGCTGGGAGAAGGAGCATTTAGCACTTGTCTATGAGTACATGTCTAGTGGCAATCTTTCTGATTATTTGAGAGGTTTGTCCCCTGCAATATTTTATGTACTGAATGTATGGTAAAATCCGAGGGAGGATACTGCACGTATGTGAGAACCTATACATTGCGCAGACCAACTAGTTGGCTATAGTCATATTTTCCTTCTTACAACTTCAATACTGTGCATATGCCCTCTACATGACTGAAGCAGCACACGGCTAAGCCAATTCACTGATCATGTTGCATATCTGGAGAGAGCATAGTTAACTTTTTATAAGAACACAAAGAAGTAGACTGTTGTTTCTTTAGTGACAACATACTATTAGTCTCTACCTAAGGGTGTTCATTATAATATTGCCATCGTATAAACTCACTCAAGATATACCTTAACGGATTTTGGGCCATTTAGATACTAAAATGTGCCCTAACAATTCATTGATGCTATCTTACTATAAAGTTGATGCTCACTAACCTCTAAAGCTCAACATGCAAGTGTGTCACATCATCACCCACTATTAATTATTATCTAGAGTATTTTAATAGCATGTAAGTATGCCACATCATTACCCACTAGCAATTAGTGTCTAGAGTATTTTAAATATCATGCAAACCAGACGTATCATTTACAATTTTGTTGTATTTTTAGAACTCAATATGCAAGCACTGTCAAATCATTATCTCCAAATCATTTTCACATTATTTAAACATATACATCGTCCATTTCTATAATGTATAATACACATTCATCTACATATCCCACATAAAAGGGTGGGATATCAACTAGTTGTTTGAATAGTAGATATGTGGCAGTTTTCCCTTTAAAAAATAGTAGATATGAGTAGTTGCATTGAAGCCAAAATATTGGCAATGCCTTCATTAATATGGTAACTCTACTTGTACCAATAAAATTTGGCTCTAAATTGGTTCTAACCAAACATGATCCATTCAGCTCTAACTACCAAAAAAAATTGTAGTGGTTTTTACGGTGCTGATTATTTACTTGCTCTACCCTACCCTTAATTCTGCCCCTTATATGGAGTATGATAATCTTGCATTTCCAAAGTTTGTCATAATTTTTCATCGTCTCATTCTCAAATCAGCTGATTAACAAAAAACAATAATGAATTGTGTGGATGTTTAAAATTGTATACAAAATAATTGGTTTTGCATTGTTGAACGTCTATATTGACTGATTGCGAAGACATACTGACATGGCCAGCTTCTAATCTTTGCTAATATATAATAGCAATGTAATGACTAGTACATTTGGCCGCATAAACCAATGTTGGTATAGAGGCCGGGTTTTACCCATTATCTAAAAAAATGACAAGTACAAAGTAGCATCTTTCTGAGAATGATTCTCATTACACTGGTTCTTTTCTTTTGTTAAAGCAATAATATTGTTTTGATTTGTCAAATACCCCCCTCCTCCTCCTCCCATCTCCTTATAATTGTATGCAATTAATGTATGAAGGTAAAGCTGGACTGGGTGGAACCTTGAATTGGGCAACACGCATAAGAGTTATGCTTGAAGCTGCACAAGGTATGGTACATGAAGACGGCAAAGACAATAAAAAAATGTGTTATCACACACTCATCTCTTCATCTAACTGTAGTTTTTCTCATATGTAGGCCTAGATTATCTACATAAGGGTTGTAACCTGCCAATAATTCATGGGGATGTAAAAACAAATAACATTCTCTTGGGTCGAAATCTAAAAGCAAAAATAGCAGATTTTGGGCTTTCTAAAACCTACCATAGCGACTCCCAGACTCACGTATCAGCAACTGTAGCTGGATCTATGGGCTACATTGACCCTGAGTATGAGCTTCTTTGAACAAACTCTTACTTTTATGTTGTGTATTCATATGTTTAAATGATTCTATGCAATGCTATCCTTAACCACTTGGTGCAATCATCATGTTTATCAATGTGGGCTATTTTTTAGGTACTATGTCACCGGTAGGCTCACTGAAAGAAGTGACGTCTACAGCTTCGGTATTGTTTTACTAGAGGTAACTAGTGGTGAACCTCCCATAATACCTGGAAATGGTCACATTATTCAGCGTGTGATGCAGAAGATGGTCACTGGCAACATCAGCTCAGTTGCCGACGCACGTCTGGGAGGTTCTTATAATGTCAACTCCATGTGGAAGGTTCTTGATGCCGCCATGATGTGCACAGCAGATATTGCTTCTCAAAGACCAATGATGTCCGCTGTGGTAACGCAATTGAAGGAAAGCCTAGAATTGGAGGAAGCTCCTGGGAACAAGGGTGACATGGAAAATGTAGCAAGAGATGACACGTCTTCGATGTCCATGTTTAGTCCATCGGCAAGATGAAGAAACCATTGATACATGGATTTGGGACATATAGTTGATGCTGCTTCAAGTCTGAAATAAAACTAGTTTTCATAGACGATTTTTTGTGTGTTAAGACACAATAGTTTATATAGCTTGTGTTCATAAAAAACAGAGCCGACAGATCCTTAATTGGTTCCTGTATTGTGATGCAATAGTTTGCTTCAATGTCCAACAGTAAGCTATTTGTGAGATTCCTAACTCTGGTGTCGTTGCTCAAATAATAATTAATTCAATTTAGTTACTGGCTAGCTTAATTATACTAGATAATTTCATTCACAAAAGTTAAACTGTTGCTACTACTTCTACTTATTAGCGAATAATGCACGACTGATCGATCGAAGAATCTAACCTCCACCGCGACCCATGGATGGCGTTTGTCTGTCGGATCTCGGTGACGAACAATCAACTACGATCGTCGGAGAATCTATTAGTAATTTGTTTACAGTGCGCGGGCAGAGCATAGGGCTGCGAGTATATATATATAGAGAGAGAGAGATATGGAGATAACGAATTAATTAACGACGAAGATATATTATACTTATGATTGGTTTCTTTCTTTTCGGTGAAGGAAGGGCTGAATTCGATCCTCTTATCTCCATCGATGTGATTAGGTGATCGACATTGAGAAACGAACGCCGCTGATCTCGCGCTTGCAGTAACAATACAGTTGAAACACAACGTACATAGTGGGCCGGGCCTTGGTCGGCTTCAGGCCCACCAAAGCTAGCGCACGTACGTCCAGCCCATGACGAACCAGTCCAACACAAACACATCACAGGGTCAGTTTAACTCTAATCTAACCCTATTAGACTACTAGATCGAAGCAATTGACGCCGGCGACCAACTATCGGCGTCGCCGGCACGACAGCAAGGGCAACTGCATGCGTGCTTTACCAAGGTCAGGTCAGTGCATGGTTGGCCTGATTCCTTATAGCTCTTTAATCTTGCCTTAGAAAAAAATAAAAATCAACTTTATTAACAGACAAAATGCTTATGCAGACTTGTCCTACAATCGCTTCTAAAAGTCATTCTTTTTATGGAATGAAGTGAGTAGTATCAATTCTATCACTTGATTTTTTTTAATGTGGAATTAATACTCATTATGCCTGTATGTATTGCTTTTGTATCTAAACCCTAAACCCTGAGGCTATGTTTGGATAATAGGAAATAAGGTGTGGGATTAAGATTAAGAAATGAATGAAGGGATAAGATAAAATCAGATGGAGAAAATAGATAGTTAGGATTTAAAGTTACCCCTTCATAGGTGAGAAATCATTTCCTTTTCTCATTATCCAAACGATCCCTGACTATCAACTATAGTATAGGAGTATTTCATAGTACTCCACTACGAAGTGAAGAATAACACACACTAGCTAGTGACAATTAGTATGTGGTCCGTCCAATCATTCTTTCACGCATGTCTCATGCCTCGCTACACAATTCAGATTGTGGGTCCCAAAATCTGAGCTACAGTTACTCTGCCTGCTTACTGTACTACCCTTTTCCCAGTTACCAGGCTGTCAACACAGCAAAGGCCATGGACATGTGGGCCACTCCAACAATTTTAACTCGTGGGAGTAAAATGGAGTATATATGCTCTCTCTCTCTCTCTCCGCGCAATATTATTACTGTACATGTACCCCATGTCCCCATCTCTCGTCTCTACCATAACTAGCCTCAAGGGTGTGTGCTACCATGGACTTGTCTCAGGCAAAGACTCTTTTGTACCGTACAAGCTTACCATTTCTGTAAAAGTAATTTTACGGTCCTTGAGAAGTATAAAAAATTTAATGTAAAATTTGGTATATCATAATACCTATATACCAATAGGTATTAAATTTAGAATAGAAAAAATGATACCTCCTCAAGAATCGTAAAATTGTTTTTTCTCTGATAGAAATGGAGAGCGTTGTCCCTCCATTCCTTTGATAAAAAAAGAAAAAAAATTCATGCCATTACAGTGTTCTCTCACTACTACCATCCACTAGTGATGATCAGTGCAGTGCTGTAGTAGCATGCAGCATCAGCAGCTGATAGATGCATGTGAAAGTATGCATGTGCCACTTCGGTTGGAGATGAGGGCTGAAGATACTCGGCCAAAAGGACCAAGAGCTAATTCAGCCGATGCGGCATAACCCGGGTTCGGCATGGGACCAATCTGGAATAACCGTCATTGCCAATTACAAATAGAGCTCGTTGAAGGCAATTGTATATATTAATTAGGTTAGTTACAACATTTTTGGTTAGTTTTGGCAAGAGACCGCCATAGAGGGTCTCGTTTGTATCTCTAAATTTTAGAAGGTTTGAGTCATGTCCATAGTGGACTTAATCTGTACCCGAGGTATACATATGAACCCGTAGCACTGTAATACGAGAGACAATCCAATACAACTTCGGCGCATCACCACCCTTTTTACTTTTGCTTTTGTTTTTTACGTTCCGGTGGAACATGGCACCTGATGCGAAGGGGGTAAGTCCTACGTTCCGCCGGCCCAGGTGATCGTGTCGGCTACATCGGCGTCGTTCAAGGCTGCATCAATACGTTAGATCTCCTGGATTACACTGTTTGGTTTACATGCTTTTCCTGGTTTTATCATATAACCTATCTAATCTAGCTTGGTTGCTCGATTTACTTGTATCGACTGATATTCGCTTTAGGGTTGATACTGGTATCGGCAAAATCGCTCTACCAGATTAGATTAGCTAGGGTATCTACCACCCTGAATGCTGGCCGATGGCTTGATTGTCTATACCTTGTGTTTCTTTTCATACTTACTGCTACATCAGTTATGTTTGATCTGCTAAGTCATGCTTAGAACCGTAAGATATAGCCTGTCTTCGGTCATCCCTAGGGCTAGTGTTGGGGTTTCAGCCGACCTTATCTGATATGCTTGTTTCCTAGATCATCACTTGTGTGTCTGCCACCTATACAGATAGATCTTGCTATAACATTGCACCGAGCCTATGTCGTATCAGCTAGACCACTATTTTGACTATCGGCTTATTCTCAACGCCTTGTTATATCTTGGTATGCCTATATAGGTCCGTGCTAGAGTATTAGCTGGCACGTTATCTTTCTGCTCTAATTTTATCATATCGGCTATCCTTACTAGTATTGTCTCAGTTTCACATGTTTAATCCTTATGGACAGTGCTGCAGCCGATAGGGCATGTTTAGGGCATTTATACTATTTGATCTACCCAGTCTGTAGCCGGTCTAATCGGCTGAGGACCACCAACGATACGCTGTTGGCCCGTTGGCCGATCGGCTATCGGCTGACTAACCCTGTCTTTTGTTTCCTTGCTGATTGCAGGATCAAATCGGCTGGCACGCCCTTAGCACATCGAGGCAAGCCTTGGACCTGCACTGGAGCTAAGCAAATCTCCTAGGCCGCGCGTGTTTTCTGCATCGACACCATCCCCCATGGCGGCCCATAATGGCAGCAGCCCGTACCTCGACGACCTCTCCCGTGCCCTCGCCTCCTACTACCCACCAGTGCCTGGAGGCCAGGCGCCTAGGCGCCACAGCTCCAGGAGGTTGGGAACAAGCTAGGCCAAGGCATCGTCACCGCCGCGGTTGACTCATCCAAAGCTATGAAGGCCACTCCCGTCAACACTGGCTCGTTAAGCATATCGCCCGCACTACACCGACCGTGCTCGCCATATCTCCCAAGCTGCGGTGGTCGCGCTCGCCGCCGCGCTTGTCGTCCCCTGACCCTGACTTTGGAGAGTGGAGAATGCAAGGAAAGGAAAGGAAAGGGAGAGGGGAGGTGACCACTTCCATGTGGGTCCCACATATTTTTGTTATTATTTTGCTGATGCCACATCAATGAAACTAGCCATCCATACTGTCTTGGGACTTAATTTGAACGGTTTTGTCAAGATGAGAGGAGGGTGAAAATCTATGGTATTACGGTTTAGGGATGACAATTAAACTGGACGAAACGATGAGGGTCTGCAAGTGGACTTATCCCCCTTCTTGTATGACAGGCTGTAAAATGGTTGGTAGGTAACGGCCTCTTGTACGCATAGTCGCATCCGAAACCGATGGGATGAGGAAAAACAGTATCACGCGTTTAGACTAAATACAGTACTATTTATGCACCAATTATATTCACTGCTTCATAAACCCTCTTTACCTCCGGTTTGTAACCCCCTATAGTCCCGGGTATCAAACCGGGGGTACGAATCCGGGACTAAATATGGCGGTTAAAATAGCAGGGACTAAAGATGGCGGAGCCACGTGTTGGACCGACGCTATGAATTGTATGTCCGTCGTAGTAGAATTCACCCTCGGGATCAAGAATTTGTTTGTTGATAAATCCTATCAGTTGTTCTTGAACATCCTTGAGAAAATCCGTGTGGGTGACGTTGTCCCTCATGTAAATAATCTATCATTTGAAAAAGAAATGAGATATGAATATATAAAATAAACAAGAAATCAATACATGTGGGCCGCCATAAATTGGGTCACTTCTATTCTAGCAAGCTTGTCATCCAAGGTGATTCTAAATGGCAGGGCAGGGACCGGCCTTCAACATGACCGGGGTTTACGTCATGGCAACCCTCTCACTCCCGTGTTACTCGTCCTTGCGATAGACCCGCTGCAAAAGCTTTTATCTGCAGCCCAACAAACATGTATTCTACTGCCCTTGCACAGGAGAAGAGCACGGTTCAACATAGCCTGATATGCAGATGATGCGGTGGTGTCCACAAGACCGGACAAACAGGAACTCCAAGCGGTACATGCCATTCTACAACATTTCGGACGCGCTACAAGGATGATCACGAATCAGGAAAAGAGCAAAGTCTATGCATTCAGGTGCGACGACCACAATTTGCAGGATATTCTCTCCCGATTCCCAGCCCAACAAAAAACTTTTCCCAGCTCCTACCTCGGACTTCTGTTACACATCAGGAAACTTCGTAAGTTGGATGTCCAACCTTTAAAAAATAGACAGGTTCGCAGCCAGACTACCGATGTGGAAAGGGAGGTTGCTTAAGAAAACAGGTCAGTTAGTGTTGATGAAGTCCACCCTTTCAGCCCTGCCGACATACCACCTCACAGTTTCCCCTAAAGAAGTGGGCGGAAAAAAAGGTGGACAAAATTCATCGAGGTTTCCTCTAGACAGGTTTGGAACAGGTGCACGGTGGGCATTGCTTAGTGAACTGGAAAAGGGTATGCTAACCAAAAAATTAGGGGGCATAGGTACAACTGATTTGGAACGTTTCGGCAGATGTTTGCGACTAAGGTGGCTCTGGTTCGACCGGACCACAGATTACAAACCATGGTAAGGTTCCATCCTACCTTGTGATGAAACGGACAGAGAGTTTTTCAGGGCATCGACGGTCATCACTCTAGTTAATGGAGGTAAGGCCAACTTCTGGCTTGATAGATGGCAAGTCACCCAAGGAGCTAATCCCATGTCTGTATCAACTCACGACCAGAAAAAAAAAAGACAGTAGCACAGGAACTCCAAGGTCATTTCTGGCTAAGGCAGATGCGAAGGATGAACTCGACTACTCAAGTTAGAGAATTCATTCTCCTGAGGCAACACATTCAACAGGTGCACCTGGACGAGGAGAGAGAAGACAAATTAACATGGAGGTGGACATCAAATGGCCCTTACTCAGCCAATTCAGCTTACCGGGTCCAATTCCTAGGAAGCTTACATGATGATAGGTTCGGATACATTTGGAAAGCGAAGATGGAAAATAAATGCAAATTTTTTGGCTGGCTCATGGTGCAAAAGAAAATCCTAACCTCCGAGAAACTATAGATCTAGGGTTGGGAAAGCAGCCCAATTTGCTCCCTCTGTGGGCTTGAGACAGAGACAGCTAGGCACCTATTCATGGATTGCCCTTTCACGAAACAGGTTTGGAGCATGATTTGGCTGAGACTGGGTCTCCATATGCCAAGCCACATCTCTATTTGATGGAATTTATTGCACTAGTGGGAAGTGTGCCAGAATGAGATGATCAAAGAGCAAAAAAGGATTTTCGATGGCATAGTAATATATACTACTTGGAGTATCTGGCTTCAGAGAAATGCAAGAATCTTCAATGGTGCTTACGGCATTGTTCAGCAGGTGGTGGATTCCATGATCTCAATGTGCAAGGTGTGGGAACAGGCCCAGTGTAACACATTGTAGATGATCTTACGCCGTTTGCTGATGTTAGTTGCTTTCCATTTCCTAAAACTCTCTGTAACCACTCTGCTGGTTACCCTGTTCAGACCTCCTTGAGGAGATATGAAACTGTTGTATTCTTCTCCCCTCTTTTATTTGAAATAGCAGAGCTCCTGCTCGTTCCTAAATAAAAAAGAAGTTTAGGATTGTGTAAAATAGACTTTTCTAGAATAATAGCACTACTAAATTAGTTTTCGGTTTATACATCTGTGTGTCTCTCCTGTTTTAAGACGGACAATTATTGTAGGAAAATGGTACATCCAAGTGGCACTACTAGATCTGTACCTGTAACTACTACAATTAACACTTCGAAAACTTCAAAAACTGCCAACTTGACAAATTGCCAAATAAGATATAGACTAAGGATCTTTAGCTGATGCGAAATAGAACCTAATCCTCCGACTTCAGACGGGGAAACTGAGAGATGCTACATTAACATGTAGGTAGCATAGTATAAATTGCACTATATCAGAATCGGTCTTGTTTGTTTGTTGTGGATGGGATCGTTACAAATATGGATAGATTAAATTGTTAATTACAAACTCTTCCTGAAGTGACTACACTGTTCACATTATTTGCCTTTCTGCTGTTGAAGTTAGATTTTGGATCTGAATCTTTTCGGAAGAGTGGTAGATCCATGTAAGTCTTCGTTCAGTTTGAAGGGGCTTAAGAAAAAATAATTCCAAATCATAATAGTTGTAAAATAAATTCCTCCAATTCTTTTCTCTTAACCAAAAATGGCTTGAAGACCAGTTTCAACCGAAAATGGCTTGAAGACCAGTTTCCTTGGTCAGTAACCCTCCCATGGTGAATAGTTGTCACTTATGAAGAAGAGTGATCAAATATTAGTAATACTGCGAGCAATCACAAGAGAAAGGTGTAGAGATCTTTCTCAAATATTTATTATCACACTACTGACAAAAAGGGGTTTATATTTAAACCAACATAGTCTATCAAGTACTTAGATACCAGGGATATTTATGCTAAGAACAACCATCCTAGTTGTGATGAAATGGCTGTGAAATTGCTGGAGATAGCTAGTTCGAAGGTCATCCCGAAATCAATTCGCATTTAGATTCATGCGTTTGTTTGGATTCCGCGGAGCCATTCAGTAATTTGATCTTTACTGACACTATTTGTTGCATTGGAAATAAACTTGACAAGATTTTCAGCGATGTGTATTATGCATACTACCCCCTTCGTCACCCTCACTAAGATGCACAAGTATTTTATTAAAATTCAACTCATTAAATATTTAACCAATACTTTTTTTTTTGCGGGGAAGTGAAAATATATTACTCAAATCAAAACATCCTCACAGACAAGCTGTGAAATGAAATTACAACCCC
Source organism: Oryza longistaminata (assembly GCA_009805545.1). Taxonomy (NCBI): domain Eukaryota; kingdom Viridiplantae; phylum Streptophyta; class Magnoliopsida; order Poales; family Poaceae; genus Oryza; species Oryza longistaminata. The sequence goes on from CM020179.1 coordinate 44,701,946, forward strand.
CTTCCAGCCAGAATTCATTTAGAACCTCAGACCGGGCTTTATTGGCTAAGCTATGACTAACCTGGTTCTGAGCATGATGGATCTTCCTGACAGAGATTTCCCTGTCCCCGTCAATGAGCCTCCTTATCTCCCTGACTAGGTGCGCAGAGGGCGACAGGTATTTTTCTCTTGATTGCAGCATCTGTGTCAGCGTTAACCAATCAGTTTCTACTTCAAAAGGGAGCATAGTCCAGTGAAGCGCTAATGCAATTCCTTCCACGCAGGCGAGGATCTCTGCCTCAAGCGCCCCATTACAGCGCTCGATAAATCTGCAGGCAGAAAAGACCATGGCCCCATTGTCATCTCTCCGGATCATACCGATTCCCCCCGCTCTTCCACTGGATCAAAAGAGCCATCGATATTTAGCTTCATCTCGATCTCCTTTTTGATTTCTCCCAGTGTGGTGCAGGGGCCTTTGGAGCTTGGTGACAAACCGAATTACTCTCTCCGTCCCAAAATATATATAGCAAACCTTGTAGTGGATGGGATACATCCTAGTATAACGAATCTGAACAGGGGTATGTAATCTTTATGTAATCCATCCTTAGCTTGATCGTCAAGTTCTCCATTAATTAACATCTAAGATGTCCGCTTTAAATGTGAACACAAATACGATCAAATTCCCAGATTTAAGTAATTATATATATAATTCTCACGATATCAAAATCTGTTTTAGATAAGAGGGAGTTCACTTTTTGTTGTAGCTTGCTTACTTGCGGTGTGTGTAAATTGTAATCGGTCAGCTCTTGGCTCTGCGTAATTGGTTGTTGAGTATGCGTGACCTCTCCATTTGATGGTTTTGGGCAGCGACAATGCTTCTTAATTTACACGGCAATATATGATCAATGATTACTTCGTAAAGGCAGAGGTGTTGGCGGAGTAATCTGTGTCAACAGCTCTAAATATAAGATAGAAAAATACAATTTATTGCCCCTTTTTATCTAGTCGGTATAAAAATGAGTAAACCTCGCTGAAAACTATCAAAACTAGTTAAAAAAATCTCTTTCACCTATTTAATAGCGATATTGACCCGTATAGATGATAATTCTACTTTTTCTAGAGAGTTGTTAACAGTGAAATTTGGTAAGCCCCTAAGAGAGTTATCACGTCGCCAATAGTCGGATTAGTGCTATATTCGGTTAAGGAAATTAATCTGTTAAAAAAAGCTTATCTAGGAGTCACCGAGTTCAAGTAGGATGCGACATGACATTTTATCTATTAATTAGGCACCATTTGTTAGTTTCTTTTATCTTAAGAAACGTGTGTTTAGTGTCCTATAAGGACTTTATGTTTTCCTTTTATCTTTTAGGAAAGTTTCTTTCTTGTCCTACAAGGACTAGTATGTCCCCATGGGTATAAATATGTACATCCGGGATCATTGTAAACTATCTCTTGATCAATACTACTCTCGGCGCATCGCCACCCTCTATTATGAGGTTTTTACTTATCAACCAGTGGAATTAGGCACCTGACGCGGGGCTGCATCGGTTCAAATCGATCTCCGGCGAAGGGGTAAGTTCTACGTTCCGCCGGCCCAAGCAATTGTCTCGTCTAGGTCGGTGTCGTTCAAGGCTGCATCAGTACATTCAACCTCTTGGATTGCTCCTGTTTGGATGATATATTTGTCTACCTATTTATTATATGTCTTCGTTAATCTAGTCTTAGTATCTCAATTTAGCTTTATTGGTTGTCTCTCGCTTTAGGGTTTCTGCTGCTATCGGCTAAATTGTTTTACTATATTAGATTAGTTAAGGCATCTACCACCCTGAAAAATCAGTCAACGGCTTGATTGTCTAGATATTATGTTTCTTTTCATACTTAGTGCTGCATCAGTTAAGTTTATCTGCTAAGTCATGTTTAGAACCATAATACCTAGCCTGCTTTTTTTACTGCCAATAAGGGTTTCATCGGGGTTTCAGCCGACGAGTTATCTAGATGTTGCATCGGCTTACAAGGATTGCATACAAGTTGGATTTAGCCGATGGCAACAAAGATTTCATTGTTTAATATAATCTTGTGGATTTTATGACATCGGACCTCCAGCCGATGCATGCTTTAACCTTCGGATCAGTACTTATTCTATCATATCATTATTAGACGATTGGTTTCTATTGGATTATATTGTTGTTATATTTTACCATCATCAGCCGATTGTCTTTATATCATTATCTACATTGGATATATAGCCGGTTGCTCAAAACCCTATTGCTATCAGCTAGTGTCGGCATCGGTTGGAATTATCCCATCGGCTTGTCAGCCGATCGGCTCATTGATCTGCTATTTTTGTATCTTGTTAGTTGTAGGATCAAACTGACTGGTACGCCTGCACCTCACCAACCTTTGGTCCTGCACTGGAGCTAAGCAGATCTCCCAGGCCAGTGTGTGTTTTTCGCATCAGCAAGAGTAAGGAACAAAGTAGAAACAGTGCACCCGCATAGCCAATGGCAGCTTGGGGGAGCTATGGCTCATGGATAGGAAAGATTGACCTTTGTTGTCGAAAGACGCAACAATTTTCCTTAATTAAAACACTAAAGTATAATATTGAATTTCGAAACTCTGTTCTTACAGCCTACCCCTTCGGAAATTCTTTGGTACTTGATTAATTGCTTTGACGGGGAAATGGGGACCCCCATTCCCATTTCATTGACACCGCCGCTCGCCGGATCTACACTCCAAAACACTACTAGAAAAACATTTTCATAGTCGGCCAAAACATGGCTTGAACATTTTTTGACATACGGCTAGTCGTGACTATCGACGATCCTTAAATCATAGTATATGACCGTCAATACCTGCATATAATAGAATAAAATATGGTATTCAACTGAGTGGTAGGGTTTATTACTAATCATTTCCACTAGCGTTGGTATATATTTGGATGCATGTAACAAACAACTAAAGTTGAGAGGGAATATACAAGAAGAAAGAGGAGAACCAAACACATATCCAAACTAAAGGTAGTTTTGGACCCAAAAACCCAATTAAACACCTCCAAATGGGCCCAACCACCATGCCCATGGACTAAGGGCCTCAAAATTAGTGTCCATGAGGGAAAACAGGGTCAACGGAGCCATCCCGGGTTCGGCCGAACCTATTTGGAGGCCGTTGATTGCCACCTTCCACGTGGACGCTCCTAATTTCATCCCAACGACGGTTGGATGGTAGTTTGGTCATTTTCCATAGCTGTAACCGTCATTTGGAGCCTATAAAAGGAGGAGCTCACTCTCATTCATCACACACAACTTTGAGCTGAATTATAAGATGCTCTATTGTATCTTTTGTATATTAGAAAATAGGTACAGAGTGAGTGGAAGCTCTCGAGGAATGCCCGGAAGTTTGGCGCTCTCTTGGACTTCTACCTCGACGAGTGTAGCTTTGTAGAAGGAATTCAGGAGGAGTACCAGAGCTCGGTACACTCTGCTATGGGTTCGGAGAAACTTTACTTAGTATAAGTGAGATATATTTCCATCTTTGCGTGTTCATTGTTTAGTATTCATTCTAAGTGCTCTATTACTAGGACTCTGGATAAAGAAGGAAGTTCATGTGTAAGTATTAGAGTAGTAATTAAGAACTTAGGCGTGGTGTCTAGGTCAGAGATTACCTATATTTGTTGTGTATCCTATGGATTTGTCAGAGGTAGTAATCCTCCATGTTAGGATACATCATAGAGCTATAGCCGGAACCACACTGGCAGACCAGCAAGGGTCGGCGCCCGAAACAACAGATAGGAAATTACCTTTAACTTAGCTTAGATAATTAAAATACATAGAAAGTCATCTTTAGCCTAACTAGCCAACCTATAGTTGTTGTCCTTGGATAGTCTTAGCTTTAGATAGATTACACAGGTGTATTCGATATCCTTTTGGGGTCACCCGAAGGTGAAGTGCTACAACAGTATTTCATGCGCTTGCAGATTTATTTGTGGTCGCAAGAATTACCAACAGCGACGACTGTAATTTAAGACGTAAAGTGATCTGCCTAAGAAAATGTTTTTAGAGTCTAAAAAGAAATCCTGCAGATTCCAAAATATCCCCCTACGGTATATCCAAATTCCCCTAATCCCCTTGACACTCATAATCCATTCACAAACTTATCACAATCCTCAAAATCCATTCAATAAATTCATCACAAAAAGAGATCAAAGAGTAAAATCACAAGGCTAGCAAGTGGATCCGTGCTTCCGAGGCCGGTGGGTGGTGGATCCATGCTCCTGAGGTTAGCTAGCCTGACTCGAAGCCGTTGGCAGATCCGCATGCTTGGGGGGTGGGGTGGGGGTGGGTGTGGGGTGGCAGCGGTATCTGTGCGGAAGGGGAGGGGGTGCCGGATCCGCCCCTCCCGCCGTTGTCGGCGGTAGGGTGCCTCTCACCCGAGCCTGCCTCCACCGGAGCCCGAGCCCGCTGTTGCCTCATTGGGTGAGGAGGTACTTGCAGCAAATCTGCACCCGTCGAGGTCCCCCTTGCCAGATCTGCTGCCTCCAACGAGCTCCCCGCCGCCTAATCCACTGCCATGGAGCATCCTGCTGTTGGAGTCTGCCAGTCAAACTCTGTTTTATCTAGTTAGACCAGTCATTTGTAGGCGGTCACATCAGGCCTGTATAGGTGATCGGACTAGACTCTAACGTAGAGGTTCCTTTCCAAATTTGGCTTAAGCTTGATATTATCTTGTCCAAGTGTCAAATTTGCTCATCAACATGAAGATGTAGGGAGTGGGTAGCGGGAAATGGAGGATGGCTTAGGACGGGCTATTCTCGTTCTGTTCCCCCTCCCCTCTGTCCCTTTAAAACCTTCTCCTCTCTCCCTCTCTGATAGATCTAGGAGGAAGAGGAGTAAGGTCGGTGGTGTGGACGCCTCTAGATTCAGCCTACGCAAGGTCGGGGACGGCTAGATCCATCAACCATGAAACTAGGGATTGGTCAACCATGAAACCGGTGGCAACATAAGTCCCATGATTTTTCTCACCTTTTTCTTATCTCTCTCCACTCCATACCTTCTCCTTTCATAGATCCAAGCAGAAGATAGAGGAGATCTGCACGACAACGGTCTCGAGTAGGCGGTAGCAGTCTAGGGCGGATTCTTGCTAAGTAGTGTCAAAGAGACATCGGGTGCATAACTGGGTCGCGATTCGGTTGGACTTGGCTTTGTGACATATACCACGTTACTCGTCCCGGTAACATCGTTCCTATCCTAGGACCACGCGAACAATCTCATCCCTCCTGTGTAAAAACCTAAAAAAAATTATTGTCTCACATGCATTGCTCGACTTTGTGACATAGAGTAACACCATTTGCCATATGCAGTACTCCCTCCGTTTCATATTGTAAGACCTTTTGTCTTACCTAGATTTATATGTTGATTGATGTATATGTTTTTTTATTGATGTATATGTTTTTTATGTGTCTAGATTCATTAGTATCTCTATGAATTTGGATAATGCTAGGAATTCTTACATTGTGGAACGGAGGAAGTAGAAAGAAAGAGTCAAGTCTGTCCAAGTCCGGAAAATTAATGCTTTAACAAAAGCTCCAAGAAATCAAAAGCCAATCAGCTTGGGCACCAACGACAGGTCGACAGTGAAGTACACCAGGCCCAGGGCTTGAACCAATAATGGATGCAGCCAATATATATAGTGACCGAGATGTACGCTGTGGCTTGTAACAAGTAAACGTACGCCAGTCGGCAAGTCTCAACATACTAAGTGTATGCAGTGGAGATATAGCTAGTTATTGGTCACAGTCGAAACTCCGATAGATCGCTCCTGGGTAAGGTTATCAGGAATTCAAGACTCCATGGGGCTCTTGGCTCTCGTTGTTGTTGTACTACTCGTGCTGGAATCAGGGGTTCTTGCAGTCGACCAGCCAGCAGGTCTCTTCTTTCGCTTCCTTTTTTTTTTTCTTTTCACTAGTGCGTCTGTTGATCGAAACTCCTAATGGGCGATCGATCGCCCCTAGCGATCGGGTCATCCCCCTCTCCTCTATGTGGTTTCTTTTTTTGGTACCGCATTACTTTCCTATTTTAGTAAATTTATGCAACTAAAGTTTGTACACCTCAAGTTTACACATCTAAAGTTTTAGAGATCCAAAGTTTATATATCCGATTCAAATTTGAATTTGAATCCAAATATTCTTTATATATAGTATTTCTATACATCTAAAGTTTATACACCTAAAGTTTATAGACCCAAAGTTTATAAGTCAAAAGTTTATATACCCGATTCAAATCTGCATTTGAATTCAAATATTTTTTATATATAGTATTTCTATGCATCTAAAGTTTATACACCTAAAGTTTATAGACCAAAAGTTTATAAGTCAAAAGTTTACATAGCCGATTCAAATTTGAATTTGAATTATATCCGAGCAATGCAACTCCTTAAAGAGATCAATTTCAGTGGGCTCACTGTCTTTGTATTTTTCTTGCTTCTGCAATGTTGAGAGAAACATGATGGCATGAGTAATGGTTATATTAAAGTACACAGATAACACAAAAACATGTCCTCCAGAACAAGCATTCTGGTTGACATTGATTCTTTTTGTTAAACATTGACAGTGGTTGCCATGTATAAACTTAATTGATGTCACCCCAAATAAGCATAAGCATGACAAGAGCAATCAAACCAAACTGATAGAAATTTATGGATAAAACATGAGCATATTTTTACATGGTCAAAGTGTGAGATAACCTGCTATTCTCCCTCCATGTTTTGCTGTAGCAGGGGTTAGAGCTTTGCCACCTCTTGTTGTCCTGCCATTCTTGTAGTGGCATACCTCTACAGTGCAAAACAAGGGCAGCAAAAGCTGAATAGAGGGCCAACCCACGCTGCTGCAGAAAAACATGTAGGGAGGGCTACAGGTAATCTCACATGAAGAGAGAGCCTACTAAAGCTTTAAATCATATAGCATTATGCAGAGCCACTATCAATATGCAGATATATATCTCCACTGGATCTGAACACCTCCATCAGGAAACACAAAAACTACATCCAACTAGATGACATCATCATTTTTTTCTTACCACGACATAGGCATGTGCAATGTAAGACCGAGAACCGGTACGCTGCTGAAACTGAACTTTTTCACGATTCAGTTGGTTTTTGGCACATTTGTCCTGCACATGACACAATTACATAGCATTAGTAATAGAACCACTATGCATTTGTCATTTCCATGCAACCTCATTTTCATTTGTTTTCACAAGTCACTATTACATTAAAAATGCAAATAGAGCTGATCCAAACAGAGTTATAAACTGTACTATGGAATAATTATTTTACCACCTGACTATCAAATTTATGTTGATGTATCTTAGGAAGCTATGTGGTTTAAAAAACTCAGGAAGATTACATGAATTATCTGATAGTCAATCTGAAAACTGTTATAATAAATAGAATTATCAGATGTAGCTGGCATGTTCCAATTCCTACTGACAGACTCAAAAGATCTCAAATGTACCTCATATCCAACATGTATATACCCAGCCAAATGAATTTGTGCTCGAATCCAAGTAATAAGCTCTCACAAAATGAAATTTGCTAAACATCACCTGCCTCACCTGCTAAACTTTTTTAGATAATGCATCAAGTTAGTGGCACAAGGTTTTGTGAACATTTTGATTACATCACTGTAGGTTTAAAGGTAATCAAGCCCAATATATCATTAACCAACAATTCCCAATTACTTAACAAGGCAGCTGAAACTGTGAAATACAACCATAAAAAACAATATAGAAACATTGTGATAGTCTCATGATAGCTTAACTTATTCAGAATTCAATCACTCTAGTGTACACTGGAATCCAAGGATATGCAACATGCCGAGAGGCTCACCATGCATAACTGATGCTCCGGGAAGCAGATGCATTCGCCGCAAACAGGAACCTTGTGCACGAAGCAATAAACCCTTGTCGCTTGCAAAGCAAACAAATACAGCCATAAGCATGAAATTCAGCTGGCACACTCATGATTCGAACCAAGAACTCCACAAATCTCTAAACACCAGCAGACTACCAAGCATATCGCGCTCACGTATACAGCACAGGAGGAGCAAATAGCTCACGTATAAAGTAACGGCTAACTAGTTAATCAAGACCAATTGCACTTGGACTCATCAAGCACAACAAATTCATCATAAGAGTGATAAAACTACCAGGGTCTCATCACACTGCTTATGCCCATTAAGTACAACTATCTACGACCAAGCTGGTTATCACAACATCAGACTACTATAAAAGAACACTACATACAAAGCATAATCAAAGAATTGCTCATCCATCACTTAGTAACAACAATATGAAATGGGCACGAGGGCAATGTGACTTACTACTTCCAGGTGGGTGGGAGCTTCTTTGTGCGCTTATAGTAGCGGGCGAGGCGGTGGATCCTGCTCTCAACAAGGAAAAGCCTAAACTTGGAGTCCTTGTCCTTCCTGTTCCTCTCCAAGTGCTTCCAAATATTTAGTATGATAAAATTTGATTCGAAGTTTAATATTTTGAAATTAATTGAAAGGAGGGATGTAAAATAGACTTCCCGGCGAGGAAGGAGCAAAAGTGCTGGCCCGGAACAAGCTTTGTTTCAGTCCATCTCTATTTAACCTTTTTTTTTTCTTTTTATTTTATTGTACCATTGTGAAGTAACACACAAAAAAATCATAGTAAATAAACTTATGTGAAAAAGTTGTCAAAAACAAAGTTGTACAACTCATTAAGATCTACAAATTTTATTTTAGTCATTTCTTCATCCGAGTTTGTTTGAACTATATAAAATTTGAATTTTAAAATATAAGATATTCAAATAATTTTTCGGGTAGTAAATGATTTCAAATGAACAAATTGTCAACAACAAAGTTGTATAACTTATCAAGATCTACAACTTTTGTTTTGATCATTTTGCTATTTGACTTTGTTTCAATAATAATTCGAATTTCAAATTATGATAACCTCAGACAACATTTTGAAGTACTAAACGATTTCAACTAAAAAAGTCATCAAGAACAAAGTTGTATAACTCATCGAGATATATAACTTTTATTTTGGTCATTTCTTCATCTGACAAAGTGATAGTAACATTGTTCATAAAATTTACACATCTCTTATATTGTTTTATAAAATAAAAGAGAGATATGTAATTTTTGTGAAAATGTTACTATCACTTTGTTGGATAAAGAAATGACCAAAACAAAAGTTATAGACCATGATGAGTTATACAACTTTGCTGTTAATGACCTTTTCAGCTGAAGTTATTTACTACTTCAAAATATTATTTGAAATTTTGAAATTCAAATTTTTAATTGACAAAACAAAGTTACAAGAAAAAATAGCCAAAATAATAGCAGAAAGAACACAATGACATGATAGAGCATGATTTTGGAAACATTTAGAAAAAAGGATCATCCAATTTAGAGTTCATGAGTAAGATAAACTGGTTTCAATTTTTTAAATTTTATATGCGGGCTCTTAAGTGGCCCGTTTTTTTCATACGGGCGTGTTAAGTGAGAAAATGGTCATTTCGCCACTTTCAAAACACGGTTTCGCCGGAATGCCATTCTGAAAACGTGTTTCTTCAAAATGCCAATATGAACCGCGCCACCACAGCCGCTTTGCCATTTTCTCCATTTTCACCATTTTCGATTTCATTTTCGCTGGAATATGGCTTGATGAGACGAAATCGCCCCTGCTGGCCAGCTGGGTGTGCTTTCCTCTCTCTCGTCGTCTGCTCCCCCTCATCTTTGCTCGTCGGCGACGGAGTCGATTAGGAAGCTTAATCTTCACTAAAAGGAAGCCCCCCCCTCGTCGTCGACGGCGACCTGGAGCAGCTACGAGCCGAGGATGCAGCGCATCCGGTCGCGAAACTCGGCTCGGTCTACGGCGCTGCTGTGGTCGGCGTCGAACTGCTCGAAGACGGAGTCGTAGAGGGCGGAGACCTCGGCGGGGACCGGGGCCAGCTGGGCGGAGCCGAAGCCGGCGCCGTAGAGGAGTAGGAAGGACTCAAGCGCGCGGCGGAGCTTGGCGCAGGACAGCACGCCGTCACCGTTGGTGTTCAGCGCCTCGAAGCGCGCGTCGACGCTGCGGGCGAAGGCGTCGTCGTCCGCCACGAAGCCACGCACTGTCGACCCGTCCAGGATCACCACGCTCATGGCGATCGATCGATGTGCTGCTGATGTTGATGTGGTGGTTGGAGTGGGAGGGAGTGATGCTTATCTGCTGCTTGCTTGCTGCTGTGGTGAGTACTAGTAGTACTAGTTAAGTAGGGAGTGATGCGGTGAAGTGGGAGGCGGTGGTGACGGCACTGCGCGGCGAGGTGGACGAGGAAGTGGTGGTGATGCGCGGGTGAAGGGGGAGGAGGACGCACCATCTTCCATGGCTGCAACCGCGAGGCCCTCTCGCTGTCGGCGAGACGCTGTCCGCGCGCCACCCTGGCGACCAACTCACACTCCTCCGCCGCTTCTCTCGTCGCTCCCCGACTGCTTCCGCTCCAGCGTCCTCCGACACGGCGGCGCCCTGACTCTCCCAGTAGTCGTCCACGCCGCCACCTCTCCTCTCTCAGTCCAACGGCGGCAGCCGAGATGCGGTGGCAAAGCAAGGGCATTTCCGTCTTATCATCGGGCGGATGAGCTAAAATCATTTCGGAAATGAATAAAATGGCACAAATGGCAATATGGCGGTAAGCGTGTGCTTCGTATTGGCATTTTATCGAATCACGTTTTGAGAATGGCATAATAGCGAAACCCTGTTTTGAACGTGGCCAAATGTCCATTTTCTCGTGTTAAGTAGCCGTATGCGAAAATGCCGCTCGATTTTTCCAGACGCGGCAAGTTATGTTCCGTTTGTAAAAATTATAGGGTCTTGTATAGAAAAATCGTTTGTGTAGTAGTGGCTGTACTTGTGTTAGAAGCAGCGGTTCGAGCGGACAGCCAGACACAGGTCACCTTGATTTTTCTGTTCTGTTGTCCCTTTCACTGCAAAACTCTTACTATCTAATTTTTCAAGGCATGATCTTAAAAAAAATGGTCTACACATATACACATAATAAATGAGTAAATTTCATAAAACTATAGATATTTCTTTTGAAAAAAAGATAAAATATAGATTTAAGGTGGTGGTGTATCACGAAACTACATACATACATAGTTTTGATTGAGTTCATTGTGAAAAGTCGCTGTATATATGGTAAAACTATAGATCGATCGTTAATTTAAGACAAACCTGAAGTGGAGCTGTTCGGTGGGACTTGTTGCAGCATCCTGGCTGTGCTGTTAAGGTGATGACTTCAAATGTAAATGTTAAGGTTATCAACTATAAAATTATAAAATTATATATCTTACTTAGCTGTACAATTTTGATATAGAGTTTGTGTCGATTTCAATTCATATGAAAATTTTAAAGCATTTATCAATTAGATCTGATAACTTCTATCACACATATATATGATCATATAAACTATGTCAAATAAAAAATTGTTCAGCAACCACGTTGTAGATCTTGTCAAGAAATATAACTTTGGCAGAAAGTTTATCTTTGATCATCGACTTCATATAAAAATATTATTAATTTCTTTATCATTTTCACTTCGATACGCAGTTAATGGTGGGCCAGACTATGTGGTCCGTTAAGCATAGTGCCTGTTTCTATTATGAATCAGCAGTGATATTTTCAATTTATACCACTGTTGGTTGGTATTTTCAAATCATATCATTGTTGGTTCATATCGAGAACCGACAGTGATAGTTGAAGTATCATTGCTGTTTATTGTTATGAACATTAGTGTTGGCTCGGAATACCGTTTCTATGCTATAATGAGGACATGTTAGTAGAAAGAAGGAATTGTAACGGGGTTGATGAGGTGGGAGAAATCAGTACCATTGAGTTGAGACCTAACATCTGGAGAATGTAGAATTAGAAGAGTAATAGACCTATAATTGGGACATATTGTATGGAGGCTGCCTTAAGAAATTAAACAAAGAAGTTACCACGTTAGCTTCTATACTAACAGGTGGAGAGATCAAAAATTTTTTTATGGCATTTCTCTTTGGGCAATAGGTTTCATAAGCATTGACTGCGGCCTGGAGGCAGACAGCAGCTACCTGGGCGACCTGACCGGCCTCACTTACGTCCCAGACGGCCCGTACATCGACAGCGGCGAGAATCAGAAGGTGACCACCGTATACCGCAATCGCTGGTGGGGCCCTGACACACGTACTCTCCACACGGTTAGGAGCTTCCCATCTGCCAAGGGTCAGCGCAACTGCTACTCGCTGCCCACCCATATCGGGTCGAAGTACTTGGTCAGGCTGGATTTCTTGTATGGCAACTACGACGGCATGGACAACCCATCGCTAAAATTCAACCTTACCCTTGGTGTCAAACACTGGGACACCGTGAGTATAGACACCACCGACGGAAATGATGGTTATAATGTTCACGAAGCGGTGTTCGTGGCATGGGCGAGCTGGGCGCCGGTTTGCCTCATCAACATCGGCCAGGGCACGCCGTTCGTGTCCACGGTGGAGTTGAGGCCTCTCGGTACCTTGCCCTACCCGGCTGTCATGGGCAATGTGTCACTCTCCCTCTATGTTCGGAGCAACGTGGGATCTAGCCCTGACGATGACAATTTAGTAAGGTATATATGTTCTTAATTTCCTTGGATCTTGTACATTTTGCAGCTCAGTTAGTCAGTTGTACGTTAACCAATATATCACTTGAAGCTATTTTCTGATTTTATTAATTTAGCTAAACAACGCACTACAAACTGGGCATTACTCGCGGTTCCACATTACCAGCTATGTTTGGGAGACGACCAGCAGCGATACTGATTTTTACAAAAGAAAATAAAATGATTTTAATTCATACAGACAAAAAAGGATCCTAAATGCACACTGATTCAAAAATAGATTCAACTTGAAAGTAGTCCCGGTTTTTGGTGTGAAACTGTAGTTGCACTTCGTTTGAATCATTATATATGCCATTTTGATTTAATAAATCCAAATTTGAAAAATATGAAAAAGTAATAATATAATATCAACTATAGATTTCTTGTTGGTGTGGAGTAATAATTAGTTTTTTATGATTTAATAATTTGAAGTTTAAATTAATACATATTGTGTTGTCCTCGGAACCTCAATTGTCATGTTTGGATGATTTAACAATTGCAGTCTGAATTAGTAAATACCTAGATGGTATTGATTTTTTTAAGAAAACAAAACTATGGAGCTCGTGCGATGCATTGGTTAATGGTTAGTATTCCTAGTCAATTTGCGTTTCAATTAATTGGTAATCGTCTTATATTTCAAATTTCACATATACAGGTACCCTGATGATCAGTACGATCGGTTCTGGTCCATAGATGAAGCCCATCCCTTGTCAACAAACATTTCCACCCAAACTACCATCCAACCTAGCACCGAATTTGTGGTGCCCTCGCCTGTTCTCCAGAAAGCCATTGTGCCGAGTGGCAACTCCATGAAACTAGTTTTCTTTTCCGACCAAGTAGACGTCCTTCTTCGTGACCACTTCGTGATCCTGCATTTCGCTGACTTCCAGAACAACAAGTCCCGGGAATTTACAGTTTCCATCAACAACGGCGTGCAGAGCAGCCCATACAGTACACCGTACCTAAATGGTTTGTCAGTCACCGGCAGCTGGTCCAGCGATTCTGAAGGCAAGTATAACTTCACCATTGCTGCAACTGCCACATCAGCTCTGCCCCCCATCCTCAACGCTTACGAGGTCTACGGTCGTATTGTCCATGACAATCCAACAACGTTCTCCCAAGATTGTAAGCTCACTATATCTGTCGGTCTCGGTTGAGGTACACTAAACAAACATTATCAACTCTTCCTCTTGAACTCCTATTTTTTTTCCTCGTATGCTAGTTGATGCGATCATGGCTATTAAATATGAGTATGGAATAAAGAAGAACTGGATGGGTGATCCTTGTTTTCCACATGAATATGTTTGGGATGGTGTGAAATGCAGCGATGCAGGTGATAAAATCATGAGGATAATATCTCTGTGAGTATATTTGAAAGGTCTGCATGTACTAGCATTAATTATTAATTGTAAACATCAGGCTAAATTTTGTTGGATTACTTGAAATTATTATGCAGCGATCTCTCCAACAGCGAATTGCATGGGTCGATATCCAATTCTTTCACACTGTTTACTGCCCTCAAGTACTTGTAAGTATATCTGAGATGCTCTCTGCCTTCGGTTGTTCTGCATTTAAAACTCCCAATTGACTGGACTATGCATCATCTTCCATTAAAAATGAAAAGCACCGACTAAACATTATCTAGAGGGGTGAAAACGGTACGGAAACTTTCCGGATTCTAGACCTATTTTAAAAAACAGAATCTGTCGGTCGGAGTTTTTTCGGAAACGGAAACGAATTCTTGAGAGACAAACCTTCGGAAACGGAAACGAATCTGTAGTGAAGGAATACTATTCTTGAGACTCCAGAGAGGGTACCACTTAGTATCTATTATTTTTCATTCAGAATCACTAAATCAATTGAAATATATAATTGAGACTTTAAACAAGGGACATGAAGATCCCCGTTATCATAGTACCCACCTGTAAGACTGTTATCATAGTTCTGAACCAATAAAAGAAATCATATCATATGAAAAACAACCTCATTAACAGTTTGGCCACGTGGTACTGTACGTGTCCAAATTCGTATTAGATTTATGTCACATCTCGTACTAGTTTTTTTTTTATGGGACAGAGCTGGTAATTCTATTTGTACCACAGTATCCAAAGCTGAACATAAAAACTCTTGGTAATTTTAAAGATATCTGAGTATCTGACGGTATTTAAAGTGGCTTGATACTTCATACTTGGAACTTTACAGTGTTGTTATAAAAGTTTGCAGTTTGTTAACAAGCCATAGACATATTGCTTAATGCCTAAATTGTATATCTCTTTGTACAGAAACTTATCATGCAACCAACTTAATGGGACAATTCCATACTCCCTCCTCAAAAATAACGGATCAATTGATTTCAGGTTTGGATCTTTTTATTAACGTTGGTTTCTTTCAGTAATCTTTAGGCAATTTAGCACTGAACAAACGATTCTTTTGAACCCTTCAGGACTGATAGTTTTATGCAATTTCAGT
Organism: Oryza longistaminata; assembly: GCA_009805545.1. Lineage (NCBI taxonomy): Eukaryota > Viridiplantae > Streptophyta > Magnoliopsida > Poales > Poaceae > Oryza > Oryza longistaminata. The sequence continues at coordinate 44,717,093 of CM020179.1, forward strand.
TATGAGTCTGATGGAAATATGTGCAAAACACATGTTACTCCATCCCTGCAAGAAATAGAGCCGTTACCTTAGCTGTTTCAGTAGTGGCCCCAGTGCTGGTACTGGCCATACTTGTTCTCACATATTTGATCTGGAGAGCCAAAAGAAAACTCAATAGTACGTATGCTCTGTTATAATAGTCTGTACTGAAAATTATTGACTCTTATGGTTTAATAACTCAATGTAATATTGCTAATACTTTTCTTTTTGCAGTAGCTTCTTCAACTGATCTTGCCATGGTACCAGAACACAGGGGTGCTCCTGGACATATCACAAATCATTGGGACCATCTACAAGAACCTGAAAATCGCCGATTCACGTATCAGGAGCTAGAGAAGTTTACTGATAACTTCAAACATTTAATTGGGCATGGAGGCTTCGGGCATGTGTACTACGGTTGTTTAGAAGACAGTACTGAGGTTGCTATCAAGATGCGGTCTGAATTGTCTTCGCATGGGCTTGATCAATTTTTAGCTGAGGTAACAAATTCAGTCACCACTAAGTTCACCACTGACAAAGTCAATATTGTCACTGGCATATAACTTAATCACAGCCACAGTGAGATTTCATACACATTAGTCCCTCGTGTTCTTTGGTGCAAGTTCCCAACTTTAGTCCCTCGTTTTCCACACTCAAGTTTCCCAAACTGCTAAACGATGTATTTTTGGCATAAAACATTATAGAAAAGTTGCCTTAAAAATATATTAATTAATCCATTTTTTAAGTTTTTTAGCTAATACTTAATTAATCACACGCTAAACCTCTGCTCCGTTTTGTGTGTTGTGGGGAGGGGTTCCCAAGCCCCACAATCGAACACAGCCTAACAGACTTTACCTTCCTCTTGCTTATAATACAGGTTCAGAGCCTGACCAAGGTGCATCACAGAAATCTTGTTTGTTTGGTTGGATACTGCTGGGAGAAGGAACATTTAGCACTTGTCTATGAGTATATGTCTAGAGGCAATCTTTGTGATTATCTAAGAGGTTTGTCCATTGCAAACTTCAAAGTATTGAATGTTGCGAAATCATAGGGAGGATACTTGGACACAAGTGAGCACCTACACATAGCGTAAACTAACTTAATGTTCTACATGCTCCCTATAGACGTACGAAGCAGTTCACGTTGAATAGCAGTTTGCAGCACAATAACTACTATAAGTACTTAATACACGGAGTGACCACAGTTACAAGTGAGAACTTAATTATCACTTTATTTAGTAATGTACCTATATGTGTTTATTTAAAAATAAAGAGACCCATTTTTGTTTAGTGGCGGCATATTGGCGATCTCTACATAAGGGAGCTCCATGGCCTTGGTTAACTAAACTCACTATAGATACGACAACAAATTTATTTGTCATCTTTAAGGAAGTATCTTGATCTTGTATTTCCAATCATTTGTATAAGTTTTGTCGTCATTGCTTTTTTTAGAACTGTCATAATTGTTCATTGTTTCATTCTCAACATAATTGATTGACACATCATGTAAATATTTTAAACTTAATTGCATATGGAATAATTGTTTTCAATTAGTTGGACATGAAAATCCATCTTGACTGATTTTTAAGACATGAATGCATATGTGATGTACAAGCTTTTTTATAGGTGTAATCTACATCTGTGCTTTGCTAGTCCCTATGATACAAAGTGATATCTAGTATGATTCTTAGAGATCACCGCATTTACTACTTTTTGTTGTTAAAGGGACAATACTATTTTGATTATTTATGTTATTGCTCCCCCTGCCGATGTGTGCACACACACCAGAGACGAGTGTTTTACAACTCCCTTAATTGCTATTTGAAGTTGCTCGTAGAATTCCTTTCTAACTGTTTGTCTGTGAATATATTAAAAGGGAAAATTGGTATGGGAGAAAATTTGAATTGGAAGACACGCATAAGAGTTGCACTTGAAGCTGCACAAGGTATTCTATAATAGCAAGGCAAAAAAAAAAAAAAGCAAAAGTGTTATGGCTCATCTTTTCTTCTAACTATAGTTTCCTTATTTGTAGGCCTGGATTATCTACATAAGGGTTGCAACCTGCCAATAATTCATGGGGATGTGAAGACGAACAACATTCTGTTGGGTCAAAATTTTAAAGCAAAAATAGCAGATTTTGGACTATCGAAAACATATCGTAGTGACACCCAGACTCATATTTCAGCCGTTGCAGCTGGATCTATGGGTTATATTGACCCTGAGTACGAATCTCTTCTACACACTATAATCACTTATGCAATCTTTACATATATTAACACGGGTCAATTTTAGGTACTACACCACTGGTAGGCTCACCGAGAGCAGCGACGTTTACAGCTTCGGCGTTGTTTTACTAGAGATAACAACTGGCGAGCCTCCTATAATACCTGAAAAAGGTCACATTGTTCAACGTGTGAAGAAAAAGATTGTCAGTGGTAACATTAGCTCAGTTGCAGACGCACATCTTGGAGGTGCCTACAATGTTAGCTCCATGTGGAAGGTTGTTAACATCGCCATGATGTGCACAACAGATATAGCTACTCAAAGGCCAAAGATGGCTGACGTGGTTGTTCAGCTGAAGGAAAGCCTAGACTTGGTGGAAGTTCATGGGGACAGAGGAGACATGGAAAACCTAGCAAGTGATACCATGTCTTCGATGTCGACATTTGGTCCATCGGCAAGATGATTAAATAATACATACCTAGCCTTGGCTTTCACTACATTGATGGATCCCTGTGACAAGTCTATAACGATACAATGTGCATGCACAGCCTGTTTGTTTTGTTAATGTCAATAATTGAGACAGCCAGTATAAAACATAGATGTCATGGAAGGATCATGATAGGTGTGTATATGGCCCATAATGTATAGTTTGCATCTATCTATGTGTGTGAACTATTACTCACATTAGCTCCGATATTCTTCTGATACTACAACTCCCATTAATCCTTAGCAAAGATTGTTTGCACATTTCCTTATTGCTTCTTATGTCCTATTTCACATAATCTATCATTAGTACTTATGTGCTCCAACACTAGTACAGATCTAGACATTTGTGATGAGCGTTCGTGCTGAGCTAAGGTGACTCGTTTGTGCTGCATATTCATATATTTTAGTGATTCTATACAATTTTATCCTTAATCACTTGGCGCTATCATTATGTTTATCAATGTGGGCTATTTTTTGGCACTACGTCACCGATAGGCTTACTGACAGCAGTGACGTTGATAGCTTCGGTGTTGTTTTTCTAGAGGTAACTATCGGTGAACTGCCCATAATACCTGGAAATGGCCACATCATTTAGCGTGTGATGCAGATGGTCATTGGTAACATCAGCTCAGTTGCCCATGAACGTCTTGGAGATTCCTATATTGTCAACTCCATGTGGAAGGTTCTAGATGCCGTGATGATGTGCATAACAGATATTGCTTCTCAAAGGCTTATGATGTCCGCCGTGGTCTTGCAATTGAAGGAAAACCATGAATTGAAGGAAGCTCATGGGGATGGGTCACTTGGAAAATGTAGTAAGAGATAACACATCTTCGATGTCCATGTTTAGTCCATCGGTAAGATGAAAAAAACCATTGATAGCTGGCTTTGGAACATACTGATGGCTCTCTGCTTCAAGTCTAAAATAAAACAACTGATTTCTCTCTAGACGATTTCTTCTGTGTTAAGACACAATGATTTATATACAGTTTGTCTTCATAAACAATGCCGGTAGGATCCTTAATAGGTGTGGGTATTGCAAAGCAATAGTTTGCTTCAGTGTAACAGTAAGCTGTTTGTGAGCTTTCTAACTATAGGGTATCATTGCTCAAATAATATGTAACAAAGATATCGAAAATGTTTACATGTTTCGTTATCATATCCTTTTCTTGTTGATTTTTACATACGCATTATGTATTTTTTAAATAATAGTACTGATTATGGTAATTAATGCTGATTACGGGGGTGGGGATTGCGCAGCGCGAGTTGAGCAGCTGGCGCTTGCGCGCCCACTAGGAAGCCCCAGGCGAAGAGTGATCGCTGCCGCGGCTTTCGGCACTAGGCTTTGGCTGATGCAGGCCATGGACACCATAGCCAAGCACAAACTTTTGTCCACATGTCCGACCGAAGCTTAGACGGAAAAGCATTTCAGGGAGATGCAGGGGAAGCATTGCTTGGACTGCATCAACAACGGCAAGCTCCTGCTGATGTTGGACGAGCCCACCGGAGACTTGCTTCCTCTGGCCTACGCCTCATCGCCGTCTCACGGCAGTCCAAGATTCTGCTCCCGCCGCTGCGACTGCCGACCAAATATGTGGGAGCGTTTGGGGTGCCACGAAAAAACATATGTGGAGTAATGCCACGAGACATGCACCGTAGGTGGTCACCCCATCCACCTAGGAGGCTATGAGGGAGGTTTGCCCCCAAGTGTCATCTTGCCTTGTAGCACGCAAAAAGAATTGAATAACAATTCAGTAACAGAAACGATTATAAAACAAAATAAGTTATGATGCAAGCTATATATCTGATATATGCCAGCTTCCTTTGTACGTCAACACTAGGGTTCCATTGCTCCCATGTCCGCCTAACCGTGTCGTCCAAAACCCTTCAACGCCGTCGTCGGTGGCTCTACTTTGTTGCCTGCATCGAAGACTTAGCTGTTCCCGGAGTCAGCGTCAACGGCGCCACCAACCCTCGCGGTGGCTCGGACTCTCTAGGCAGCGACGCTTCTCCTGCTGGTGGCTATGGCTCAGCTGCTCCCGGACCCAGCGACTCGATGTCGGGTTCTGGAGGCAACAACGGTCGCCATTTGCAAGGTTTGTCCCTCGGATTTGCTTGCCTCCATCCTCCGTTCTTCTTGATTGTCTCAATCTGCCTCATGCCCTCATCACCTCTCTTGGATCTGTCACTTTGTACCTGTCTTGTTTGTCATGCTTGGAAATTTACTAGTAATTTTAAACTAATCTATGCATTCTATTCTCGTTCAGGTCCAATATAATACTCACAAGGAAACAATATGGGAAAGACGATCTAGCGATGTCTTCAATTTCACTTCCACAGGTAGCTCAACTAGATTATAAACCAAAGGTCTTCTTCTTCAGAGTACTTCTCCAACTGTGGTTTGATGATTAAAGGTGAGCATATGAAATACTCCGCAAGCCACATAACAAATATGCAGATGCACAGGATAACAAAGAATGGCATGATAGGGATTGTTTCCAAATGTAACATATAGTACACGTTTAAGAGTAGTAAAACAGTAGATTAATTAAATAACAATTTTGATTAACACTAGACAACATACAAATGTTGTATAGGCCCAAACCATCTCCGAACTATCAAACTCGGCTGAAGAGATATAAACTCCATAACAAGAGCTAACAAATTATCATCACCAATTTAGTCACTAATGAGTAGTGTGGGACTACTCACGAAAAGCATTTGCTAGGCTTGCCCATAACTTTGGGCATGACTATTCGAATAGTTTTACTCTAGCTAGAGGTGTAGCAATGTACCCACAAGATATGTTTCCACACATGTTGCCATGCCCCGAGATAATACCATGGTACTATAAAGGAAAAATCGTGACAAGATCTTTCACATAATACAACTCAAAGCAGTTAACCATTCCCAGATTGTCGTCTATCCATAACCCATAAAAGACTCCCCAGCGATCCCCATGGGCTTATCTCTGTCACTTCTCAGTCTGATACCTCACAATGAATCATGCTATAAAAATAGTCCAGTCATCGCTCATGCTGGATTGTGGTTAGTACGATAAATGCTTCACACTAGTAGCTTGCGGGTCGGTTCTTAATTATCATTTGTACAACCAACACAACTATGAGCTCACAACGCACCATTAATCAAGTTTTAATATGAATATTAATTAACTAAACACGACTAACCATCATGAGCTATCATTAATTAACCATCATTAATCATAAGTGATTCATTAGTTATTCATGCATAAAATGATACTAATGTTTCTAAGCATGACTAAGCAATTATACAAAGCATCTAGTTGAACCAATAAAAAAAAGTCCAAGCTAGTTAATTTATAACGTAGGGTAACAAAGAATAAGGTAATCAATACAAACTAGTCAGCACCCCACGCGTTGCTGCGGGCAAAAAGGAGATCTAAATTTGATTCATATTCAAGTATTTCAAATTGTCATATGGCAAGGTCTATTTGAATTGTGTAAATTGAGAAAGAAAAACTTGACACCAAATATCAAGCATGGCACATGAAAATTCGTAAGCAACAGTAATGTTTCATGAAACCTGAAGATATACCAGTTCTTCAATTCTACACTTAACCAACATTAGAATTGATGTTTCTCAAATGCTATACCACAAAGAAAGATTGAAGCAAGAGTAGGTCCACCAATGAGATATTCACCTACGCACTTTAAACCATAGCCCATATAGCTGCATATGTGCGATTGAGTTTGAAATAATGAAACAGCAACTGCTTTTCCTTCTATTACTGTCAGGTCGACATGTAGCTCAAAAAAGAAATAACATGGCTAATGAATGGTAGTATTTTCTGAGAAGGATTGCTTCCAATGGAATCGGTACAAATATTATTATGCAAAGGATTGTTTTCTGGAAGTAAAGAAACTGGTCAGGACACATGCATGTAAATAGACGCATCAAGACACAATACTTCTTAGAAGTGTTCGTTGAGGGCAACACACAACTCGACACAATTAATAGGCGAGAAAATAATCTACCAAAACAGAACTATTAGTTTTAGAAAAAGGGCCCAAACCTGTATAAATCTCTGTCTTTCACATGATCTATCTAGCATTAGGTCAGGTAACTAGCCCCCATCATTGTCATGGATAGAAAACATAGATAAGTCCCCATCCACCATGTTTCGGTCTAAAACTTCTCCGCTAATAACTAGTTGAGCCCTCGCCTCTTCTCCTTGTTCATCCAGCTTAAAGCGCCATCGTCTTTGACATGAACAGAAGACAATCGCACAGAGACGGAGAAGAGCTCCTCTCGCGGTTCTTCGCTTCTCCGTTATCGTACCAAGTGCTGCCGGCTGGGCAGCCCATAAACCTTGCCAAACAGATTTGCCATGCTGCCCTGTGCTTCGCATCAAAGACATTAAACAGGGAGCCTTAGCTTGAAGTAGGAGCAAAATATATGAACACGCGCAAGACCATTAATCGATAATGTTAAGCTCTGATACCATTATAGAGTAGGGCGATGCATCTTTATTGGATCATTTTATTTGTTTCTGAGTTTTTTTTTCTACTCTTTAATTTGGTGCCAGTGTACAGTAGAATAATCTTGTACCATGAAAATTAAAATGAATTCCTAGCAGATTAACTGCTACACAAAAAGGTACGTTGGTAACTGATAACACTAAGTTCCATATCATCCTATATATCGGATGATCGAACAATTCAATGGACTGTTTATGCTGACAGTCTCAAACTAAATATGATTACATAAATGGTTCATTGATGACTCTGAGATTCTAGTATTGGTTTCATTGGAGAAGGGGATCGGTCCGATCGATTGGATAAATAGAGATCACGCTCTGTTCTCTTCCGAAACTGAACTAAGATCCATGATCCAAGCATCCAATGTGCTCTATGTACCAGATATTCTGATACTTGGTTTGGCCAGTTTAGGGTGTTGAATCATTAGTAAATCAATCAACAGTGGTATGTAACTTTAAGCTAGATATTCTGATACTTGGTTTGGCCAGTTTAGGGTGTTGGAATCATTGGTAAATCAATCAACAATGGTATGCAACTTAACCTAGAAATAGAAATACTCCCTCCGTTTTTTAATATATGAGGCCGTTAATTTTTTTTAAACACGTTTAACTATTCATCTTATTCTCTTTGCTGAAATAGAAATACTCCCTCCAACTCCGCCTCCTTGGGAGGGCTTGGCCTGAGGGATAGAGATGACATATGGGCCCAGATAATTTTTTATTATTCTCTTTGCTGGCGTCACGTGTGCTAGATCAAGTCAAAGCCGCTAAAAATAGTACTTAGGGGGGGGTATTTGTCCGGTACAAATAGTTGAGGGTACAAAACGTGTGTTATTTGAGTTTAAGGGGGTAATTCGGTCGACTGCGATAGTTCAATAGCTTTCGTACTTTTTCCTTTTATTGTCACTTGATTTATCGTCAAATGTTTTTTAAGCATAACTTAAAATTTTATATATTTGCAAAATAAAATTTAAATAGGACGAATGATGAAACATTTATAAAAAAACGTTAATGGCGTCATATATTAAAAAATAGAGGTAGTACTCTATAACCAAAACTTGTACCTTGCTTGCTTTAATTGTTAACCGGCTGCCTGTAGTTAGTAGGAATAACGTAGGCAGAGAAGAGAAAGTCAAGATAGCAGCTCAGGAGTACTCTGAATAAAGCCCGCTCTTCGCATTGGTACCGTCTCTATTATTGAGATAAAAATACAAGTGATGTAGATAGCCACATTCTTAAATGTAGTTACTTTGTTTTCTTTCATCGACCATCTATAGTATTTCTCTCCCTGTAAACACAGGTGGAACTGGGTACCCGTGACATTGCATATCTACACTCCTTTATAATTCTTTATAAGTAGAGAAAATGTCACCCCACCTACTTCTGTTTTAATTTTACAACTTACTCCCTTACACATTTTAATATTAAAAACAATTAAATCTAAATGAATAGTTATAGAATCAAATTAGGGTCGTATTCCATATGATGAAAAGATTGGAACCCATTTCATAGAAAAAATATTTATAGCTATTTTAGATAATTAGGAAGGTAGCCCGCGCATATGCGTGGGCATGTACGTAAAATTTTATTACGAATGTCCATGTGTGGATGGTTTTCTATCAAAAATATTCTTTCACTTAACATGCTTTGAACGCTGGTTACTTGCAACATATAAATTGTGAAATTAAATTACTTTAAACCGTGTTGTTTCTAATTCATGAGAAAATTTTGTGTTGAAACAATAGATGTGTTTCCTATGAATGTCCAATTTTTTTTGTTAGATTCTGTTTGAAATTTTAAATATATTCATTTTATTAGTCCTGCTAAAATGTTTGAATATTTGTATTTAGAATGGGTTATAAACCCAACAAAAACAAATTTTAAATTAGACAAATTTCATTCAATTTTCATTTCTTTTTATCTTCATTTTTTGGATAAACCCACTTTAAGAAGCATCTTTTAAATGCTTTGATCTCTGTGAGCCAGGATGAAAAATATAAGTGGGTTGGTCCTACAACCTGGCATGGGGTAAAGGCATCAATTATAAATTATCTCGCTCCAATTAAGTAAAAAAAATTAAAATAGATGTGGTAGTATTTTCTTTGCAAATTACCACTAAACTAGAGCATCATGTAATAATTATATGTTTCTAGATTGTTCTATGTTATGTGTCACAAATTCACGATGCACTGTAGCAAGTTTTACAAAAAAAAAATGGATATAGTCTTTTAATTCATATCTGTAAATTGGCTTATATATTGCTGAGGCCACATCATGCTTGTTTCATACTTAAGATTCCTTGGTGCAACCAACACGCTCAGTACAATCAGTATGCTGTTCAACTAGCCACGTGACTTCATAGATTATATATATAATTTAGATGCTACGATCATCTTGAGATTAATGTTTATCTCCTAAAATGATCATTTATTGATAAAAGCTTCAATATCAAAATGTATGGTTAAATAGCTCCTATATACAAGCTGAGAAAAAGTTGATAGAAAGTCGTTAGATGTCTAACGGGGTATAAGTAATGGGTCTACCAGTTTTATAAAAAATAAGCTGGGATATTTTGATTTGTAGTGAGGAATTTTAGTATTTTCTTTTATTTAGGTTAAAATTTGCTAAGCGACATCTAAAAAACGTGTAATTGGCCGGGGACACAGCAAGAACGTGTATTTGTTGTAGGACACCGAAAAAACTGGTAATTAGCTACTGGAGGCCTGCGAGATTATTTTATATTATCCAAAGGAAATGCAGAGACAAACAATAACAAAAGTATGACTTTCCCCTGCCTACCATGGCTCCCCGGCATGCAAAACAAAGCTCGTTTTATTACATAATTAACTAAGTATCAACTATTTTTTTTTGAAAAATGGATTAATAAGATTTTTTAAAACAACTTTCATGTAGAAAGTTTTTTCATAAATCACACAGTTTAGCAGTTTGAAAAGCGTATGCGCGGAAAACGAGAGAGCTGGGTTGGGAAAATGGGTGGAAGAACACAGCCCAAGTCCGGCTCGCATACACCTTTGACGCTGCAACCGCAGCTGCCGCCGGTGAGGTGGCCCTCTAGGGGGGAAGGGGGGGTTCAAGGAGGGCCCGTGCGCTTAGGCCCTATGGCTCCATGTCGTTCCCGCACTCGTCGCCACAGCAGCGCAAGGGCCATGCTGGCGCCGAGCCGCCGATGCTCCGCCACACACCGCGCTTGGGGTGAGCGCAACACGGACTACCTCCTGATTCATTTCGAGCAGGGCGCCGCAGAACACAGGCTATTGTTGTCGGTCTCTGTAACATGCCAGGTATTCTCATACCTAGAATGCTACACACTACGGTATAGAAACCACTAAGTCCTAAATTCATTAAGAATTTCGATAGTTTCCCTTGTAAATACGGACTTCCACGACAGGCAATTATGGGTTAAACTAATAATAATATCATTCCCACAGTGCGATCCATCCTTATAATCCATGGAAAGAAACTAAAATACATCTAAAAGATTATTACAAGACCGAACCATGATATAGTTTAAGTGTCATTATGGACCTAGGCAATATAGTTTGATAGTGTGCAGATAAAGGTGTATATATGGGTGCTACTTCCAGCCCAAGCATGTCGGTCTCAATGCGCACCTAAAACCAAATAAAACATAAAAGTATCAAAATACTCAGCAAGTACAATATGGAACTAGAAAATACATATACACATAATTGGCAATAGAGCATGAACAGAAAGCTTCCTTTCTTTGATAGGAAACACATTTTTAAACACCAAGTCAGAGAAAAATAGTAGTTCCCATTTCGGGCAGATATGAATTGAAATAGTAGTTTTCATCCTGGACAATTGTGAATACATCGTAGCATTTGCCGGCAAAGCCGAGTAAGCGTGATCAGCGCTTACCCATAGGAACATGAATAGAAAATCAGATAGGCAAAGCCGAGTAAGCGTGATCAGCGCTTACCCATAGGAACATGAATAGAAAATCAGATAGCACATCCATGACTCGCATGGAACTTGAATAATTGAAACCGGAAACGAAAAACTAGACTGAAACCATATTGCACATCCATAACAAGCATGAAACTTGAATTTATTTTACCAGAACCAGAATCCGGAATAGTGAAACAAGAACAACGTCGTAAACATAAGATAAATTTGAAATCTAAATAGCATGAACAATAGTTTGAACATAACCAGTCACATATCAAATAGAAATATAACGGAAATAGATAGATAGAACAAACAATCTATGAATCACACAATTAGTTCGTCATGCACTTGCCTACAATGAAGGGTTGGTATCATGCACAATCTGAAAGACCACCACCTAATCACAAACAAAACATCATCAAACACATTCAAATATGACTATAATAAATTAAGTGGTACGCTTCTACAGCCCTATCCCAATCTCAAACCAAACAGTAAACACCTCACCCATCTAAAAACAACAATGTTACTTCACTATTAATTAAGTTTAACACAGCAAATCAAAATTGACTGATTAGATTTCTCTATTTTATTAGGGTGCCACGTGGCGAGTTGAGAGTATTTATATGGTGCCATGTGACGATTTGAGAGTGTTCATACGATGTTTAATGGACTTTTAGTATATAATAGATAGATAGCATGTTCATTTGGTTTTTCTATTTATCTTATACGGTAGAAAATTATATTTTATATTTTTCTCCCGATTATACTACTTTGTATGTTCCTTTTTTTTTTGACTTTATCACACAAGCATTTTTTTTCTTCCGGTGAACGGAACCTAAGCTTTACTCTTATTTTCCGAATCATATGTATTGTACTTATGATTTTTTTTTATGCCGACGGTACGTATTTTCCCTTTTATACAGGGAAGGTATTATTTATATACCTAATGATTCTAAAGTAATGGGTTCACCAATTTAAATAAAAATCAACTATAGAGATCTAATCTAATGGTCTAAAATAACAGGTACTAATTAAATGAAAATTGACGGTGAGATTAGATAGTGCTACGTGGCGACATAGGAGTGTTTATAGAGTGCCACGTGGTGGCTTAAGAACGTTTTTAGGAAGTTTAACGGACTTTTACTATATAATAGATAGATATTATAATATATTTTCTTTCATCTCAGTAAAGCACGAACATTCAGCTTGTACGGCATCAAAGTAATAAGAATAGTTTCCAAAACAACATAGCTGTTTTGTTAAAACTATTACACGTAATTTCTTTCATGAAATAGAGTAAAAATACCTATGATCACATATACATATGCATACTCGCATATGAACGCACACATACGCACCATACTTATATAAACGGCCTGTAAGAGACTAGGCCGCATATCAGATATAAATAGGAGCACATATGTGATGAACATTTTACCCTACCTACTCAGTGGATATATATGTTTCACCATAAAGAGACATAACTAGCTAACCTATGCTCACACTATAACGAAATCATTCTGCAGAGGTATTTTTATAGAGGTGAATTTTAAATTATCTCTAAAATTAGGAGAATTTAAATTGTCTTTAATTTTTCTACAAAAAATAAAATGTATCTATCTAATATTTATCCACATATAAGTGTTGTAGAAATGTTAGACACATTTGTTTTGGATTAAAATGTAGTGAAAATAATGTGAGAAATGATAATTTAGCATTCTTATATGTTAAGGGTTATTTCAGAGAAGGGTACGTAATTTTTACCCGGTCTCTATATATATATCCAACGACGGGATATACACAGCCTTTTAAATTGGGAACTAAACCTCTCAAACAATCCAATCTAAAATTCGCTCATATGAAAATTTGACTTAGAACCTTGAGGTGCTATTAAAGTCTATATGCCCTTTTACTTACTTCCTCCGTTTCACAATGTAAGTCATTCTAGCATTTCCCACATTCATATTGATGTTAATGAATCTAGACATATATATCTATCTAGATTCATTAACATCAATATAAATGTGGGAAATGCTGAAATGACTTACATTGTGAAACGGAGGGAGTATATGTTAAGGTTTAGAACATTATAGCATGCATGCATGCTAGTTTTAGTTTCTTAGTCGATTGATGTGGTATGTTTAGATGTTAGCTTTTAGATATATAATTAATGAGTTTTAATTACAAAAAAGGTACTCGCTCCGTACTCGTAAAGGAAGTCGTTTAGGACAATATTTAAGTCAAACCTTGAGAATATAAATCATGAATAACTTTAAAGTTGTTGAGTTTGAAAATGTAAAAATTATATGAATAGATTTGTCTTGAAAAATACTTTCATAAAAGTATACATATATCACTTTTTAATTAATATTTTTATGGAAACAATAAGTCAAAGTTGTGTTTTAGAGACCGTATCGTTATCCAAAATAACTTCCTTTATGAGTACGAAGGAGTATAGATTTCCACATACATGAGCAGCCATGATTTCTCCAGCCTCTCTTTGCCACCTACTCCTATATAGCTCTTGCATCGGTCCCGCGCCTCTAGCCGTCCCCATTTGTACTTATCAAATCCTAGTTTATATTGCTTTGTATACTTCTTTGGATAATAAATAATCACTACTGTACATATTTGCGCAACATAATATATCGATTTTGCTATATATTTGTTCACAAATTTTCTCCCAAAAATTTGACAGATGTAATTACAGTACAATCGTAGTGTAATTACACTGTAACTTACATGTAATTACACTGTAACTATAGTGTAACTTGTATGTAACTTTCAAAATTCTCTACGTAATATGTTATTTCGGTAAAATAGAGGTTGTAGGAACAAATCCTTATACATATGTGTGTGCTGTGATTTTATTTTTCTTCCTCACTAAAACAAATCTTGTAATAGATCTAAAGATTCAAAATTACATGAAACTTATATACAAGTTACGCTGTAGTTACGTGCAAGTTACAGTGTAATTACACTACGATTGTATTATAATTACATCTGTCAAATTTTTAGGAGAAAATTTGTCGACAAATGTATAAGTGGTCCCTAATATATAGTTTGAAAATATGCTAACACATATTGTCAACTTGTTCTGAAAAAGTTATTGTTTGATATAGGAGCCAGACTAGTCGTCGACTAGTGAAAAACTGATTTATCTCTTTCGTATTTTCTCGTCAGCAACATTACAGGACTGTGTGTGCATGTGCACGTCGTCGTTAAAGTTACGCCCAACAGTAATATGATAGTCCTTTCCGAAGAAGGAGCACAATTTGTCAAATTGCTAGTGTCAGTCAAAACCGGTACGGAAGGTCATTAATTTGTCAACAGTAATAAGGTGAGAAGTCCGAAAAAAAAGGGGTAAATTAAATAATTCAGTCGTTCGGTGCTCCCCTGGATTACTCTTTGTTATACGTGATTTAATACTCGCTCAGTCGAGAATGTTGTCAAAGATTAATAAAAAAATCTATTACATTTAGAAAAACGGAGAGTTTATGTGTGTGCCTGTGTGTGTATATATACGGTCCAAACTCCAAACTCGATAGCTTCGCTCCAGCATCGTCCCAGGTTATCACTCATCAGGTCTCCATGGCTCTCCTGGTTTTGGTCGCTGTACTGGTGTTTGAAGCAGCGGTTCGAGCCGACGGCCAGACAGGTCACCTTTTTTTTCTATTCGATCTGTTGTCCCTTTCACTACAAAACTCTTACTATCTAATTTTGCAAGGCCTGGTTTTATCAAGCATGATCTTAAAAAAGTGTTCTATGCTTATACACATATATAAATGAGTAAATTTCATAAAAGTATAGATATTATTTTATAGATATTTCTTTTTGAAAAAAAATATAAAACACAGATTTAAGGTGGTGATGTATCACGACGTACATACATATTTAACATTGAGTTCATTGTGAAAAGTCACTGTATATATGGTAAAACTATAGTTCGGGCGTTAATTTGAACACAAAACTGCAGCTTCCTGGCTGTGCTGTTAACGTGATGACTTCAAATGTAAATGTTAAGGTCATCAACTATAAAATTACAAAACTATAGAACTTAGATGTACAATTTTGATATAGTGTTTGTGTCTATTTCAATTCATTTGAAAATTTTAAAGCATTTATCAATTAGATCTGATAATTTCTAACACATATATGACCATATAAACTATGTCAAATAATAAATTGTTCAGCAACCATGTTGTAGATCTTGTCAAGAAATATAACTTTGGCATAAAGTTTATATTCATCGACTTCATATAAAAATATTATTAATTTCTTAATAATTTTCACTTTGATGCTCAGTTAATGGTGGGCCAAACTATATATGTGGTCCATTAAGCATAGTGTCAGATTCTATTATGAATCAGCAGTGATATTTTCAATTCATACCACTGTTAATTGGTTGGTATTTTCAAATCATATCATTGTTAGTTCATATCGAGAACCGACAGTGATAGTTGAAGTATCATTGCTGTTTATTGTTATGAAACGGCAATGATACATTAGTGTTGGCTCGGAAGGCGGTTTTTACACTTTAGTGAGGACGTGTTAGTAGAAAAATGAAGTGTAGCGGCGTTGATGAGGTGGGAGAAATCAGTACCATTGAGTTGAGACCTAACATCTGGAGAATGTAGAATTAGAAGAGTATTAGACCTATATTTGTAACATTTTGTACAGAGGCTGCCTTAATAAATTGAACAAAAGAAGTTAAACAAAGAAGTTACCCCAATGGCCCATTAGGTTCTATACTAACAGGTGGAGATTAAAACTTTTCTATGCCATTTCTCTTTGGTGCACGCAATAGGTTTCCTAAGTATCGACTGCGGCCTGGAGGCAGATGACAGCTACCCAGACGATCTCACCGGCATCACTTACGTCCCAGACGGCCGTTACACCGACGCCGGCGAGAATCACAAGGTGACCACCGTATACCGCAATGCTTGGTGGGGCCTTGACACACGTACTCTCTACACGGTCAGGAGCTTCCCATCTGCCGAGGGTCAGCGCAACTGCTACTCGCTACCCACCGACGTCCGGTCCAAGTACTTGGTCAGGCTGGAGTTCTTGTATGGCAACTACGACGGCTTGGACAGCTCGTCGCTAAAATTCAACCTTACCCTTGGTGTCAACCACTGGGACACCGTGAGCTTGGACAACACAGACGATAATTATGGATATAATGCTTACGAAGCGGTGTTCGTGGCATGGGCGAGCTGGGTGCCGATTTGCCTCGTCAACATTGGCCAGGGCACACCGTTTGTATCCACGGTGGAGTTGAGGCCTCTTGGTATCTTGCCCTACCCGGCTGTCATGGGCAATGTGTCACTCTCCATGTATGATCGGTGCAACGTGGGATCGAGCCCTGATGATGACAAATTAGTAAGGTATATATGTTCTGAATTTCGTTGGATCTTGTACATTTTGCAGCTCAGCTAGCCAGTTATACGTGAACCAATATATCACTTGAAGCTGTTTTCTGATTTTATTAATTTAGCTAAACAACGCACTACAAACTGGGGATTACTGCCGGTTCCACACATTAATTACCAGCTATATATGTTTGGGAGACGACCAGCAGCGATACTGAATTTTACAAAAGAAAATAAAATGATTTTAATTCGTACAGACAAAAAAAACAAATGCACACTGATTCAAAAATAGATTCAACATGAAATTAAAGTATCAGTCCCGTTTTTTCGTGTGAAACTGTAGTTGCACTTCGTTTGAATAATTACATATGTCATCTTGATTTAATAAATCCAAATTTGAAAAATATAAAAAAGTAATAATCTAATACCAAATATCGATTTCTTGTTGCTATGGAGTAATAATTAGTTTTTTATGATTTAATAATTTGAAGTTTAAATTAACACATATTGTGTTGTTCTCGATCGGTTCGGAAGCTCAATTGTCATGTTTGCATGATTTAATAATTGCAATCTGAATTAGTAAATCTATACTTTCTATATAGATGATACCCACTAACAATTATTAGAAGCTAAAGCTCAACATGCAAGTATGCCACATCATCACCCACTAGCAATTACTATTTTAGACCATTTAAAATCCCATGCAAGCATGCCACATCTTCACTCATTAGCAATTACTATTCTAGCCTATTAAAATCTCATACAAGCATGACACATCATCTACAATATTATATTATAGAGATCAACAAGTATGTGTCAAATCATCTTCCTCACATTATTTTCTTAACATTTCAACTTTCATCATTTCGACAATATTTAACATATACTAATCCATGAATCCCGCAGCAAAGCGCGGGGTATCACCTAGTACCTAAAACAATGGAGCTCGTGCGATGCATTGGTTAATGGCTAGTATTCCTAGTCAATTTGCTTTTCTATTAACTGGTAATCGTCTTATATTCCAAATTTCACACGTAATACAGGTACCCTGATGATCAGTACGATCGGTTCTGGTTCACAGATGCATACACAGAAGCTGATCCCTTGACGACAAACATTTCCACCCAATCTACCATCCAACCTAGCACCGAATTTGCGGTGCCCTCGCCTGTTCTCCAGAAGGCCGTTGTGCCGAGTGGCAACTCCACAAAACTAGTATTCTTTTCTGACCAATTAGACGCCCTCCTTCATGACCACTTCGTGATCTTGCATTTCGCCGACTTCCAGAACAAGAAGTCCCGGGAATTTACAGTTTCCATAGACAATGGTGTGCAGAGCAGCCCATACAGCACACCGTACCTAAAAGGTTTGTCCGTCACCGGCGGCTGGTCCAGCAATTCTGAAGGAAAGTATAACTTCACCATTGCTGCAACTGCCACATCAGCTCTGCCCCCGATCCTTAACGCTTATGAGGTCTACGGTCGCATCATCCATGATAATCCAACAACGTTCTCCCAGGATTGTAAGCTAGCTGTATCTATTGGTCTTTAGTGAGGTACACTAAACAATTAAACATTGTCAACTCTCCCTCTTGAACTCCTATTTTTTCCTCGTATATATGCTAGTTGATGCGATCATGGCTATTAAATATGAGTATGGAATAAAGAAGAACTGGATGGGTGATCCATGTTTTCCACCTGAATATGTTTGGGATGGTGTGAAATGCAGCGATGCAGGTGATAAAATCATGAGGATAATATCTATGTGAGTATAGTATGGAAGATCTAAATGTACTAGCATTATTAATTGTATACATTTGCTAAATTTTGTTGGATTATTTGAAATTATTATGCAGTGATCTCTCCAACAGCGAATTGAATGGGTCGATATCTAATTCTTTCACATTGTTTACTGCCCTCAAGTACTTGTAAGTATATCTGAGTGCCCTCTGCCTTTGGTTGTTCTGCATTTAAAACTGCCAATCGACAGGACTAGGCATCATATTACATTAAAAATGAAAAACACGGACTAAATATTATCGAAAGTCATCACAGCTTTACTTTCATAAAGTGGTAAAAATGAACTAAAGGTATGATAACTAGTGGTGAGGGCTAGTGGAGGTATTTTGCGTGTAAATTAGACATTCGCTGGCTCGCTGCTCTTGGGCTACAAGTTACCCCCCTTAGTGAAGGAACATGGAATTAAATTTGAAAATATACCACTCATATGTTCTTTCTTAGAAATATTAGGAATTCAAATTGTTTGGCACAAATATACTATCGATATCACTTAACCATTGTGCGAGAATGACGTGGACCGTCTCGCATGGCCAAATAGCGACACCGTTTTGAAAATTGATTAACTGTCATGATTACCGATTAATTAATAATAATTAGTGATTAATCCACCTAATTAGCATGATATTTAAAATTACCACTAAGCCAATAATAATACATTTGACAATTATTTCAGTATATCATACTCCATGGTGAAAGTTTAGCTTTCAAAGATATACATTTCTAAATAATAATAGAAATGTTTTACAGCCCTGGCCTCTCACAGTTACACAGTCAACAAGTTCTGTCCTTAGGGAAAAAGGTTGGTATAGAGTGATAATACAAAGCCCAAGTTCTCAAATAAGTAATAGCTGACTAAGAAAAAAAATCATGAAAACTAACTAGTACTCATCTGTAAGACTGTTATCATAGTTTTTTTTTAGGTCATTCATTAGGTCAATGTGATGTTGCAAATCATGCGGCTTCATGATACTCAGAGGAGTGTGTTACATTGTACTGGGCCATTTTAACTTTTACCACCAAATTATGATATTTAAAATTACCACTAAGCCAATAATAATACATTTGACAATTATTTCAGTATATCATACTCCATGGTGAAAGTTTAGCTTTCAAAGATATACATTTCTAAATAATAATAGAAATGTTTTACAGCCCTGGCCTCTCACAGTTACACAGTCAACAAGTTCTGTCCTTAGGGAAAAAGGTTGGTATAGAGTGATAATACAAAGCCCAAGTTCTCAAATAAGTAATAGCTGACTAAGAAAAAAAATCATGAAAACTAACTAGTACTCATCTGTAAGACTGTTATCATAGTTTTTTTTTAGGTCATTCATTAGGTCAATGTGATGTTGCAAATCATGCGGCTTCATGATACTCAGAGGAGTGTGTTACATTGTACTGGGCCATTTTAACTTTTACCACCAAATTATGATATTTAAAATTACCACTAAGCCAATAATAATACATTTGACAATTATTTCAGTATATCATACTCCATGGTGAAAGTTTAGCTTTCAAAGATATACATTTCTAAATAATAATAGAAATGTTTTACAGCCCTGGCCTCTCACAGTTACACAGTCAACAAGTTCTGTCCTTAGGGAAAAAGGTTGGTATAGAGTGATAATACAAAGCCCAAGTTCTCAAATAAGTAATAGCTGACTAAGAAAAAAAATCATGAAAACTAACTAGTACTCATCTGTAAGACTGTTATCATAGTTTTTTTTTTTTTAGGTCATTCATTAGGTCAATGTGATGTTGCAAATCATGCGGCTTCATGATACTCAGAGGAGTGTGCTATATTGTACTGGGTCATTTTAACTTTTACCAGCAAATTATGATATATCAAATTACTACTAAGCCAATAATAATACGTTTGACAATTATTGAAATATAATATACTCCGTGGTGAAAGTTTAGCTCTCGAAGATATCCAAGTCCTCAAATAAGGTAAGAGCTGACTAAGAAATATCGCAAAGACTAACTAGTATCCACCTGTAAGACTGTTATCATAGTTCTTCTGAACCTATAAAAGAAATAGTATCATTTGAAAAACAACAACATCAATAGTTTGGCCACGTGGTACTTGTCTTGTCCAAATTCGTGATACTAGAATGTGTCAAATATCGTAATTTGTTTTTTATGGGACAAAGCTAGTAATTCTATATGTACTACCATATCCAAAGCTGAACATAAAGACTCTTGATACTTTTTAAAGATATCTGAGTATCTGACGGTAATTAAAGTGGTTTGATACTTTATACTTGGAACTTTACAGTGTTGTTATCAAAGTTTGCAGATTGTCAACAAGCCATAGACTTATTGCTTAATCCGTAAATTGTATATCACTTTGTACAGAAACTTATCATGCAATCAACTTAATGGGACAATTCCAGATTCCCTCCTCAAAAACAACGGATCAATTGATTTCAGGTTTGGATATTTTTATTAACGTTGATTTCTTTCAGTAATCTTTAGGCAATTTAACACTTCACTACGATTCTTTTGAACCCTTCCGGGCTGATAGTTTTATGAAATTTCAGTTATGAGTCTGATGGAAATATGTGCAAAACACATGCTACTCCATCCCTGTCAAGAAATACCTTAGCTGTTTCAGTAGTGGCCCCAGTGCTGGTACTGGCCATACTTGTTCTGGCATATTTGATCTGGAGAGCCAAAAGAAAGCTCAATAGTACGTATGCTCTGTTAAAATATATAGTTTGTACTGAAAATAATTGACTCTTATAGTTTAATAACACAATGTAATATTGCTAATACTTTTGTTTTTGCACTAGCTTCTTCAACTGATCTTGCCATGGTACCAGAACTCATGGGTGCTCCTGGACATATCACAAATCATTGGGACCATCTACAAAAACCTGAAAATCGCCGATTCACATATCAGGAGCTAGAGAAGTTAACTGAGAACTTCAAACATTTAATTGGGCATGGAGGCTTCGGGCATGTGTACTACGGTTGTTTAGAAGACTGTACTGAGGTTGCTGTGAAGATGCGGTCTGAATTATCTTCACATGGGCTTAATGAGTTTTTAGCTGAGGTAACAAATTCAGTTACCACTAAGTTCACTACTGACAAAATCAATATTTTCACTGCATATAACTTAATCACAGCCACAGTGAGATTTCATACACATTAAGGCTGTGTTCTTTGGTGAATGTTCCCAACTTTAGTCCGTCGTTTTTCACATGGAAGTTTCCCAAACTGACAAATGACGTATTTTTTACATAAAAAAAATAGAAAAGTTGCCTTAAGAATTATATTAATTAATCCCTTTCCAAGTTTTTTTAGCTAATACTTAATTAATCACGCGATGTACCTCCGCTCATTTTGCGTGTTGTGGGGGAGGGATTCCCAAGCCCCACTATCGAACATAGCCTAAGAGACTTATCCTTCCTATTGCTTATAATACAGGTTCAGAGCTTGACCAAGGTGCATCACAGAAATCTTGTTTGTTTGGTTGGATACTGCTGGGAGAAGGAACATTTGGCACTTGTCTATGAGTACATGTCTAGAGGCAATCTTTGTGATTATCTAAGAGGTTTGTCCATTGCGAACTTCAAAGTATTGAATGTTGCGAAATCATAGGGAGGATACCTGGACACAAGTGAGCACCTACACATAGCGTAAACTAACTTAATATTCTACATGTTCCCTCTAGACGGACGAAGCAGTTCACGTTGAATAGTTGTTTGCAGCACAATACCTACTATAAGTACTTATTGTCCGGAGAGACCACTGTTACAAGCGAGAATTTAACTATCACTTTATTTAGTAATGTACCTATATTGTGTTTATTTAAAAATAAAGAGACTCATGTTATTTGTTTGGCGGTGGCATATGGTGATCTCTACATAAGGAGCTCCATGGCCTTTTGTTATATTAAACTCATTATAGTAACCACGACAAATTTATTTGTCATCTTTAAGGAGGTATCTTGATCTTGTATTTCCAAACATTTGTAGAAGTTTTGTCGTAATTGTTCATTGTTTCATTCTCAACATAATTGATTGACGCATCATGTGATATTTGATTCTCTTAATTTCATATGGAATAATTGTTTCAATTAGTTGTACCTGAAAATCCAGCTTGACTAATTTTTAAGACATGAATGCCTATGTGATGTACAAACTTTTATAGGTGCAATCCACATATGTGCTTTGCTAGCTAGTCCCTAAAGTACAGAGTGATATCTAGTATAATTCTTAGAGATCACCGCATTTACTCCTTTTTGTTATTAAAGGGACAGTACTATTTTTATTATTTATGTTATTGCTCCCCCTGCCGACGTGTGGTCACACAATACACACACACAGCAGATGAATGTTGTATAACTCCCTTAATTGCTATTTGAAGATGCTCGTAGAATTCTTTCCTAATTGTTTGTCTTGAATATATTAAAAGGGAAAACTGGTATGGGTGAAATTTTGAATTGGAAGACACGTGTAAGGGTTGCACTTGAAGCTGCACAAGGTATTTTATAATGGCAATGCAAACAAAATTTAGCAAAAGTGTTATGGCTCATCTTTTCTTCTAACTATAGTTTCCTTATATGTAGGCCTGGATTATCTACATAAGGGTTGCAACCTACCAATAATTCATGGGGATGTGAAGACGAACAACATTTTATTGGGTCAAAATTTTAAAGCAAAGATAGCAGATTTTGGACTATCGAAAACATATCATAGTGACTCCCAGACTCATATATCAGCCGCTGCAGCTGGATCTATGGGTTATATTGACCCTGAGTACGAGTCTCGATCTACACACTATTACATTTGTACTACTACATTCATATATTAGATTGATTTCATGCAATTTTCACCTTAATCACTTATGCAATCTTTACATATATTAACACGGGTCACTTTTAGGTACTACACCACTGGTAGGCTCACCGAGAGCAGTGATGTTTACAGCTTCGGCGTTGTTTTACTAGAGATAACAACTGGCGAGCCTCCTATAATACCTGAAAATGGTCACATTGTTCAACGTGTGAAGCAAAAGATTGTCAGCGGTAACATTAGCTCAGTTGCAGACGCACATCTTGGAGGTGCCTATAATGTTAGCTCCATGTGGAAGGTTGTTAACATCGCCATGATGTGCACAACAGATATAGCTACTCAAAGGCCAAAGATGGGTGACGTGGTTGTGCAGCTGAAGGAAAGCCTAGACTTGGTGGAAGTTCATGGGGACAGGGGA
This sequence comes from Oryza longistaminata, assembly GCA_009805545.1. Taxonomy (NCBI): domain Eukaryota; kingdom Viridiplantae; phylum Streptophyta; class Magnoliopsida; order Poales; family Poaceae; genus Oryza; species Oryza longistaminata. Next base: position 44,740,662 of record CM020179.1, read on the forward strand.
GACATGGAAAACCTAGCAAGTGACACCATGTCTTCAATGTCGACATTTGGTCCATCGGCAAGATGATTAAATACTACATACCTAGCCTTGGCTTTCACTACATTGATGGATCCCTGTGACAAGTCTATACGATACGATGTGCATGCACAGACTATTTGTTTTGTTAATGTCAATAATTGATACAGCCGGTATAAAACATAGATGTCATGGTAGGATCATGATAGGTGTGTATATGGCCCATAATATAAAGTTTGCGTCTACATATGTGTGTGAACTTTTACTCACATTAGCTTCGATATTCTTCTAGTACTACAACTCCCATTAATCCATAGCAAAGATTGTTTGCTCATTTCCTTATTGCTTCGTATGTCCTATTTCACATAATCTATCATTAGTACTTTTGTGCTCCCACACTAGTACAGATCTAGACATTTGTGATGAGCCGTTCGTGTTGAGCTAAGGTGACTCGTTTGTGCTGCATATTCAGATATTTTAGTGATTCTCTACAAATTTATCCTTAATCACTTGGCGCAATCATTATGTTTAACAATGTGGGCCATTTTTAGCAACTACGTCACTGATAGACTTACTGACAGCAGTGACGTCGACAGCTTCGGTGTTGTTTTACTAGAGGTAACTATTGGTGAACCTCCCATAATACCTGGAAATGGCCACATTATTCAGCGTGTGATGCAGATGGTCACTGGTAACATCAGTTGCCGATGAACGTCTTGGAGGTTCCTATATTGTCAACTCCTTGTGGAAGGTTCCAGATGCTGTGATGATATTTCTTCCCAAAGGCCAACAATGTCCGGTAGTCATGCAATTGAAGGAAAGCCTGGAACAAGAGGAAGCTCATTGGGACACGTCTTCAATGTCCATGTTTGGTCCATCGGCAAGATGAAGAAACCATTGATACCTGGCTTCGGGACATAATGATGGTTCTCTGCTTCAAGTCTAAAATAAAACAACTGATTTGCATAGACGATTAGTTCTGTGTTAAGACACAATGATTTCTACAGTTTGTATTAATAAACCGAGTCGATAGGATCCTTTATAGGTGTGGGTATTGCAATGCAATAGTTTGCTTCGGTGTAACAGTAAGCTGTTTGTGAGCTTCCTAACTCTCAGGTATCATTGCTCAAATAATATGTAACAAAGATATTGAACATGTTTACACATTTCATTATCATTCCCTTTTTGTGTTAACTAGTAAGGAAGCCCGCGCAGATGCGCACTTCAAATGCTGTGTCAAAATAAAGAAAATTTGAAAACTTCAGTTCTTTGGGTAATTTGCCCCCTCATAAATTTCTTTACTTTTAAAAATCCAAAATTATACTCTTTAAATTTTGGTTGTAATTATACCTCCTATTTTGAATTTAGTAAAATCCTGACCTAGCTACATCTCTGTAATTCAGACTCAGCTTCCTATTAATTTTTCTCATCTAGGGTGAATCAAGATAATTTGGTCATACTGAGAAAAAAAAACTAGCAAAAGTGGTATGGGGTATCATGAAATATTCGGAGCATTTCAAGTGTAGAGTAACGAAGAGCGGACACTTCATATAAAAGGGTTAGCCAGGTGTACTATATATGGTTGGAGCCCTCATCTTCACTTTGTTAAAAGCGTTAACCCTCATCCACCTAAACTTTTAAGGTGGCACTAAACCACCACTATAGCCACATGGACCTCAACTGCACAAATACAGGCTGCTAATGGGCTAGGGTGTTTCATTTTCTCTATTAGTCCATTTTTTGTATGATTTTTTTAATATTATATACTTGTGCAGCTTTGAACTCAAAGCTCAAACTAACATCCATGACGATCTTCAAACTTGTCTCATTTGCAGGTAAATTCCCCAGTGATGCTGTTGAGAGTTCTGATATAAGTCCATGAGTGTAGGTCAGCCAAATGCTGAGAAGGTGCTTGTTTACAAGGCAGCAGCTCATGACAGAGCAGAGCAGGATGAGGACGTACTCGACCTTGAAACAAGAACAAAATATCTCATTATTCCCCTTTCTTCTTTTTTGGGGGTGGATGAGATGGACATGTATGCTAGATTGCTAGTTCTCCAATGTGTAGAACCTAGCTAGATGTCCTTACTCTCACTGGTCCAATGAAGCAGTCATGAAACCTACAAATCTAAAGACGTGTTTCGTGGATTTTGGTTAGGCAGAGTTGCGTTTAACGCAATGCAAAGTGAAGACTAGAAAATCTTCACTATGGCGGATTTCTTCCTAATTCTAATAATGTGAAAATAGGGGATATCATGCAGAGTGCAGTGCAAAGGCATTTCAAATCATGTGACATAGCAGAGCAAACTGAGTAGAATGCAAATGCATAGGATGCAGGAATTAATCTAGTAACTTTGCAGTACCAAAATGAGGTCCAGAAGACACCTTATTTTGCTTCCACACAAAAGAAAACTAATCCACCATCACAGTGCATGCATACACAAGCATACATCACTGTTCCATTACATGAAAAAATATAGTTTATCAAAACCAGCTGCAGCTTCATCTTGCTGATGGACCAAACCCGGACGTAGAAAATGTGTTATCACTGACTGTGCTTGTGCTTCCCATGAAGCCACTGTCTTCACGAGATTCCTCTAATGCCAGGCTCTCCTTCAGTTGGGCAACCACAGTGGCCATTGATGGCCTTTGAGCAACAACATCAACAGTGCACTGCAATGCAGTGTCCACCACCTTCCACATGGAGCTGACCTCATATGCACCATCGAGCCGTGCATCAGCAATCAAACTGATGTTACCGGCAACAATCTTATTTTTCACACGTTGGATGATGTGGCCTTGACCCGATATTATGGGTGGCTCACCAGTGGCTATCTCTAATAAAACAATGCCAAAGCTATACACATCACTGCTCTCTGTGAGCCTGCTGGTTTGGTAATACCTAAAAAAATACATTATGTCAGGAAATCTGAATATTTCATTTTATTTCAGAGGAACCTAAATGGTGCATTAATTAAGTGGTTATAAGGTGAAAAGGCTATGAACCCAACCATGCATTTTTTTAGTTTGGATCTCCCAACTTAGCTAGATAAGGCATTGGATGAAAATAAGGTTAAGAAATGCAAACAAAATTGAGACAAATATACGTACTCGGGATCAATGTAACCAGCTGTCCCGGCTGGAGTGACTGATATGTGAGTCTGCGTTTCACTGAGATAAGTCTTCGAAAGTCCAAAATCTGCTATTTTAGCTTGTAGATTTTGACCTAAAAGAATGTTACTGGTTTTCACATCGCGGTGAATTATTGGTAGACTGCAACCCTTATGCAAATAATCCAGTCCTACATATATCAAATCATATCAAGAAACTATTGTGAGAAAAGGTGTGCATGTACGAATGAACACATGTCATTTTGGACATTATTGTCATAGATAAGCTTTTTTCCTTGTTAAACAGTAAATTTCACAAAACTCTAATTATTTGATCAAAACTATTGCTTTGCTACAATTTTAGCTACATAAATCACAAAAAAATGATGCAACAATATCAAATGAGTTTTATCATGAAATTGCAATTTTATTCTTCTCTAGGTGTGTCAGATGTCTTGAGTCATGACTCAATACAGAATATTGTGATTATTTAATGTATGTATAACATGTGGTATTGAACCTATTGTACAAATAACATAAATCATACGTTGATAATGAAGTATAGTACAAATCACTAGCTAAGACTACTCACAATAATTTTTCTTCCAACGCCATTTGCATGTGACAATTCTAGCCACCATTTATGTATATCATGACATCTATAGAAGCTTTAAAATATTCATAGTACATATATTATAGGAAGACAAGATAAACAAATGATAGATCTAGATTTGCCTGTCTTTTTTGTTGCAGAATACCTTGTGCAGCTTCAACCATAACTCGGACACGCGTTCTCCAATTCAAGGTTTCACTAGCACCATTGTTACCTTAGTATATGTGAAAAGTGATAGTTAGAATAGAACAATGTGATGCATGCTGATTTTTAGCAAATTGTTATCTTTATAATTTTCATAGCAAAGTAAGTTCATATTTTTTTAGTTTAAGGTACACATATATCATTAGAAAATCACTAAAGTCCAAATAGCGCACACATATTATCTCTTAACTAAGGGCAAGAAACTGGATTCCAAAAAAAAAATATCAAGTAAATGAGTAGCAAGCAGCAAACCTCTCAAACGGTCACAGATACTGCCTTGAGCCATATACTCATAAACGAGTGCTAAATGATCCTTCTCCCAGCAATAACCAATCAAAGAAACTAAATTCCTGTGGTGCACCTTTGTTAAGCTTTGAACCTATAAAATGGGACGTAAACATAAATATCATCATTTGCTCAATTGCACTTAATCTCATTGTGAATATATTATGTTTAATAAAATTTCCATTTTTCTTAAATAAAGTGAAAGTGCTAGCCAGGATACATTGTCATGTGAAAATTAAAGGGATGATAATATATGTTTCAATTCTTAGTGAATTCAATACCTCCGCGAAAAATTCATCAAGCCCATGAGATGACAATTCAGAACGCATCTTGACAGCAACCTTGGTATTATCTTCTAAACAACCAAAATACACAGGTCCAAAGCCGCCTTGTCCAATGTGACGTTCAAACTTATTAGTGACCTTCTCGAGCTCACTATATGTAAATTGGCGATTCTCAACTATTTGCAGGACATCCCCATGATTTTGTCTTGTTTGTAGTGCATTCTCAAGTTCGGATTGATCTCTTGGAGGATCCTCAGTAGAATCTGGTAACAACAATAGCAGTTACAGGAAAATCATATCAAGTATAAATTACATAATAAGTCATCATAAAAATATATACTTCCAACCCTAATGGTTAACAAATTTATAGAGTTCATAACAAATTAAAAATAGCACAGAGCATACGTACAGTTGGACTTTCTTTGTTGTCTCCAGATCAAAAACACAAGAACAAGAACAACAATCAACGTCGCAGGGACCACTATCAAAATAGCTAAGGTAGCTGCTCTATTTGACCTTTTTCCTGGCGGAAATGGGACTATTATTGGTTTGTTGCACATATTTCCATCAGAATTGAAGCTGAAATCAAATAAGACAGTCAGTTCATGGTATTCTTTGGTGCAAAAGGAAAAAAAAAAGTCTTCAATAATGACCACCAACTCAAAATTCATAGAAAAAATGAACTGCATTCTGTAACTTGGAAACATTACGGAGAAACATTGACACCAATAAGGCCCCAAACCTGAAAATGAATGACCCTGTGTTATTTTTACGTAGAGAGTCAGGGACTGGTCCGTTCAGTTGGTTGCATGACAAATTCCTGTGGTTTCACGGAGTTTAAGATATCAGTAATATGTCTAGCGCTGTTTAAATATAGTAATATAATTCCTTAATAACAAATTATAAAGGGGCGAGCATAAGGTAAATCCTTGACACTATATATGTTTATGCACTTATTTCAAACGCGTATAAAATGCAAGAACAAGTATATTATAATAACCCACAGCGTGATTTACGACACCACATCACCTAGGATTATCTGTCTTTATTGTGAAATTTTTTCTGCATCATTTTCATTTCTAATTTTGCTCTATTTGATTGAAAAGTAATGACACATGAGTGGGCCCTAGGAAGCCAAGTATGTATACAATAGTTTAGATCTTGGTCAAAAGATATATATACGTATAGACTTTAAAGAATAATTCAATTAAAAAGAAGCTATATATCAAATATGCCTCTTTATGAAACAAAATGAATTGTTTAGATACGTACAAATATTCGAGTGCCGTGAGTAATGTGAAGTTATTAGATATAGCTCCATGCAAGTTGCTGTTGGACAGATCCCTGCATGTAAATTTTTACGTGATCCAACATAAGTCCCAAGCACAAATTCCGAGCATGATACTGGTGATAGAATTTCAAGTTATACTTACAAAGAGATGATCCTTGCAGTGTTACTACTTGAATTGCTGCATTTTACGCCTTCCCAAGCAAATTTTACAGGGAAACATGGATCACCCATCCAATTCTTCTTTATCACGTACTCGAGTTTGATTGCCATGATGGTTTCAACTAGCATGGGCCAAACAAGGAAAGTTTGATGATAAATTTTGATTCAACGTCCACAATGCAAATTTAAAAAATAAAAACAAACACAAAACCTTGAAACATTTACACATATTAAGAACACACTGATCCAAGAAAATTTCTCAGTTGTAAAATTTCTAAGAATTTTATGAGATAGCAAGTAGTCAAGTTTAGCTGAAATATAACGTGTATGGAAGTTTCTGTATAAGAAAAATATCAATTAAATCAGAGAAAATAGAGAGGAGTAGATGATAGAGGAGAATGCTTACAATCCACTGGAAATGTCATTGGACTGTCATGGGAAATGAGAGTGTAGATCTCTAGGGCATTGATCATCGGCGGTAGCTTGGATGCAGCCGTAGGCACGAGGCTGATGTTATAATTGCCATCGGTGGCAGTTGACCATCCAGAGTTATATAAGACACCGGTGGTTAGATACGGTGGACTGTACTGGTATGGCTCAACGTCGTTGAAAGAGACATTGAATTGCCGAAGCTGGCTGTTCTGGAAGTCAGCAAAGTACATGAAAAACTTTAAGCCACGACCACGAGGCGTTTGATCTTGCCATGTAATGTTCAGCATCGTGTTGTTGCCGACTGCCTCAACGGCAGTTTGGATAATGGTCAAGGGCACAGTGTAGATGGAATCTTGCGTGATGGCCGAAACAGTGGAAAGGTTCTTCCACGTCGGGCTACTGTATCCTAGCTGCCACCAGAACCGGTCATATTGATCACCCGGATACCTATGTAAAATAAAAAAAAGGTAAAAGAAATACACAACAAAATCATAGATAAATATAGACAGTTAAACATATATGGATGGTTTATATGTTGTATGTTCGAAAAGCACAAACTGAGAACAGTCATCCATGAATTATATTTAACTAGACTTTAATGCTTCTTGATATTTGGTAATTTGAAATACAAGAAAACTTATTTGTTTGAAATGACATAACAAATAATGTGTATATGTTCCAAATTTAAATATTTCACATTATATTCAAATGAAAGATTTTGACAATTGTAACAATGTCCTCCTCGTATTGATGTAATTGCAAAAAAGTTGAGATTTTTTACGAGAGCTAGTGATGGTGGTAGATGCAGTAGAGGCCGGAGCAAGGATCAGCTAACTTACATAGCCAGCATGTCTAAAAAGTATAGGTCAACATGACTAGATCTCTCATTCTTGGCCTATTTATCTAAAGTTTGTAGAAAACAACACATACACACTACATGCAATGGCCAAATTTTATAATAAGGTTGTATTTTGTAATTTCTATTTTACATAAAAATGACAATACCTACTGTCGGGTGTCCTACCCAAGGATAAATATCGGACGTACCACTCTTCCCTATTTCTCTCTTGACCCTCTCACCATGGTCCCTCACTTCACCTGCTTGCCCAGCACCAAGTCTTGCCAGGAACCACAGCAGCATCACCATTATGCAGATCATTGCCACCGCCTAGTCCAACAGCCACAAGAGGTACCTCCTCGAGTGGCGATGGCGGCTGCATCTGACGTACCTTCTCCCAAGTTGTCGCTCCCTCATCCACCACCACCACCACCTTCATGGCAGAGGTGATCACTGAGGTTGGTCCCCTTCCCAACACCTAGCTCAGGCGGCCTTCTGTCACTATATTGATGGAGTAGGCCTTGCACGGTTCCGATGCTAACCTTACCGTCCACACATCTCATCTTGAATTTAACAGTGTTTATCTTTTTTATTTTCCATGTTTAGTTCATTTCTCAATATGTTCTCTGGTTGTCTTTTTTCTCCATATGTTTCGTTGACTCGATCTTCTGTTTCATAACATACGATTTTGATGATTCTGTGGTGGTCAATTAAAACAGTTTGGTGGCTTGACTTTTAATTGGTTTGGATTAGGCGGCCAATGCCTAGTCAGCAGCATGCGAAAATATCAAGGGAGGAACTATTAGTGATATGCCCTAGAGACAATCATAGAGATGATTGTATCGCATACTATGTTTACATATTTATTCGATATTGTTCCTTAAAATAGATAACTTATTATTGGTTAATGAATATGTGATTCTTTTACGAGACTCTTTATGTTGATTGTTACTATTTTTAAAGGATCTCTCATCAAATATCATATGTGAAACAAATATGTTTAAATGATCAGCACATGTATTAATTGATGATCATGTCTCATGGATCATGGTATAGAGATACCGAATTAATAATGTGGACACATATTAGGTAACATGTTGTTGGATAGACCCAACATGAGACACTGCAAGAGCCATATGTGTTGTCTCATCAGTGATCTCATTTAGTGTTGGTGTTGAATTATTAGACCTTGAGATTATCATGGTTCCTAACAGGTGTAGTATTTACTTAGGGATTGCTAATTAACGCTACTCCCTCCATCTACTTTTGATAGTCATATTTCATCTTGGCACAAAGACCAAGGATAAGTAATTCTACTTATCATCCATTTAAATATGCTACTAGTTATTCCTCGTAAACAAGCGATTCATTAATATTTACATTTCTCAATGCACATGTAGCCAATCTTGTATGGAAGAATAGAGAGTCACGCATTAAATTCGAGAAAGTCATTAAGGGGATAGGTTGTTGGATTGAAATATACCTATCAAAAATAGATTTTTCAGATTTGGAAATATGTCTATTAAAAGTAGATGGAGGGAGTACTTCGTAATTCGGTAGTTATAAAAGTAGTTTTCGGGTATGCTATAAAACATGTAGTGGGATATGAATAATCAAGATGGGTTTGCCCCTCCTATGGAGAGATATATTTGGGCCCCTCGATGTTATAGATTATGGAAGTGCATGCCTGCATGGCTATACCAAAGGTGATTGAATAGTCAATCACAAGTTATATAATCTATCACAGGTTCGAGTTAATGATTGAGCTATTAGAGGATGGCACATATGTAGCCTTAAACTTAATCGATATCGTGAGGCAAAGGAATTCTTACAAGTATACACTAGAGGTTCAGCCGATATTATCTTTATGTATGCCCGGTGGGTCAATACGTTCTGCTAGGGGCTGCTGTTGACACGTGGATCGAAAAGGAGTTTTCGGGTTACAGCCGAGTGTTCATGAACCTACAGGGTCGCACGCTTAATGGGCCAGAATAAGGGGATTGGATGGAGATCAAATATGAACTTAATTCGGATAGAGATCCGAATAGGAGTCCTATGGGCCTTGGAGGCCCAAGTTATAGATCCTATATATTCATGAAGGGTGTTACCGGCGGATGTATTGCATCAGCGAGAAACCCTAGCCGTCATTCCCCTCTCCCCGAGCAAAACCCTAGCTGCGCGCGGGTGCTAGCACATCTATGCGTGGCATTCCGTCCCTGTACATGTGGACACCGGTAGAGGCGCCGCTGTTCTGTGGTGCTGATCGGCGTGGGAGTACGGCGAGGAGAACGCACGAGGAGGAGAAGGTCGAGCCGTTGCGATCGACTACTTCCTCTACATCGACACGCACTACATCACGAGGGTTCCTTCGCCTTCTTAGCGCTTTCTTCCGCTACGCAGCGTGTCGAGTGGTAACGATCTATGATCTAATACTTGCATAGTTCCTGGTTTACGTGGTAGAAAATTTTGATTTATGCTATCGTAAACTACGCGTATCTCAACAGGAACAATGCTAAATATACTATCTGTCCCATTGAATAAGGTACGATCAAACTTAGTACGATCTTCAAAAACAAACATTTACCTTCAAATTTATTATATACTATAATGCTTATCGTAACAAAATCATAATCATGTGAAAGTACGTAAATTAAAGTATGGATCTAATGATAGTATTTTCAGCAAATAAAACTTAAACTATAATAAAATAATTATTGGTTAAATATTTAGAGAGTCAAATCTTAAAATACGTGTGCGTGCGCTTATTAAGTGGGACGGATGGAGTACTATTGCTTGTACTAACTAGGAAAGGAAAATAAAATGTGCTTACCTTGTGATAAACTTGTTATTGTCCCCGATGCTGCAGCGTACATACCTCGCCATGGACTGGTTGGCCATCACCGACGGGTAAAGCGCACCGTCGAGCGGCCTCAGCTCCACCACCGACACGAACGGCGTGCCGCTGCCGGTGTTTATCAGGCACACCGGCGCCCAGCTCGCCCACGCCACGAACACCGCCTCGTGGGCGTAGTCTTTGTCCACGGTGGCCCAGCGGTCCACGCCGAGGTACAGGTCGAAGCTCAACGTCGACCAGCCGCCGCCGCCGCCGCCGTCGTAGTTGCCGTGGACGAAGGACAGGCGGACCAGGTATCTGGTGCCGGCGCGGGTGGGGAGCGTGTAGCAGTTGCGCACGCCGGAGGGGAAGCTCCGGAGCGTCCGGAGGTTGGTGTCGCCCCACCTGCTCTCCTGGTCGGCGGCGATTGGCTATAGATGAATTGGAGCTAGTAGTGAGCTATACTATTAAACTTGCTCTTAGGAGCCAAATTAAGGAATCGCGAGGGAGACGCCGCCAGCATGGCACAGCCACGTCAGACGGCGTGTGACGTCAGCAGTTGCACGGAACGGGACAAAGTGATCAATCATGCCACTTATCTCAGCCAGTGACGGAAATATAAACTATGCAAATGATCGCTACCTCTGAATTACTGGATTGAATAAATAAATAAATAAATAAATAAGCTGCTGGAACAGCTAGGAACGACTTCGCTATAGCTAACAGCTGCATAATCTCGATCACATGATTCATGAAGTACACCAAAACTGAAGTCAGCCTCTTGCAAAGCTCTCCAGTTTCATTCAGTTGTGCTGCACAATTAGGGAACGTACGTACTAGCTAAATAGACAAAAATAAAAATAAAAATATAAAAAGGCAGGAAATATGGTCACCATATAAAAGGATTAAAATAAAGAGAAACTCGCAGTTAACCCATTCCTTTCTTTGCGACGTGCGTGCGTTGAGCTAGCCAACTCGATGAAATGCCAATTATTCATCCAAAACGAAACGACTCGATCAAACAAGCACAACACGCAAAGTGTACACACAGAGAGATATACTCCCTCCATATTTCAATGTATGATGCTATTGACTTTTTGACAAACGTTTGATCTTTCGTCTTATTCAAAAAATTTATGTAATTATAATTTATTTTATAGTGACTTGATTTATCATCAAATGTTCTTTAAGCATGACATAAGTATTTTTATATTTGCATAAAATTTTTGAATAAGACGAGTGGTCAAACGTTGATTAAAAAGTCAACGGCGTCATACATTAAAATATGGAGGGAGTAATTAATAAGAAATGTTCTTATGCTTATTTATCCTATATATACCTTTATTTTTTAATAGATGACGCCAATGATCTTTAAAATAACGTTTGATTATTCATCTTATATAAAAAAAAATAGTGTAATATGCTAAAGTATAAGTCAGACCTAAAGTTTCTTTAGTGACAAAATATGTCACAGTAAGATACATAACATTTATATAACTTTAATAAGACGAATACTCAAATACGATGTTAAAAAATTAATATTGTTATCTATTAACAATCGGAGGGAGTATAATATGGTATGGCCGCCTCGTAGACTTGGCTGTGTACTTGCTTGAGCTATAGCATGGTTATAGAAAATTGTTTCATCACGCCATAATCAAGGAGCCGGGCACCCTCAATGATTTTCCCCTGGACGAGAAATTAATGTACGATGATTCATAGAGATGACTTCAATTGCATCTCACCAACTGTTGCTGCAGGTTTTTTTTTTTTCTGCAACGTAGTTTTTAATTTTCTGGAACGGTGGTTCTCCTCGCCGTGCACGTCCTCGTTGCCTTCGGGGTGGCACGCGGCCACGGTGTTCGGCGCTGGTTGTGCGCTGTTGGGTTCGGACTTCGGAGGGCGGGAGAGAATGTCAGCCTACGACATTACTACTTCCGTCTCAAAATAAGTGCAGCCGTGGATATTCGTGCCCAACGTTTGACCGTCCGTCTTATTTGAAAAATTTTATGAAAAATTTAAAAATATTTAGTCACACATAAAATATTATTCATGTTTTATCATCTAGCAGCTTGGACCGTCAAGCTAGCGGAGGAGGTAGATGCAGCAGCTTTGCAGTGCCTGAGTCGCTAATTAGCGCGGGAGGCGGCGTGGAGCCAGCTTCCTTACGTTACGAGTATATAAAGCTTATACATAATATATATTTATATATACTAGAAGAAAACCCATACATTGCAACGGTAAAAATGTTTTTTATCCTATACATTATACTCTCCCTTGGTTTTGGACCGAATGCTTTCTTTGTTTTGGACCTAACACTCATTCTTTATTTCCTTTTCAGCTCCAGTCCTAGGTCAGTCCGCTACCTTCCTCTGTTCGGCCTACCTCTCTTTGGCTCCGTCCACAAGTAAGGTCGTAGGCCCAGCTTGAACAATCCCGTGTCTGTACCATGACGGAGCCGATCCTCAAAATCTGGTAACCTGGTCGAGCTCGTATAGTCTTGTGCCCGTATGTTGATGGAGCCGATCCTCTCCATTAAATCCTGTCAAATTTTTCTCGATCTCCGAAATTGTTGAGGGATTTTAATCCACTCGATCTCCTTTTTCTGTTTTTATCAAAATCTCCAAAATTGTCGAGGGATTTTGATCACTCGATCTCCTTTTTCCATTTTTTATCAAAATTGAAGCAATCCTCTAAACTCGGATAAAAAACGACGACGGTTAAATGGAGATTCAGTCTGGTTTTAAAGCCGAATTAAAAGGGGAATTCAAGGGGAAAATAATGAGAGAGTAGTGGGGAATCGGTTTTTGCAATCAATCAGAGGAGGAAACATATGGGGAGGCAACTGGACGTAAACCGCCAAAAAAAATAGCAACAAAAAGAAAAAAGCGAGAAAAGAAAGAAACCGGAAAAATGGTGAAAGAAGAAAAAAAAGGGAAAACGGCGAAAAGAAAATAAAACAGAAAAAAACGAAATAAAAGAAAACAGACAAAAATTTTAGGCGGAAGTCTTATGTATTTTTTTATTATAGGTATATAGATTGACCTTGCGGGGCTGCACCCGCGCGGCTGATCGCCCATCAACAGCCCCCGATGCTCTTTGCGCACACGTCGAGATTGGCGGTACACTAGTACATCGGCTCGGCAGCAGAGGAGGATATGAGTAATTGGTATTGGAGTTCGCGGGCGGTCATATTGGTCGCTGAGTTAATGAGCGAGAGGAAGCCCATAAGAGCAAGTTCAATAGTATAGCTAACTACTAGCTCCAATTCATCTATAGTCAATCTAATAGCTCATTCATACAATAGATAGATACTACAATATTAAAACCTGGTCCCACCTGTCATACACACACTGTGTCTTGGAGTCCGTGCTACAGCTGGCTACAAATCTGTAGCCCGCTACCCTTCTCTCTCCTCATTTATCTCCTTAAAATATGTTTGCAGCTGATCTTATAGCCTGCTATTGTACCTGCTCTAACAGAAGAGTGGTATGTACATCACTCTTGGTTCGCGCTAGCTCGCTTGGCTCCCAATTCATCCTCTTTGTCTGCAATGGCGTCCGATCAATCGGAGTGACAGGGGATCCAGGGAGTGCAAAATCACCCTCCTAGTCTAGCAAATTAGTCCCTGATTCGAATTAGTAACCGTGGGACAGGTATAGAATACTCTCTTCACCCCAAAATAAATTAGCCTAGCATGTAAAGTATTAGGATATGTCAAATCATATAATATATTTTTAAAAAATTCTGGGACCGAGAGAGTACTCCGACAATAAGAATTTTGGGGGTTAAAGTGGTGGCAAACCCAAGATTTCAATAATTAGCTTAAATTGGTCTCAAAATCACAAAATACATGTTATCGTTCTTTCTTGTGTTTTTATATAGATTTTTTTTTGTTTTTTTCTTGCAAACAATTTCAAAATAGTCCATGCATAAAGAAAATAAATTAAATGACCTTTTGAAATTCAAACAACATTTCCAGGCACCTGCATTTTAATTAATACACATCATGTTAAATAATTTCACCATATATTAATGATTAATAAACATAATTTCAAATAATTTTAGAAGGTGCTTTGGCACTTTTAAAAATTCATCAACACTTTTCAAAGCTAACCTAAGTAATGATGTTATGCACATGCATGAATGCAGGGAAAGAAGAAAGGGCCAATCGAATGAAAACTTCTCTTCATAATTTGTAGAAAAATAACTCCTACGACAGGAATTGCACCGTACACTTCAAAGTCAAATCAAGTACCCCGTAAAAAAAAAGAGTCAAATCAAGTAATTTTGTTAAGTGAATTTCCTAATTATTATAACTACGTGACAACATAAAATCAAACAAAACGCATAGGAAAGATACAGCTCATTCAATATTTTACTAACCCCTAAATAGGGCTATACATTATGATACTACATCCCAAAATATAAGAGGGCGAAATGTAGTCGGAAGAAGCTTCTCGTAGACATGTTATTAATATTATTGTTCCCGTCACACATAAGCAACAATCTAATCCATCATAAATTCACAATCCATTCACTAGTATAAATAAGTGGTCTTCACATGATAAATAGAATATCACTGCCAGCTGCATTAAAGAACCACCACTGATGCAACGAACAAAGGAATGCCAACAGTTTCATCTCGCTGATGAACCAAACGTGGATGTTGAAATAGAGGTATCATGCACTTGTTGTGCCAATGCTTCCCCTGAGGCTAATGTTATCATGAGCTTCCGCCATTGCAAGGCTCTCCTTCAGCTGGACAACCACATCAGCCATTGCTGGCCTTTGAGCACCGACATCAGCCGTGCACAACAGTGCAGTGTCCACCACCTTCAACATGGAGCTGACCTCATAGGCACCTTTGAGCCGTGGATCGGCAACCAAACGGATGTCACCGGCATCAATCTTTCTTTTCACACGTTGAACGATATGGCCTTGTCCAGGTAGTATGGGAGACTCACCCGTAGCTATTTCTAGCAAGACAATGCCAAAGCTGTAGACATCACTGCTCTCAGTGAGCCTGCCGGTATAGTAGTATCTGAAAAATGCATAATGTCAACAAATCTAAATGGCACATTTTACTTCACCATAACCTAAATAGTGCATTATGCGGTTAAGATGAAAAACTAACACACATAACATAACATATTTTTAATTTTAAGGTATTGGATAAAAAAGTAAGTTAAGAAAGGTAAAATAATGGAGACAAATATACGTACTCAGGGTCAATGTAACCCGTTGTCCCAGCTGCAGTGACTGATATGTGAGTCTGTGTTTCGCTGAGATAAGTTTTGGAAAGTCCAAAATCTGCTATTTTAACCTGTAGATTTTGACCTAAGAGAATGTTACTAGTCTTCACATCCCGGTGAATAATCGGCAAATTGCAACCTTTATGCAGATAATCCAAGCCTACATATATCACATCATAAAAAAACTACAGTGAGATTAAATGTGCATCCATGCGTGACGCGTGCCATTTTGGACACTTCATAAATGGGCATGTCTCATTTTCATTTATTCTACCAGTAAAATTTACAAAATTGTAATTGTTGTATGATGTATCAAAACTATTGCTTTGCTACAATTTTAAAGCCAAATAATTCACAAAAGCTAGTGTAAGATTAGCAAATATATAGGTTAACAGTAAACTTGGTTTGTCTTTCATCTGGAAACAAACAATTGTGTGAATATTACATGTTTGTATGATAGATGGGCTACAACCTACCATTTAAACAAAGTTGTAGTTTTATGATAAAATTGATTTTTAAAAATGCCAAACTATAATCGTAGTTGCATCACAATAATAGTTTTACGAAGTAATCGTAGTTTTTTATTTTTAAAAATGTGACATTTTCTAATTATTTGTGTATTTGTTATCAAAGTTTTTCTATATATTTATCAATCGAAGTTTTACAATATCCATTCCACATCTTATACAAACAGGAGCCAAACAAAGACTATCATTTTTTTTGTGGCATACCTTGTGCCGCCTCAATCACAACTTGAACGCGCATTCTCCAATTCAAGGTTTCACTAACACCATTATTATCTTCATACATGTATACAAAACGATAGTTAGAATAGAACCATCAGAAATTTGCCAAATTTGAAAAAGCTTTAAGCTATCAGTCCCAACAAATATGCAGCTATTACCAACCATGGTAACTTCATATTTTCTATTTTGGGTAAAACAACCCATTAAAATGCTAGCTCAAATGGATTGTAGATATTCTCTCTTGACCATGGGCAAGACTGGCACCCAGACAAAAATAAAATAAAATCGAGGGTAACAGTTGCAATCGACAAACCTCTCAGGTGGTCACTGAGACTGCCTCGAGCCATGTACTCATAAACGAGTGCTAAATGATCATTCTCACAACAGTAACCAACCAGAGAAACTAAATTCCTGTGATGCACCTTTGTCAAGCTTTGAACCTATGAAATGGGACAAACATTTGGTACACAGATTGCATTCAATCTGACCACAAATATGAAATGTTCAACTGAAAATTATTCATTTGTTCTTAAATAAAGGGAGAAATGGTAGCTCAGCCACATTGTCATATGAAAAAAATAGGATAACAAGATCTCTTTAAATTCTGAGTGAATTGATCAGTACCTCCGCAAAAAATTCAGTAATCCCATGAGATGATGATTCAGAACGAATCTTGACAGCAACCTCAGTATTGTCTTCTAAACGGCCAAAGTACACGGGCCCAAAACCGCCTTGTCCAATGAACCGTTCAAACCTATTAGTGAATTTCTCTAGCTCATTGAATGAGAATTGGCGATTTTCAACCTTATGTAGGATATCTCCATGAGCTTTTATTCTGTCTGGGATATTCTCTACTTCTGCTTGATCTCTAGGAATATCCTCTTCAGAAACTAGTAGCAACAAAAATATCAGCCACATAAAAAATATCATCATGAATTATGCAACAATCATTGTAAAGATATATAGTACATTAATGGTTAGTAAATCTATACAGGTCATATAATAAGCAGAGCATACATACAGTTAGGCTTTCTTTTCTGTCGTCTCCAGATAAAAATCGCAAGAAGAAAGACAGCAATCACTGTCACAGGAACCACTACTGAAATAGCTAAGGTAGCTGCTCTATTTCCTTGTTTCACTGACGACGGTGAAGGAACTATTATTGGTTTGTTGCACATATTGCCATCAGAATCGTAGCTGAAATCACAAAAGACAATCTTTTATGGTTAAATAGTAGCCGTCCCAAAGTTCATGGGGAAAGCTATATTCTGCAATTAATTTGGATAAAAAGAATCGAGGAAATGTGAATGACCCAAACCTGAAAACAAACGACCCTGTATTATTTTTATGGAGGGAGTCAGGAATCGGTCCATTCAGCTGGTTGCATGACAGATTCCTATGGTTACATGAAGTTTGATATCAGTAATGCACCTTGCTTCATTATCTTAGGTAGTAGATTATTATTTAGGCAACTGTGGTTTCATAATAAAAAATTGCAAAGTTTATGGAGTACCGGGTGCCAACCAGATTAGAATGTCGTAGGGTAAATCCCTAACACTTATACACAATTACAGTGTTATGATATGTATGCACCTATTCAAACACAACGTGAAACAAAATACACTAGAAAGTGTTCACAATATCGCCCAAGGTGGAATCCTCATTTTCTCAAATAGTATAGTCATATTTTTTTTCAAAATTATGGAACTGTCGAAGTATAAATCTACCGTTCAAAAAATTGAAAAGCAGTATTTGACCCACACATTAAGAAAGAAAAAAGATATATCTGAAAAGAGAAAACCATGATGTTTATTCTTTTTTGTCTGAGAAAATTCCTTATATGCCCTTCAAATTTCAGCTGATCCCTCATATGCTCCTGAATTTTGTTGGTTCCATTGTATAGCCCTGAATTTTGCTTTTGATTCCTTCCATATCCATTCTGTTAGTTGACCACCTAATGCCTATGAAAAGGTCCATTTTTCCCTTTTGCATGGAGTAGAGATTTATGGAGTATATTGTTGGAAATGCAAAAGTTTGTGCATGAGCATATTATATTCTTGACTCAAATTTTATTGTTCAACACAAATTTTATTTTTAGATGATGATGAAAAAGTTTAATATTTTCAAATTTATTTAAAACATTATATTTGGCGCATTTTGTAATGCTGCATACAATTTATAGATTTGGCACCTGTTCTATGTATTATCAAAAAGAAATGTTATACCATCTTTAGAAAATGTTACACATACTTTTTTCATACAATTTTCTACTTTCTCATACGACAAACTTAATATTACAGTCACATAATAAATCACTATATCAATGGTAGTTCCATAAATTTCTATGTTCCTTCCATACAAGGAGTATTCTCATTCTTTAAATTTAGAGGTGTGTTTTAACTTGGTTAACTTGGTTATTTTATGACTATTTGTATTATATTGTATTTAACAAGTAAAGAAAAATGGTGGATGAAAGTGCACTTCCAATCATAATGGGTAAAACCCACCACAAGCCAATTGACTGGTTGTAGGAAGAAAACTATACCATAGTTAAGGTTTTGATCAAAATGTATGTATAGGCTTTCAATGATGAGTTAAAACAATCAACCAAATATGCCTCTTTTCAAGAAAAAATCAATCATACCGACACATACAAATATTGGAGTGCAGTGAGCATTGTAAAGTTATTAGATATCGCCCCACTCAAGTTGCTGTTAGAGAGATCCCTGCATATATAGATATTTCAAGTGGTCCAGCATCAGGCTTATGCATGAATTTTATAGCATAATTCTGATGAAAGCATAAATTTTCAAATTATACTCACAAATATATGATCCTTGAGATATTATTACTTGCCGTGCTGCATTTCACACCTTCCCAAGCAAATTTTACAGGGAAGCATGGATCACCCATCCAATTCTTCTTTATCCCATACTCAAGTTTAATTGCCATGATGGTTTCAACTAGCATGGGCCAAATAGGAATTTTAAGGAAAAATTTTCATAATGGAGATATAAGAAATAAAACTATACACAAAACCTTAACACTTCTACATATATTTGAAACACACTGTTCAATAAAGAATTTTCAGTTGTACAATATACAATTAATTTTGTGATGTTGCAAGTAATCAACTTTAGCACTAATATAACAAGTATGCACAATTCACTCTAAGGAAACCAGCAAACCAGAGAAAAGAGCAAGAAGAAGGGCTATACGCAAAGAAATAAATTCTTACAGTCTGCTTGTAAAGTTGTTGGACTGTCGTGGGATATGAGACTGTAGATCTCTAAAGCGTTGATCATGGGTGGCAGCTTGGACGCACTGGTAGGCTCAAGTCTGATGGTGTACTCGCCATCGCTGGCCGTTGACCAGCCAGAGTTGAACAAGGCCTCGGCTATCAGGTATGGTGGGCTGTACTGGTATGGCTGGGCGTTGTTTAAGGAGGCATTGAACTGCCGGAGCTGGCTGTTCTGGAAGTCGGCAAAGTGCAATAACAACTTTATGTTATGACCACTGAGCATTTTGTTTACCCATGTAATGTTAAGGATCGTGCTGTTGTCGATCGCCTCGATGGCTGTCTGCATGACGGGTGAGGGCACAGCGAAGTTGGAATCTTCCTTAACGGTCGACAGAGAAGAAATGTTCTTCCACGTTGGGTCAGAGTGCCACATTTGCCACCAGTAACGGTCATATGGATCATTGGGATACCTACGCAAGTCAAAACGTTAAATGAGATATAGTAAAAAACCACAAACTAATTTAGATTTATTGAGTTGAATTTAGCTACTACATGCGTTCCCAAATAGATGATGCAGTCAAATATTGATGTCTTACATCAGTAATACATCCAAAATAACATAATTTAATATATATATCAATAAATTTCTAACGGGGACATGGAAAAGTACTCCCTCCATACTCGTAAAGGAAGTAGTTTAGGACAATGTTTAAGTCAAACCTTGGGAATACAAATCATTAATAACTCTCAAGTTGTTGAGTTTGAAAATGTAAAAATTATATAAATAGATTTGTCTTGAAAAATACTTTCATAAAAGTATACATATATCACTTTTCAATAAATATTTTTATAGAAACAAGAAGTCAAAATTGTGTTTTGGAGACCGTGTCGCTGTCCAAAACGACTTCTTTTACGAGTACGGAGGGAGTATGTGGCAAATTTGCCCCTCAACTTTGTGGCCTTCTAGAAGTGGCAACAAACTTTCTGGCGAAAGAAAAGATGCCCTCCAACTATGTGGCACAAGAGCAATTTCCACACTAAAATTTCTATTTTGTGTGAACCCTTAATGATAAAAATTTTAAAAAATATAACATAGAGATGCATAAAAACACATACAATGTCTTAACACATTGAAATACAATTCACAGTAAGAGTTATGAAAAAAATATTCCATTTCTAATGCACAAGCTTAGGTTATGTGTTGTACAAGATATGTGTGTGTGTGTGTGTGTGTGTGTGTGGTTCGTTAGCTCTAGGTGTTCAGACTAATCGTGTACTGAAACATTCTGCTGCATGCATGGCCTCCAATGATTTACTTGATGTTACTACCGATGCCAGCAGAGCTTCTATTAGGACTAAGAGCCTAAATAAGATTCTAACTGTTCTAGGCTTCTAATTAACCATGGATTCAAGATTCGTCCTGTACGATCACAAACCGAACCTTGCATCAAAGAAACAATTTACGCATGCAAACCTGACCTTACGTTTGTTATATGCTGCTCTTCTTACTGCTATCAAGCTATTTGATGACATAATTAATCTTTTTATTCAGAATAATACACTATATTTGCATTGGTTTAGTGCACTTAATTATGAATCTGCCTCTTACTTGTTGATCTATATATGGTTCTTCCATTGAATCTGGAGTGACGACCTTGTCTTTTTTGGAAGGCTGATGCATACACACAACTCTCTAATCATACTAGAACATGTACAGGTCAAAGTGGATGCCATGCTTTGATCATCTGTCTTCAAAATTTTACCTTTGGTTGTGTTCTGGTTCGATCTGGTGCAGAGATCTATGTATCCATTGATCCATGATATACTAAAAGTCCACTAAACTTCCAACAAACACTCTCAGACCACCACATGGCATTATAAAAAGAAAAGAAAATCCAAGAAATTTTAAGAAAAAGCAAAAACATCTCGTCCTTGATTTTCACTTAATACGATGAACCCATTATTTTAAACCAATGAATTATATCTTGAAAAAAAAAGTTACCCACATAATATGCTGTGTGTATGTACGAGAGAAAAAAATACGTACCTATTGACCGGAGAAAAACCCAAAAAGGAAATCTCCCGTGTTATGTACGTACGGGAAAAAAATCACCAAAGCAAACTATGTGCATACAATTGGAAAAAACAATTAATACTTAACCTCTAATCCTCACATTAACTATATTTTGATTATCATTTTTATGTCATTCTTATCCAAATAGTATTACAATTAGTCAACACATAAATTTAGAAACATCGATTATTCCATCATATATTACCTACATCAATGGCTTTTTTTTAGGAAACATCAATAGCTAAATTAGATCAATCATACTTGGGAACAAAATATGAAAACCTAATTAACTCATATGTTTCCAATCCATTATTGCTCAAACAAATATTATTTTCACGTGGTTCTAGCCAAGGATTCTTTTAGATTTTTTTAGACGCACATTGTAATTAATTTGGACAATGTGCTTAAATGAAGTGTCAAATTTTCCTTTAAAACATATCAACTACTATGCTTTGATTTAAATATAGCATGTAGGTTCACATTCTAGCCCTTCACATGTTGTCTAAATAGTTATAAAAAGAACATAGATTATGCTGTCATACCTTAGAGATATATATGGTTGAGTTAAAATGCTCAAAGTTGAAATAGTAATAGTTAACACTAACAAATATTTTGAAGTTCCTACAAACGCTCTTAGACCACCACGTTGCGATGGAAGAAAATAGAAAAAATCTAAGAAATTCCGAGAAAAAAAAGCAAAACATTTATCCATTTTGCTAAGTTTATAAAAATGAATACATTCTTCAAAATTATAAAGATATCTCGTGTAATCATGAACAACGAGTATTGAAAACAAACCATACGCTAGACTATAATAATGGTGCTTTAGAAATTATCATAGTGGTATGCCACTTTAGCTCTTATTTTTTGAAGTAGTGTCGAATGATCAACCTTTCGGTTTTTTCAAAAGAGAAAAACTATATATATACACCATAATAATTTCAGTAGAGCCGATTAACATTTTAAAGAAATTGTGTCCACATATACAATAAATCGACTCAAAATATTTTTAAAAAACTATTTGCATCAACTGCATTTTCTCTCTGGGCTTCCCTAAAGAGTTCAAGTACGAACAATAAAGCTTGCAAGCTGTTGTAAGTATCGCGGGGGTATGCATATAGCTAAGTTGAGGTGGCCATACTGGTAGGGCACTGTTAGCAATTAGAGCTCAATTTACCGATGCAATCCTGAATGAGTATGCAGAAATAGTAAACTGTGCATCAATATTAAGCTCCTTGCACGCAGGTCTCGAGGGGATGACTATATAGATACGGGATCATTGTTTTAAGGCATTGGAGAACAAAGCCTTGGAAACCACCATGGTTTTGCCCGTTAGAGGGGCATTCATTTCTAAGTTGAATACTGTTGTCCAAATAATTAGTGCTGTATTTTTGGAATATTTACACGTTGATTTGGACATAGGTGAAAGTTGAAACATGAAAACTTAGGTATGAAGAGGGGATAAATTTTATTACTGTATTAATGATGTATTAGGATTATTTTGGTCGTAGAGATGCCGTTTCATCTATTAAAAAGACAACCAGCTTTCTAAAAAATGATATTAAGTTATGGTGATAGAGGAGTGTAGATATAACCGGCACAAAGTGGCCTTTTTTTTTTGAAGCCGAGAGATGTTCTTATATCATTAATGATATCAAATTCTATGGTCTATTTCATGGCATAAATATTTCTTCTTTCTTTTATGGTTTAAGATAATCTACAACATTTACAGTAAATATGGTAATCTGGTAGTACTTATTTTAGAATTCTTATTTTACATACTCCCTCTGCTTCAGGTTATAACACGTTTTAGCTTTGGTCAAAGTGAAACCACTCTAAGTTTGACTAGTTTTATAGACAAAAGTAGTAATATTATTAACCCAAAACAAATATATTATGAAAATTTGTTCAATTATAGATTTAATAAAACTATGCTGGTGTTGTAAATATTACTACTTAGAGTAGTTTGACTTTGTCCAAAGTCAAAATGTCTTATAACCTGAAACGAAGGGAGTAATAAATAAGATGGCCGTGCATCAGTGCGGGCTTCCTTCCTAATCTATTATATACTAAAAGTCCATTAAACTTCCTACAAACGCTCTTAAGCCGTCACGTGTACCCCTACAAACGCTCCTAAGTCGTCACATGGCACTATATAATCTCACCGTTGATTTTCACTTAAATTGGTGGACCCGTTATTTTACACCATTAGATTAGATCTATTATTTAAAAAATAATTTTCTCATGTTTATAACATACAAGCGCTACACGATTTAAACACTACTTCTTGTCTTTCCGTATGTACAAACGCACGTGACTAAAAACAAAACGATAAAACTTTCCTATTCTTTGCTAGAAGAAAAAAATGCACATGTATAGAAAAAGACAAAAAAAAACATACATCCATAAAAATCAATGGTCTTTAAAATATGATTTCTACAATATAAAAATAAAATATATAACTTCACAAATATAAATAATTTTAGTTAAATCTATCTATTATCTATTATATACTAAAGTCCATTAATCTCCCTACAAACGCTCCTAGGCCGCTATGTGGCGTTCCTACAAACGCTCCTAAATCGCCACGTGGCATTTTTCAATCTAACCGTCGATTTTCACTTAAATTGGTGGGCCCATTATTTTACATCATTAGATTAGATCTATTTGAAAAGTCATTGATACACCCTTAATATAACGTATAAGCTTAATACAGGAGAAATTTTTACGAGAAAAAATAACGTATATTCCGATCGGATATAAACCCATACGTACTGCTCGCTTAGAAAAAAAAACAAACATACGAGCAGCTACAGAGCCAAAAAAAGTACTACACTGTACATTGAAACCGTATATACCGGAAAATCATGTGCATACGAGTGAAATCGTTTATACCGGAAAATTTACGTACGTATGCACAATGGAAAAAAACAGAAATTTTAGGTACTGTTTATTTAAAAAAACGAACGTATATACGATAAAAAACTATTTAAAAGGTACGCGCGGTTCACTAGAAAAAGATGTAGTATGCGTAGACAAAAAAAGATGGTTTCTTAAAATACAATTTTCTATAGTAGAAAACAATACTTATTACTCCACAAATATGGTAAAGAAACGTACAATAAAAATATATGTTTTTAGCTACGCGTGCATTCTTCTCATTGGTGAGGCTTTAAAAAGTCGATCTAACAATATATAGTCACCATCTATTTATTTATGCATGCAAGTGAAATGGTACTAGATGAAATAATATACAATCACTTTCTTTTTAAAATTTTCCATATACGTTTGTGTCGACGTTTGATATCACGATTCCGGTATTTGCATAGTATGGGGATCGTTGGTACTAGGATATATGTGAGATTGTAGCAAAAGAGATGGGGACGAGGATTTTTATACAGGTTCGGGTCCCTGAATTGTCAGGTAATAGCCCAACATCCTGTTGGCCGAAGCCGGTAATTACTCTTATTCACCGTAATCACACCAGTACAATATTTGGGGTAGCCTATCTAACTGTTGTCGACTTGGCGATCTGAAGTTCTGACTCGTAGTCGCCAACAGGGTAGTCTTCCTTCTCGAGTTCGTGCCCGGCGAGATCAGAGACATCGCTAGATCCCTACGGCCGGCCTCTGTAGGTACCGGATAGGGTCTCGATCCACGCATATCTCTGATGTCGATATGCGGCGTCTTGTCTTGGCGTAAGTTGGCTTGTATGATGTGGCTTCTGTTGTTCCGTGTCTTCTATGGTGGGTGTGTCCCCTCTCCTCCTAAGGGGCCTTGTATTTATATCTATAGGTGTCCCCTTGTTCAAGTAGAACTAGAGAAACCAATATGGATACAATCCGAGTAGTCCTTGTCGTTTCCATGTAGAATTCTGGTTGTCTTTCCTTATCCGGAACTCCTCATATATCCGCAGGTTGTTTCTGTATAGGACATGGTATGTGGTGGGTCCTGCCGAGATTTAGTCAACTACTATTAGTTACGTGGTATCCATAACCCTGACATATAGGTAGTTAATTTTTGCATTTTTTTTACACTATAGTGTATTTATTCGCAATAGTCGTGTTATATGCATGGCAAGCACAGTTCATCCTTATATATAACCGCAGATCACAAATGGCATCTTTAATTTAATTTCTTCAGTACACACACCTAACTGGATCTGCTTGAAGATTGTAATAAACACTTCACTCTGTTGATCAGCTTTGCAGCTAGCTAGCTTGAGCTTCTTGTACACTACATAGTTTGCATGTGATTAATTATAGATATATATATATTTCAGTTAAGAAAATGTACACATATATATAATCTTTAAGAAAAATTAGGGGCGCGCGGAGCTAAGCCCTGTTTAGTGGGGTCCAAAATCCTCTATTAAAACATTAATAGTTTCGGTTTAAGTTTCACCATGCCACGCAATGGAGCTGATCCTGGTGATATTTTCAGCTAGCTTTCCTCGGAGAAAAATGGATGTCGTCAGGAGATCAGATAGAAGACATTCATCTCAATGCTTGCAGACATAATAATCAGAAACCATGTAGCCAGCGGTCGAGTGGTCGACCTCGTGAACAGATCAAAAGATCACGACGTATTATATAAACCTAGGGTTTTCGTCAGTCACGATTAATTATATATGATCGATCGAGTAGTTATCAGCAATTTGGACCATATATGATATATCTACTCATCTTAATCATATCTCGGTCGTACGTATTCTTCCAGCTGTACGCACGCATGTTTCTTTTAGATGCTTCTAGACTAGCAGCAGTACTATATATATGCATAAATGCTAAAGCAAACTACCGCGATCAAAAGATTGCTAAAATGGAATTAAGCAAATTAACCAACGGACGACAATAATTGAAGCTACCTGTAAAACTCTAACCTAATGTAAGACAATGACAAATAGTCAGTAAATTAAGAAGCTAGTGCCCCTAGATTAATTAGGCATAAATACACCTAAGTAGGGCATGCATTCGCGAGATAGTGATTGCTTGTGAAAGGAAAATCTAGGTTTAGATTCGCCATTCGCTGTCAGGACGTTAGTTTATGCTCGACGCCTTGGGCACAATATGGACCGTACCCCTGATGGTGTTGTTGTATTATATTTTTTTTCTGAAATAAAACCCAGGTAGAATTGACCTTGCTTTTGAGTCTAATTAAGATCGGCTAAAAACTGCTATATACTCCAATGGATTAACTATATATATTTCAGGGGTATGTTGTTGTACAGAGTGCGACAGTACATTATTATTCTAGTGCTGATCCTGTGTTACTACGTTTAAGTTTTTGTCTTGATTTGTTGAGCTGTTCTCTAGCTTGTTTGTTCCAATTAAGTGAAGGGGCCAGAGATTTGCAACTTGCAGTTTAATTAGCTTTTTTTACCTTTAGGTACTAATAATGATGCCGGCCCGATCAGTTGGTGCATTGAGATTTAGAGAGAGACGTGTCAAATAATTACTCCCTCTGTTTTAGGTGATAAGATATTTTGACTTTGGACAAAGTTGAACTGCTTTAAGTTTAACTAAGTTTATAGACAAATATAGTAATATTTATATTATCAAATTAGTTTTATTATATTAATAATTAATATATTTTTATAATAAATTTATCTTGGATCGAAAATATTACTATTTTTTCTATAAACTTGGTCAAACTTAAAACAGCTTGACTTTGACCAAAGTCAAAACATCGTATAAACTGAAACAGAGGGAGTACATATTTACATCTTTTTATCAAAACTGCATCACGCTGGGGCTTAAACCACGAAAGAGTACATATAATTAATACGTTGCCACGTGGCAATACTGATCAAGCGTGCAACGTTTTCCAATTCATATTGGTCTAATGAATCAATAGCACGCTACACCTCGCAAAAAAGAAACAGAAACACAAAACAGTAACAAAATAGACAAGACTGAAGAAAGATTAACCTTGTAATGAACGTTTTGGTCTCCCCAAGGCTACACCGTCCATGCATCGACAAAGACTGGTTTGCCATGACCGTCGGGTAAAGTGCATCTCCGAGTGGCCTCAGCTCCACCGTGTTTACGAACGGTGTGCCGCTGCCGGTGTTTATCAAGCACACCGGCGCCCATCTCGCCCATGCCATGAATATCGCCTCGTAAACGCGGTCACTTGGGTTCTCCACGGTGGTCCAGAAATATGCCCCCAGGTGCAGATCGAACTTCAACATCGACGCGTTGTCCTCACCATCATAGTTGCCGTAGACAAATAACAGCCGGACGAGGTACTTGGCCCCTTTACGGGTAGGGAGGGTATAGCAGTTCCGTAAGCCCGATGGGGGGAAGCTCCTGACAGTCTGAAGATCGGTGCTCTTCGTTTTCGCTTTCTCATTGGTAATCCGGTGGTTCTCACCGGAGTCGACGTACTGGCCGTCGGGAACGTAGACGATGCCGGTCTTGGGGTCCGTGTAGTCGCTGAAGTTGGCCTCCCGGCCACAGTCAATGCTTAGGAAGCCTGCGTATATCCATGCGTAAAGAATCAGAATGTTATCACAATTCACTGAGTGATGTTGGTCTTATTCCTGACGAACAGATGAAGTGAATCTGTTTGGAATTTAGGATGGTCGAAGCGACATCACCTGCAGGCGGACCGCCGGGTGACTGACCGACGGCCTGAAGCGCTGCTGACAGTAGTGCAACAAAGAGAAGCAGGAGTGCCATTGACACCTGCTGAAACCTGCTCATCGCGATGGCTACCAGAATTCCATATATATGTATATATATAAGTTTCACGGATGCTGCTTCTAGCTGTTGCAGCGATTTTACTGCATGCACTAATTAATCAAATCAAATAGTAACAAAAAATAACACTGAGGCATAAAGAGATATGACTTTGCATTCCGCACACTGATTGTCGTGCCGGGTTGGCATGGGATTTATTCTAGGCTGAGTTCGTCATCGATAATCTGACCAAGATTTTTTCTATTCAAATGTCGATTGTTCTTCTGCCAGCAGTTTTAGAACTTGTCTCAACTTGCCAATTGTAATGTACATTTAAGATGATATTCATTTGCTAACTAGGGTGATCATACAGTTAATGTACAGTTAATTGCTAGACCAATTCTACGGTTCTTGAGGAGGTAACATAAGTATAAAAAAAATTAGTGTAAAATTTGGTACCTCTTGATACCTAGAGGTACCAAATTTACAATAAAAAAAAGTGGTACCTCATGATACCTCCTCAAAGACTGTAAAATTACTCTAATTGCTAACTAGCATGATATTCGGTGCCAAGCAACCTTGGTTTAGGTGCAGGAATGAAATATGGATGGTTTAAAAAGTTGAGAAAATAATAGTTAGTGCTTTCATAATTCACGGAAAAATCGAACCAAAGTGATATAGGTAGTGTTTGGATCCAGAGATTAAAATTTAGTCCCTGTCACATCGGGTGTTTAGACACTAATTAAAAGTATTAAACGCAGACTAATAATAAAACTAATTGCATAAATGAGAGCTAATTTGCGAGACAAATTTTTAAGCCTAATTAATCTATAATTAGCACATGTTTACTCTAGCATCGCATAGACTAATCATGAATTAATTAGGCTTAAAAGATTTGTCTCGCGAATTAGTCCAGGGTTATGAAATAGGTTTTGTCATTAGTCTATATTTAACACTTTTAACCCTTTGGGGAAATTGCAAATATACCACTACTTTCTCCCCCTAACTCGACATAGCCATTAAATTAACACGAACTGTAAATTTGCCACTGGTTTTGGTTTGTGTTGCTTCCGTTTGCCACTGCCGTTTGATTCAGGGCAAATAAGCCGACAGAAATAATTCATAAAAAAGAAAAAAAAACATGATAAGACCATCTTGTCCTTAGCCAATGTTGATCCCCACGATGCCTATCTATTCCAATCAGTGCTCTTCACTCCACCGTGAAGAATCAGCTCCTTCTCTCTCTCAGAACCCTAATCCGCAAATCCCCATTACTTTCTCCATATCAAAAGCAAATCAACCCAAAAAAAAGGGTCAATCCCCTCAACAGCGGTGGCAGGGCCAGTAGCAGCAGGCGACAGGGGTGGCGGCGGCAAGGGATCGAGCAGCAGCTGCCGGCGGCGGCAACAGCAGCAGCTGGGTGGCGGCAGCAGTAGCACGCGTTAGGAGCAACAAGGCAACAACAGCCAACAGGAGCACCATGGAACGGTACATACTCCACATAAAAAATTCTTGCGACCCTGTAGGTATATTTATTGTGTATGCATTTATATGTGGATCTGATTCTGAAACGATCCTTCTTGATCTACTAGCTAAAACATTCCTCATTTATATGATGTAGGAATAGTCTGGCTTCTTAACAATTATTGTTAGAGTTGAATCTCATTTGACCACATCAGTTTTGAAGGGCAAATCAATATGTAAGCTTTTTATGGCGAATATCATGTCAATCTTGCATTTTTGGTGCGCAGGGGCATCCTTGTCTTAATTTTTTCTGAAAGCCAACATTCTAATGGTGTTAGTCTAATCTATCAGTCTAGTGGCAGATATGATGGGTTCTAACCGTTTTTATGGCAAATATGCAATTACATTTTTTATAATGGCAAATCCACAATACCGGTTCAAACCAGTGGCAAATATGCATGTGGTATTTTACCTTTTGAAAGGGCTCTACATGATGTAATCATCGCTAGAGCTTCATCTATTCTAATCACTAAACTATGGATCAAAATGTTGCCGCTTGAAATAAAATGGACTAACTGATAACCGTTGCACTCCAGTCCATATCACCGGGCTGACTCTCAATTTGTAAAAAAATTATACGTCACATCGTAAGTACTAGAGTTTGCACGCAGTTTAGCACACTGGCCCTAAAACATAATACGTTGAAATCATCATATATTCGCTTCTGCTTTAAAATTAACATGTTGACGACATATTAAAAAATAACGTTTCAGTTGTTAAGCGTAGTCAAGATCTAATTAGCCAGTGTAATGTCATAACCAATGTTCTCACGAAACTGAACTTTGTGGTTATTTATCCATGATACTACTCTATCCATGATACTACTCTGCTCCAGTCTCCAGACCTGCCTGCCTAGCAAAAACACAGCCTTCTACCTGGTTTTCTGCAATCGTTTGATAATTTAGTTTAGTATATTCTCCTTAACTAGCTAGCTATCATGTCAGGGTACCATCGATGCCAGGGAGAAAAAAAGAGAAACGAATGACTGATTCGCTAAGAGCTGCTCACTAATGTGATGCACTCTTTCAAAGTAGGATAAATTTTACAGATCTTAAAGAAAGTTTTTGTGTACCTCGAGCTACCAAAAATTACATTAAAAATATGGTACAATGGTGTATTAATTACTGCTTTCCTTTTAATTACGCTCGTCTATAATTGGATTTTCTTCATTGGATACGATCCAGACAATTAATTTGGTGGAGGGAGTAGTTGGGCTGTTAACGGTGTGAAAGATGTGCAAGGCGAGTTTAGGAAGCGTGTGCCACTGTAAGTTTGCTCGGCCTTTTGGATCTGTTGGATAGCCTAATTAATTAACTATCTGTCCGAAAGATAGCCTAATACAATGGCACTTTGGTGGCCCGACATTACCTATTTTACAGCAATAACCCCGATCATACTAATATTGCAAAGTTAATATAAGTAAATGTTTAGTTAAACTAGGAAGGAAGCCCACGTAGATGCGCGGACAATTTATTTATTGCATATAAAAAGAATACTAAAAGAAACCATATCTCGCCATAAAAGAATAGACCATAGATTTTGTTATGTAGTAAACGATTAGAATGGCTATCATATCCAACCAAAAATCACTTTATCCCAATTATATATAAATTCACCATTCACCACAACTTATTATCATTGTTTTAAAGTATGAGTGTCTTTTTAATAGATGGAATTGCAGTTGTATAAAAAAAAACCCAATACATCATTAATACCGTAAAAAGTTAATCTCCACGTCATACCCAAGTGCCCATGTCTCATAGGTCCAAATCTATATATAAATATTTAAAAATACCGCTTCTACCAATTAATAGGATAAAATCATTAAACTTATATATGAATGCCCCTCTAACGACCGGGTGAAGCCGACTTTAGCCGCTAAGGGTTTTTCTCTAATGCCTTAATTCATGGGTCTCGTATTGATTTAGTCGTGCTTCTCAAGACAAGTGTGAAGCACAATTTTATCAGTAAGTAGGCCAGTTAAACTCTATTTTCAATGGTAATCTCTAACTTGGACCACCTCAAGTGAATAATGCATACTCCTGCATAGTTTACTATAGCGTAGCCAGTTGAGACCCATGCTTATCACCGTTTAGGGAATGAGTGAAAGAAGATGGAGATAATGAAAAATTGTTTTTTGCATCTTGAGTTGATTTTTGTATAGAGTAGACATAATGCGTTTATGGTGTTAATCAATAGTGGTAAATTTTAGTAGTATAGACATATTTTTTTAAAAAAAATAGCACGATTGATAATTCGATTATCTAATAGCTTCAGAAAAAAAATAGCAGGATTGATCATTCGACTATCTAATAGCTTCAGTGACCACTAAAAAAATATTTGCTCACGCAGTGATCCTTTGCTAACTTACAAGTTAATATAAGTTTTGATTTTTTTTTCTTGTATTGTACATCTAATTCACCTATGCATGTACGTGGGGGTTAATATGCGTTGGAATTTGAGCTAATTTGTTAAAACTATTTGGATGAGGACGACATAAAAATAGATATACTGTAGTTATATGCATTTTTTTCTAGCAAATAGTAGTCTCTCGTACATACGTTTGTTTTTTTTTCCTTTTTCTGAACGAATATTTTTCTAACATAGGGATATGGTGCACGTATGTGTATTCATAGTGTGCATCTGCATATATTTATATGAGCTCATATGATTGACTTTTATATAGTCGGTAAAAAAAATACTTTCAAGAAAATTGATGGGATGAGAGTGAAGCAATGGGTGGCGTGAGCCGTGAGGCAGCACCGCGGTATGGCTTGTTTTACCACCTCGCTAGGAGTGGTTGCTATGTTTATATATTCTCAATTTAGGAAAATCTTAGAGCTGGAAAGAAAGAGAATTACCATATGGGACGAATCACATACACACACTCTTCCTTTTCTTTTCTTTTTATATCTCTTGTGTACATAATTATATAGGAGTTGTGTACATATGTAGAGACAGATTATATGGTTTCTAGGACAGAGGGATTACTTTAATATATCTAATTTAATTTAGTGGTTGAAAATAATGGATCATCGATTTAAGTGTAAATTGATGGATAGATGTTTACTTTTTTTTTATATAACTTTTCATAGATTCTCTCTAATTTATTATAGTATCATGTGATATCTTAGGTGCTAGTTGTTATCTACTTGTAGTCAACTATTGTCTGCATTGTTTACTTACTCTATAGTTTTTTGATGGTTGCGCACTTAGTATCACCCCTTATATATCTTCGGTGTTGGATAAACACACGTGCTCATTGGATATTAGCTAATTTTTAGGTGCATTGTGCATGAATACCACGTAAATAATATTATTTAGTGATCAGTGGATAGTGGCTTACATATAGAACTTACATATAGGGATCCGTGAGGACATACATTTGACATTTTAGGCTATAATTGATAAAGTATACAAATATATTGTATATTATATATTAATGTTTTAGTACCTAAGTAATACATTTAAGGCTACGTTGTAAAGTGCTTATATAAATAAATAAAGCACATAATACATTATAGAATAATTAATTCGTTTTTATCTCATGTGCGTGAAAAAGAAAAAGAAAAGAAAATATTAACGTGGGGCCTGGTACATGAAGTACGTGCATGAACGCACGTATCTGGGGGCATGTATGCGGGCTTTTAATAAAGGATAAATCTAATTTTACTATAGATCCAACGGCTAAGAATAATGAGTCCACCAGATTAAATGAATATTGGCGGTTAGATTTGTTTTAATTTCTCTAGAATTATTAGAGCGCCACGTGGCGGTATAGGAGTGTTTGTAAGGTGCCACGTGGCGGTATGAGAGTGTTTATAGGAAGTTTAATGAACTTTTAGTATATAATATATAATAGATAGATAGATAGATAGATAGATAGATAGATAGATAGATGGGCTTCTTAATTGTAAGCACCCGACAATAGGAGTTCAATTATACAAAAATATTATAGTGGAAAGGCACAACCTATTCCATATACTTTATTAAGCCAACAAAGGCCATTATGATAGGAAAGGTTGTCTCTTACTTCAAACCATAAAGGTCGATCTGCAAACCCATAGACATGCACCTTATTATTGCTATCACACAAAAGCAAAGTAATCCATCACAATCCATATGCGATACGTGTGTCCTTCATGATTAATAGTTTATCAAACCAACTGGAGCAAAGAACCATCACCAACACAACAAAACAAAGGAATTGCTACAGCTTCATCTTGCTGATGGCGAAAAAGTGGTTGTCGAAAACATGGTATCACTCACTGTGCTTATGCTTCCCCTGAAGCCACTATCACCGCGAGCTTCCTCCAATGCAAGGCTCTCCTTTAGTTGCACAACCACAGTAGCCATCGTTGGCCGTTCAGCACCAATATCAGTGGTGCATGACAATGCAGTGTCCACCACCTTCCACATTGAGCTAACATCGTAGGCACCTCCGAGCCGTGCATCGGCAACCAAACTTATGTTACCAGCAGCAATCTTCTTTTTCACAAGTTGAATGATGTGGCCTTGTCCCGGTAATATAGGAGACTCACCAGTGACTATCTCCAACAGAACAACACCAAAGCTATAAACGTCACTACTCTCCGTGAGCCTGCCAGTGTGGTAATACCTAAAACAGTCCAATATTAACAAATTAATACCTAAAAACATGAATGGTACGTTAACACAATCTTATCAGTTTTTACATCAAACACCATTTTGTCAGCTTTACTTCCCAACTTGACAATCTCGGCTACTTTGAAATATGGTATTTGATAAAAATTCAGTTCAAAAGAATTATAAAGTATGCACAGAAATATACATACTCAGGGTCCATGTAACCTGTTGACCCAGCTGGAGTGACTGATATGTGAGTTTGTGTGTCACTAAGATAAGTCTTGCAAAGTCCGAAATCTGCTATTTTAGCCTGTAAATTTTGACCTAATAGAATATTTTGGGTCTTCACATCTCGATGAATAATTGGCAAACTGCATCCTTTATGCAAATAATCAAGGCCTACATTTATCACAACAGACGAAATTATCATAAGAATTATGTGTGTTGGACATGTATATATCAAAAATATATCGTGTTTGACATTGACAGAATTAACATTTCTTGCCAATACTTTTCACCAGTATATGATAATATGTACAAAACACACTTTTGACGATAAATCCATCGATGCCACTGTGATGTAACTATGCTTACCTTTCTTCAAAACTAAAAAGGTATAAAATATTCACTACAAATATTCCACGACAACAAATAGAAGAAGGGTGTATAAAAGTATGCATCCTTTTGTTGCAGCATACCTTGTGCGGCTTCAACCACAACTCGAAGGCGTGTTCTCCAATTTAGAGTTTCACGAACATCATTGTTACCTTAATATACGTGCAATGTGATAGTTAGCATAGAAGCAAGTAACACAAGTCCACATTCAACAAATTATACCGATCAGTGCAATAAGTTGAACTACGAAATATGTGATTATTTCCTACCAAATATTTTATGTATTTCAGATACACACTTATCATTAGAACTTTGCACAAGATATAGCTCATGTTCAAATATTGTATAGATGTAACCGTTAATCAAGTACAAGACTAGCTTTCAAAGAAAACCAAGGACAAAAACTAAGTTTGCAATCAACAAACCTCTCAGATGATCATAGAGGCTGCCTCGAGCCATGTACTCATAAACCAATGCTAAATTATCCTTCTCCCGGCAATAACCAACCAAAGATACTAGATTCCTATGATGCACCTTTGTCAAGCTTTGAACCTATGAAATGGTATACAAAACATATAATAAATCCATAGTTTAGTGATGTTATTGTGAGTGTGACGAAATTTAAGAAAAAAATATATCCATTTTTGTTCAACACAAGGTGATAGCATGCATGGTAGAGCTATATTCATTAAAAGTAATAACGAATTAGGATTTCTTTAACTTTCAGATGATCAAATTTAATACATACCTCCGCGAAAAATTCATCAAGCCCATGAGAAGATGATTCAGAGCGCATCTTGACAGCGACCTCGGTACCGTCTTCTAAACGACCGTAATAGACAAGTCCAAAACCTCCTTGTCCAATGAACTTCTCAAACTTGTTAGTTAACTTCTCAAGCTCCTTGTATGTGAATCGGCGATTCTCAACTTTTTGTAGGGCATCCCCATCATATTTTCTAGTTGCTGGAGCAATCTCAAGCTCTGGTTCTCTAGAAGGATTAGCTGAGGAAACTGGTTGCAGAAAATACCAGTTATATGAGAAATATGAGATATAGTATAAACCCTAAATAAACAATAAGTTAATACAAGTCAAACAAACTAAACAGGAAACGGAGAACATACGCACCGTTCGACTTTGTCTTCCATCTCCAGATCAAATACACAAGAACAAGAGCACCAATTGCAATCACAGGAACCACTACTGAAATTGCTATGATAACTGCTTTGTTTCCTTTCTTTGTTGGCGGGGGTAGTGGATTGCACTGATCTATGTTATAATCAAGGCTGAAATCACACAAAACAATCAGTTCAGGGTTTACTCTGGTGCCAAAAAGGAGTCCTCAATGGTCATAATCCAAAAGCTCACATGGACTGCAATATTCTGTAATTTGGTAACATATAATACAGAAAAGTCAATAAAACCCAAACCTGAAATTGAATGAGCCTTTACTATTTTGACAGAGGGCGTTAGGAATCGGTCCGCTTAGTTGGTTTCCTGACAAATTCCTGTCATTACACGAAAACAAGATATGAGCAATGTTCCTTGTATTTTCTTAGGAAATAAAATAATTTGCAGGCAATTGATCTTTTCCTTCAATATGCAAGCTTAGTAGAGAACTGGGTACTGACATATAGGGATGTAAAGCAAATCACTAATATCATACACAATTACAGATATATATTATTATTAGGTAATATGGAGTGAACAGAAACCCCGGCCTCTGCATCAAATTCTATATGAAATAAATTGTACAATGAGCTAGATTGTATAACGGTGTGGCATGATTTGTATATGACACCACATCATCCAATCATTGATTGATCCATATATAAGATATAACAAAGTAGAGACAGATCATAATGGACCAAACCCCATATGAGTGGTAGGGAGCAATGCATATCGTGCATATGTAGTTGAGATTTGGTCAAAGGTCACACCATAAATATGTATCACTTTAAGGAATGAAAAACATTAAAATAGAGGATATGCCTCTCTTACAAACAAAATGAACCAACTACATATACATACAAATACTCGAGCGCCATGAACAATGTAAAGTTGTTAGATATGGGCCCATGCAAGTTGCTGTTGGAGAGATCCCTGCATGAAAATTTTCAAACATAAGGCAAAGCATGAACCATATATGGTATAATACTTGTATATGCATCATGTTTTAAATAATACTCACAAAGCTATTATCTTCGTTGTGTTACCACTTGCATTGCTGCATCTCACACCATCCCAACCAAGTTCTACAGGGAAACACGGATCACCCATCCAATTCTTCTTTATCCCATACTCGAATTTAATTGCCATGATCGCATCAACTAGAATAGGAAAAATGAAGAACAAGTTTAGGGGCGTTGTTTGATTAAATTTCACAAACAATGCAGATCTAGGAATGAAAAAGAAATGCACTACTACACACATTAGAAACACGCCCAGTCGCTGATTGATCTGTTCGACTTGGGACCTGGTTCTGCTCTCGGTCTGCAGGTGCAAGGAGGGGGGCTTGCCTCCTAGGCGACACCTGGCTAGCTGGTAGCTGGTGGAGACAGCCCTACCTCCTGCATGCTTGGCCGCTTAAGCTGCACAAGGCGGAAATGGAGGCAGCGCTCTGCTATGAGGAGGTAGTGGTGCTTGGTCTACACCTGCAGGTCGCGGTGGCAAAATGATGAGGCGTGTGGCGCACCGTGACTAGTGATGCACGTGGGTCGGGCTGGGTCGACCTTAGGTCCGACGCATAGTACCCAAGGAGCTAAAGGAACCGTCTATGCATCACTCGGGTGATTTTTGAGAAAAAATCATCTAGATTTTTTCTTCCCTTGGATTTACATCCAACGGACTACAAAATAAAATAACTAATATAAATTTACTTACACAATATTTTTATTAAAATTATAGTGCACTTACATATCATATCAACTAAATTTACATATGTAATTTTAGTTATATACAACTGTAATTTTATATTTGAAATAAAATAACTAATACAAATTTACTTACACAATATTTTTATTAAAATTATAGTGCACTTACATATCATATCAACTAAATTTACATATGTAATTTTAGTTATATACAACTGTAATTTTATATTTGAAATAAAATAACTAATACAAATTTACTTACACAATATTTTTATTAAAATTATAGTGCACTTACATATCATATCAACTAAATTTACATATGTAATTTTAGTTATATACAACTGTAATTTTATATTTGAAATAAAATAACTAATACAAATTTACTTACACAATATTTTTATTAAAATTATAGTGCACTTACATATCATATCAACTAAATTTACATATGTAATTTTAGTTATATACAACTGTAATTTTATATTTGAAATAAAATAACTAATACAAATTTACTTACACAATATTTTTATTAAAATTACAGTGGACTTACATATCATATTAACTAAATTTACATTTATAATTTTAGTTATATAGGACTGTAATTTTATATTTGAAATAAAATAACTAATACAAATTTACTTACACAATATTTTTATCAAAATTACAGTGGACTTACATATCATATTAACTAAATTTACATTTATAATTTTAGTTATATAGGACTGTAATTTTATATAACCGTTAAAGAAATCCAATTTTTCATTTAGAAAAGAACCGGGTCTAAGCATCCAACGCACGGCCTATCCATGACTGCAGCCCACGCGAATTCTTCGGCATAAATCTTGGCCCACATATGGTGCGACTATAAAAACGCTGAAATGCCCTAAGAAAAAATCACACGACAGACGTGTAGCAAAATCGTGGCTAAGTTTAGCCCTCACCTTTTAGCCTCAAATTAGCCCTCTAAGGGATCAAACAGGTGGTGCCTTCGTTCCCTCCTGCTTGCCCGAACCTCTCTGTCCTTCTCAACTTTTATTTTTGGGGCATTTGTAAATTTGCCACCGGTTTTTTAATATTGTAAGATGCCACTCGAAGACAAGTTCTAGTGGCATTTTTGGCAAATTTTCCTAGTGGCAGTCCTTGCATACGATTCAAAGTAGTCGTAAATTTACAAAATTGCCCCTTATTTTTTCTATGATGGATGTAAACTAGCCTCTACACCATGCAAGTTTGTAACACAAGCCAACTCTTCTTACGGTGTCATGCGATGTTGGTTATCGGTTTCATTTTCGGTTATTCTACCATCTACCGCCTCCTAAATACAACTTTCCCCAGGGATTCCCTAGCGTCTAACCACTAATATCTTAGTTTGTTCGATTGCCGCACTATCCAACACCCTTCTGCTTGTTGTCTATACCCCCATGGCTCCAATGGTACCGATCATCATCTCATCACGTTGTGTTACACCTTCCAACTGGTCTCCCATCACCTTGACCTGCCCCCTCTAAACCTAGAGCTAAGTAGCGCTTGGTTTCATGACCCCTCAACCCCTTACCCCGTCTTGTCGATGGAGTAAGTAAGGAACTCCCCAAGATAAGGATGAAGGAGGGCAATAAGTAGCATGAAAAATTGAACTAACCTGAACATGTTAGCCAAAGGTGTATCTTGCAAATTTCCCTGGAACTACGATGGAACTCATAGCATGTTTAGCATCAAATCTAAGTTCTCAAATTTTTTAAAGTGGTCCTGCACTTGCAAAAGTTTGGAAGAGTTGAGATAGGATCATTATGCTGAGCCTTTTGTAATTGCTCTCTAATAGATTATTCAAACAATGCGGTAAGTTGGAGTACTTCACTCACTATGTGGAAGACATATTGCTTGGAGGAGAGAGGAGGAATATGTTTGGCGACATACTGCCTATGGAGAAGAAAGGGGATTGGGGGGCAATGGCTTCAAATGGGTCCCTTGTGAACTTTCTGCAAGGCACGTTAACCATCCCAGGCATTCCATGTGTGGTCCAAGAAGGAGAGAAGAAGAGGAGGGAGCACTGGACCTAACATGAGGGGAAATGTTGGGGTGATGGAGGAATCCTATAGCATAGATTTGGGCGAGCTTGTAGCCACATCGGACGTAGTCACATTCGAGCTCACACTCACCTCACCCAAATGCCCGTCGGATTTCCTCATCGTCATATCCACTCCACCCAAGCCCCTAGTCCGAGAGGACAATACAACGGTGAGATCATCACTGCAGCAAACAAGGAGATCTGAGATAGATGCTAGCCACCACAAGATCTTGTCACCACAGTGTAAGAAGGAAGCAACATAGGCGAAGAGTGAGAAGAAGCGGCGACCATGGTGGCAACAATTAAAGAAAGGGAATAGGAAGAGCGATGGAGTGAATGAGTGGGGAGAGTACTTATATGTTTAGTTTTATGGATTTTAGGAAACGTAGTGTAAAATTTAGAACTTGCCTTGTCATCTTAGAAATAGAAGAGGACTAAATATAAAAATGGTTAGAGCTTTGGAAGGCTACCTATATAGGTAATCAAATGACCACATGACCATGATTAGGGCAATGGGCGCTAGTGCTAAAATCCATAAAAATCCAATGCCCATGCCATGGGCTGCGTCCATACGGCACCAGGCATGACCTAAATAAGACTCGGGCCGTCCCGTGCCGGGTCGAAGGCAACGTACAAGTCACCGGGTTTTCTTCCTTGGATATATCTATTTGCATTCGTCATCTCTTTAGGCCTTGTCTGATAAGGCTAGAATAAGTCTAATTTTTGCATTCCTCATTCTTTGAGCAATGGGCTTTATTTGGTTGAAATAAACACTATTTTTGGACTCCCTTATCCTATTTTGGCCTCCTAAATTGTTGGGCCTGTGCCATGATGGCCGCCCACGTGCGCGAGGCAGAGGCCCAGACACAGCCCAACGGTTGGGGAGGCCGTACGGGTTAGACACTAGTCGGCCGTGCATGTCTGGGCCGAGTCGTCGGCCTATAGAGGCCATGTTGGCCGCGCCGGCACGGCACGGGGCCGCAGGGCCGCGGGGTGGAGGAAGGAGACGGCGAGCACGGTCGGGACCCAGCGTCGGGGGCTTTAGTCTGGGCGGCGCGCCAGCAGGCCACGAACCGACGCACCAGGGCCGCGTGCCCGTGCCAGCCCACGTGCCGCGCTCACTGCCCGGCACGACCCAAAACCGCCTCGGGCCGTGCCGGCCTCGCCCGAAGGCACGATGGGCCATGGTTGGCGTTTCCCATCAGAAATAAGTCTAATTTTCCTCCCTCAGCTATTGGGCCTGTGACATAATGGTATAGCTAAAAAAAAGTCCTATTTTAACCTCCCTCTTCTTTATGCTGGGGGTATATAATAGCTAAAATGAAGGTCTATTTTAAGGGTCCGTATTCTTTGGACAGTCACATTATATGTCTATTTTTATTCCCTATACTTTGTGGTGCCGGGCCTGGCCTGCCGGCCCATCGTGCCGGGCCGGCCCAAACCGTGCCCGGGCCAGCCCAAAGCGTGCCCGGCGTGGGAGGTCCCAGGCACAGCCCGACAAGTCGGGCCAGGCCGGCAGGCATAGACCCAAGTCGGGTGTGCCGGGTGCTTGGGCCGAGGCCAAAAAGCGGGGGCATGGGGGCCAGGCCTTTTCCGGGGCCTCGGCCTTTATTTGGCCATTCCATATCGCGCCCAGGCCTGTTTTAGCCATCTATTATAACTCCATGAAGGCCATTTGATTTTGTTTTACATTTGGCACATGTAAGTCTCAGCATAGATATAGAAGCCATATTGTAATTCCGAGGTAGGGTTTACATTACTGTCGTACTTGTGCGGTTAAACCGCCATTACTGGCCTTACCCGCAGGGGTACGGTATAGAAAAACACGGTAACCTCCTTAAATTCAAATAAATTTAAAAATAATTTAATATTTTGGATAAATTTTGGGGCCACGGGTTTCGTAAGTTTTCACGGGGTTACCGTGTTACTTAGCCGGTAAACCGTGCTTATGCCGGGGCGCGGTAACCCCGGCCATCGGCGGGTTTGGGGGAAACCTGCTGATTCCATAACTCGTGAGTTGGCCGCTTCAACATTTGTGGCATTGTAATGTGCCCGTGTCGGAGGTTGGCAAATGCCTCGTGATGGCCTACAAGGTCTTTTTCCAATCAACTTGGGACCAGGAAGCTCAGTGAAAAAAAAAAAAAAGAACAGAATGCCAGACCAACCCTTTCTAAAAAGAACGGTGAATTTAGTTGACAACCCAACGGCTTTATTAATTATTATTCCTTTCATGATCCTAACTCTTTTTCTGGGAAAAAAAAAGCATGAAAGCCAAGCATATACTTAATTAAGACACATGACACCAATTAAACAGGAACAAGCAAGTGAGCGATATGGGTACGCAAGTCAGCAGAGGGAGGAATCAAAATCTATTCCTCCCCCGAGCAAAGCGGGGACTCAAACGTAACACAGCTGAGGCAGCTACCCTAGCTAGCTCACGGATCAAGCAATGTCGTCCTCTCTCTCTCTATATATATGTAACGAATTAAGTCAATGTATAAGCCAAATTAAAAGATTGCCTGCAGAAAGGTCAATTAAAGAGGGAGAGAGAGAGTAAATCGAGATCGACCAATGCGGAGGCCGATCCATCGGACCGCTGGTTGTGGAGGCTGCAGGAGATGGCGGTGGGGCAGGCTCGGCGCCTGGTTCGGTGAACGACGAACATTCGTGGAGCTCCGGGATCAGGCTGAATGTGGCTGCCAGGCCTTCCTTCCGGGAGGCCGAACGCCCCAAGCGAACGCGCCCGTCTCCGGCGAAAGGTCAAGCAAGGGTGGCTGCGCAAGACGCTTTGCTGTATTCTTGTTCTTTGCCGTCTTGACGCCGAGGACTTGCCCGTCGATCATTTCTTATCTCCGCGTCCGATATGTCCAGGTGTATATATAGCTACTACCATATATTGTTTATGTTACCTTTTCTGCATCCATAGATAGATACGCCGTCTGTTTAAATGGACAAATCGGACGTCCCTGGTCATTTTCTCCAAACATCGGACGTGTATTTGTTACAAATGTTTCACATGTTTCAATCCATCAAGGAAAAAATTTCAATCGCTTCAACATAAGTGTTTCAACCAAATGCAATCGAAACATATTGATTGCAATAATGATGATTTCAAATATGCAACATCAAATCAAAAAAATAACACCTTAATAGGAGTGCAACAAGCTTAAACAGCAGAATGCAACATCAACTAAAACTCCAAACAAACAAACCTACCTCCATTTCTTCAACTCCGGTCAACCGGCCCCCAAGGAAACTCACCTCCGGTCGACTTCTGGGTTCCTTCTTCAACTCTGGTTGCCGGCCCCTGAGGAACCCACCTTCGTGCTTCTTCTTTAATTCCGGCCGCCACCTCCGACACCTTACGTCTTCTTCTTTCAACTCCGTGCCGCCACCCGACACTCTGGTCTTCTTCTTCAACTCCGGCCGCTGCCCCCTAACGAGCAACAGCGAGGTGGTCCCACGGCTAGGCCGTCGCCATCACCCGCCGGCGCCACTGCATAGGCTCCATCGCTGTGGTGGCCTTTCAGCGAGGAATCAGTGCCTCAACTTATCCCGCGTCGTCTCCGCCCTCCGTCTGCTGCCGCTGGTGTAGCCACGCTGGTGAAGCAGCAAGAGAAAGAAAGGAAGAGAGAAAACAGAAAGGAATGTGTGGTGGAGAAGGATGTGGGATGTGTTGTGTGTTTGGATAAGGTCAACATCCATATTTTGCAGTGTCTGGATGTCCGTCCGGAAGCATTTTTGGTTTTTAATATATGATGTAGTTAAATTATTTCTAAATTCCCGTTTGAGTGTTTGTTTTTTCTGAAAAAAATATTTAGACAAATATATATAAACATATTAGACATGCTAAAGTGTTTTTGATGGTAAATCTAGTAATACTCCTTTTGCTTTACTAATGTATAAATATTGGTTGTTATATATTAACACTTGATCAAACACCACACCGGGGTCCAAAACACTCAGGAATTTATAACATTCCAGTCCGTTTTGAAATAAACCCTGCTAAGTATATAAGAAATGGACACCTGGTTAACCACAAAACCCCGAAGGTGGGGGTCAACAACA
This sequence comes from Oryza longistaminata, assembly GCA_009805545.1. Lineage (NCBI taxonomy): Eukaryota > Viridiplantae > Streptophyta > Magnoliopsida > Poales > Poaceae > Oryza > Oryza longistaminata. The sequence goes on from CM020179.1 coordinate 44,784,470, forward strand.
ATACCTTGTGGACCCCTCTGGGAGTTCAATAGCAAACAAACCATTGCACCACCTAGAAGGTCATGCATGATGTGGGGCATATTAAGTACTAGCATAATGCCCCTGCGTTGCAACGGAATTCTAATAAATTCATTGACATAATTAAAAATCCTAAACCATATATCAAATTAGACGAAGGGAATATAATCACAAGAAATAACAGTATTAAACTACAAACTATACTTTGGCTGGAACGATATTATCAATTCAAGAAAAAATTAATACTAACTAAATCCTTATTTTATTTAGCTATATAATAATTTAATACAGAGAAATTGTAAGTTACAATAATTTTTTTAGTGACAAGATAGCAACTAAAACTAATATTCGCAAAAGAAAAAAACAATGAAAGTTACTAGAATTAAAAAAACTTCTTTTAGCGCCCATATGATGAAAATTTCGATCCATAAAATCTGAACGGGTACCTGTTTTCATTGATATATAAGTTAGAATTTTCATGTTCGATCGTATTCCTATGATCTCAAGATATTATGTAAGTGGTCTAGAGCAACGGTTGGGCTAGAACAGGAAAGGATTAGAGCCCCTTCCGTCCATAGATGGTGGAGGGGGTTGCAATGAAAAAAAAATCAAGGGCAACATGAAACCAAGAACAGAAAAGGGAGGGAAGATGGACACCGGGGATCCCCGGCGACCGGGGAACTGGGTGAATTAAGGTGGCCCGGACGTTGCCCGCGAGTGACTAGTTCGTAGATGGTGGTGGTTAGGGCAATGAAGAAAACCAGAATAGGCATGAAACACAATGAATGTGGTCCTGATAGAGAAGAACGGTAACGACAAGCTCTGGGGTGAGGATGACCCAGATGAGTGCGTCAAAACGCTTCCTTGATGAGGAGGTTCCGTTTATTCCTTGAAATGTGTAGGAAGAACGAAAGCATGGAGAAAGGCGATTAAAGTTGTTCATTGTCTTCCCTAGCCTAAACAAAAAAAAACAGAAGAGGAGTGAAAGATGGCGCTCATGCTCGCGGCGACCAAACGGTGGGGTGGGGTAAGGTGCTGGACGTGTCTCACGATGTGACTCGTCCAATAGATGGTGGCGGTGGCAACCGAAGAAAAACTAGACATAGGAAACGCAACCAGCAACAATGTTGTCCTGATAGAGAGAGAAAACGACAACGACGGGCCTCGTTGTGGTGAACACGGCTTGGTGAGTGTGTCAAAAATGTGTTCCCAGATGAGGGGGTTCCGTTTTTGTTAAACGCAACAGGACGCGGAGGCGAAGTGTAGGGGAAGAACAGGAGCACTGGGAGGAGGGGACGACAGGGAAGGAGGAGCGCCAGACGAGGAGAGAGGCGTAGGGGGAAGGAAAGGGGCCGGCGCGGATGGAGGATGATTTTTTTGGGATTGTGAGAGAGAGATAGAGGTCGTCGGGAGAAGGCGCGGATTAGGGCGAGGAGGAGGTGAGGCGCACACGGAAGGGGAGAGGGGAGGGAGGGTGCGCCATGGGAGGGAGAGGACAGACAAATCTCGTCCAGAAGCTTACGCATTTTTTAATTAGGTAATTAGATAATTTGTTCGATATTATGAGTCAGCTAGTGCTGAACCGATGCCACTTGTGCATAAGGTTTCCGCTAACGTGGTAGCGGTTACCATGTCCTCGCTTGGCGTTGAGGCCATTGGAACTCAGTGCCTCGACCCTGGTTCTGTCCTCGAAGTCGCATTTTTTATATAGTTTTTGTGCCAGAGGTTCATCTTATAAATTAGTTTTGTAAAAAGGATCAAAGTGTTAAAATTTCAGCCAAACACTTTGACCATATGCCCATAATAAAGTAAAATGTTGTTACACAAAGTGCACATGCACCGGATCAATGCTCCTTCCTCCCTAACTTGAACCCTAAAGTTCGGACTTTTCGCATGAGGTAACAACACCGACAAGGTGTGCAATGGGTGCTAACCCTAGCATGACATGCTTTGTGCAGTTCTGAAAACCATCTCTCCTTCAGCAGGTTAAGGGAAAATGGTTACATTTTTTATCCCCCATTTAGTTTTAAAAGGGCTAAGTCCCATGGTGCTGTGCGTTTGGAGCAAAAATGATTGTTAATGTTGGGCTCGACTTATCTAAACTCAAGTTTCAGACTAAACTGGGAAAAACTAGACCCAGTAGGGCCAATACTAGAGCAAACACATTTGGCAAAATAAAAAAACAATTTAACGCAAACTAGAAAGTAATTCGAGCAATTTTGTTTTTTGCCCCTACTTTGGATGTCTATTATTGATTTTACCCTACTTTTTAGGGTTTTTGTTTTGCACCAGTTTTTTTGAACCTGGACGATCATCTTGCCCCTATTTTGATGGTAAAAGTTAAAGGTGTTTTTGCCCCCATCTTATTACATGTTGCTTTCGAATTTATTTTTTGAATATAATTTAAAATTAAATAATACACATTGACAATATAACAATTAGGACGGCTTTCAGACCTAATGTTGTTGGGCAATGTATGCCTGTTTCCTGTCCAATTGTTATATTAGTCCAATGTGCGCAATATTATGAATGGGGGCAAAAACACAATTAAACGAACAGAATAGGAGAGGGTAAAATTGCCTTTGCCAATACTTAACACCGTTAACTTCCCCATCCAAAGTAAGGGGCAAAACGATCGTTCGTTGGAGAAAAGTGAGGCAAAAACGAAAAGCCTAAAAAGTAGGGTAAATCAATATTAGACATCAAGTAGGGCAGAACGAAATTGCCCACCAAAGGTAATTAGAGAATATCACCACCCCCACTACAGGGTGTGACCTCTGGCAAACATATCGCATTATGATAGGGCCTAAATTAATGGGTGAATAGGAAAAATTATTATCTAGGATATTACTCTCAATCCCCCATCCATCAACTCTTCAAGGCTAATGTCCTTGGTAGCTTACCATATCAAGTACATAACAAATGGGTATATCCTCAGTGGTACGAAAAGGCACGTTGGCATGAACACACATCCCATGCCATGTTTACCGCAACTAGAATAGGAGGTGCTGGTGGTGGATGTTGGAATTTATGAGGTTGGATTAAAAGATGCCGTCTCAAAAGCTGCAAGGGTGCAACTTTGTAAACTAGATTGAATACCCGCAGCGTTGCTGGCCAAAATTAAGTTGCATAATATGTACATAAGAAGATGGATATGAAATAATTAAAACTAAAACAAATGAACTTATGAATTTTGAGGCCTAAAAAATGATTGAGATTACTGGTGTTATGAGAAGGAAAGAAGAGAAAATTGAACCATAGAATCTATCAATCCATGGCTTAGAAATAATGTGGGGTGATGTGCGCTTAATGAGAGAAGAGAGAAATACATTAACTACACTTAGTGGGGATGAACTATATAAGTATATAGGACAAGAGGACTTCACTCCTGGAGCTCCCGTGGGTGTTTTTAGGACAAGCGCAGGTTTGGAGCATGGTGCTCAATATATTACTTGGGCTACTTTGGGAAGCCGGGTGCATGCAA
>CM020179.1:44795511-44824478 GCA_009805545.1 Oryza longistaminata
ATGGAAACGATAAGGACTACTCGGATTGTATCCATATTGGTTTCCCTAGTTCTACTTGGACAATGGGACACCTATGGGTATAAATACAAGGCCCCCTAGGAGGAGAGGAGGGAACGACCATGGAAGACACCCATGACAATCAACACACGCCCACCAGAAGCCACAACATACAAGCCTACATACGCCAAGACATGCCGCCGGATATCGACTTCAGGGATAGGCATGGCTATTCCCCTACGGTGCCTCCGGATACCGTCAGGAGATACGAAAGCGCTATCTCTGATCTCGCCGGACACGGATTCGAGGAGGAAGGCTACCCTGTTGTCGACTACGAGTCAGACCTTCAGACCGTCATGTCGACAACAGTTAGATAGGCTACCCCACATATTGTACTGGTGTGATTATGGTGAATAAAGAGCAACATCGGCTCCGGCCAACAGGATGTAGGGTTATTACCTGACAACTCAGGGGCCCGAACCTGTATAAAAATCCCTGTCTCCATCTCTTTTACCTCAGTCTCGCGTATATCCTAGCACCAACGATCCCCATACTGTCCAAATACCGTAGTCGTGACATCAAACGTCGACAGGCATGGCGACCGATCTATCCCAATCACTTGATTTAAGTATATATCGACGGAAGTATTATATACCATTAATATCTTCAGCCGATCGAATAAATTTAGTTCTTTCTTACCTATTTATGACTGCCGATCGACTTAAACATGACATCGGCTCAAAGATAAATGATACGTCATCGGCAACTAGCCGATCGTCTATCGTTTATAGATTTAACCGCTATTTTCCTGTCTTTGTTCCTCGTTGATTGCAGGATCAAATTAATTGGCACGCTCATGAACCTAAAGGCAAGATTTTTGGACCTGCACTAAAGTTAAGCAGATCTTCCAGGCCTCGTGTTTTTCGCATCAACACGCTTTTGGCACGCCCGGTGGGACCCGACAAACATGTCAACAGACAAGCCACCTCCGCCGTCGACGGGCAAGTCGTCAGACCCTCAAACCAAGATTCCAAAACTGAACTGGGTCCGACGTTCATGAAGGGAACATTGTTCCAGTCACTGTAGACAAGCTTTCACCTGAACAAAAGAAGGATTTCGAATTAATGAGCTGTCACCATCAGCGGCCCACCTCTCATCCATAGCATATAACCCCAAATAATTATATCCCGTAATCTAGACACCACGCCTAAACTACCAGATACTACTCTAATATCATCGCCATGACATAGAGTAATTGCATAAGCAAATACTATACCTGTGCCGATGCATCTCCCAGATAAGCTAGCAGTATAATCAGTATAACATGAATGTAATGTAAAGTTGGCATTCATATACTTGGAAAGTATTTCAATACCATAAATGTATAAAGAAGAGTATTCTAATAAAAGTACAAAGCTTACAAAAGAGAAGAGGAGAGCTACTAGAGCCATACCCGAACTCTTCCGAAGGCTTCCGGACTTCGATTTCTACTATATTCCTATTCCACTAGCTTAAGAACAGTAAACTAAACTTGAGAGAATATGAGAGAGCTTTGCTTGAGGTGTGTGATGAAGTAAAGAGAGTGAGGGGTTTATATAGCCTCCCAATGACGGTTGTGACGGTTGGAATGGTTGGAAATACCCCCCAACCGTCATTAGGAGCTAATCCACACCGTCCAGCCGCAACCCTGCATCCAACGGAGCCAGGGCGGGTTTGGCCGAACCCCCTGGTTCGGCCGAACCAGGGGCTGGCCCAACCAGCCCAAGTTTTGGCTGGCGGCCTCCTCCGTTGCTTCTCTTCGTAGACTTCTGAATTTTGGCCCAATTCATCATATCAATTCTGAGTTCTTGGCCCATTCATGCATAAGTCTGATTCTCGACATCGTCCGATTGATTTATCATTTGATTTGATGTCGATTCTCCTCCACTTAATGATTATTCTCTGCAAATGGTTAGTGAACCAAATACTAGTGGAATATTATTGTTCTAACATGAATATGCATTGTAAGTATAACTAGTTCTCCTCTACTTTGGTAATATTGACGGTCGAAACTGATCGCTAACGACCGTCAACAAAAACCAAGAGTACAAAAACTTCCCTCAAATCATGCCAAAAGGACGAATTATTCCCAATTCTCCATGAAGAAAGGCAAAGCGAGAAGAATCCAATGGTTTGGTGAAAATATCAGCAAGTTGCAACTAGTATTATCACAAAAGAGATGTACTTTCTCAAAAGCAATACCATAATCTTTTAAAGTTTCTAAGAATGATTCTTTCTAGGGTGATCCCTAGTCGGTTGCCTGTGTGGTTTGGTAGATGGGCATACTGAAGAACTTATGTATCTTCATATTTTTCCGCTGCGTTTATACTCTTTTATTTGGTCGGTCGGCCTAACTACTGTGTAAGACATTTACACCGCTAAGTTATAAAAGCAACTTTTTCTACTTGTTTGTCACGTATATTGTATGGATGTGATAACAATGTTGTGGACGCGTGTACTAGCTACTGATCATGGGACTAGTACAGTGTACGCTCCAGGTATTCGGGAATTCCATCCCTGGGTGCCGACACAATCGTTCGCTTCGCTCCCGTTACGACTGAGGGGGAATGTTAGAAGTATAGATATGTCGGTTAGAAATAAGAATCAAGTACAAATTATACAAATAAGATATAATCCTAGAGAGAAAATAGAGTTCTATAGACAAATCTTGTATTGTACTTCAAGTCTCTATCCCCTATGTACTCTTATATATACTCATGAGAGGGTGGATGTAATACAACAGAATACAACATATTATATTTTTCTGCACCTCCTAGTGTGGATCGAACGCAACAGTGGCAGCTGCTCAAGCAGCGAGGGCGTTAGTGGTCATCAGAATCGTGAGTAAGGTGTGGGTCTGCTTCTTGTTCTTGCATCTTGAGCAGAAGGCTGGGTATGTTCGTGCTTCCCATTGGAGCGATTATGTGTCACTTAGATTCTTAAATGACGCATTTTGTTTTATTGCAATCCGATGCCTTGGTTTTTTGTGTTGTTCACCTCGATTTGCAATGGGGAAACATAGGGTTTTGGACTTCTGGTATCGTCTATGATTTTTGGCAGTAGTGGTATTGATTTGTGTAAAGGAATCCCAGTTTCTGAATGGAACGACTCAGAAAATTAATGGAGTTACATCTATTTTTGTTTAATTTCTTGAACAAAAGTTCTGATTTTCATTCAATCCTTCTACCTCTGTTCTGCATTGTTAAGCTATGATATGTCAATTCCTATTGTCAAATTGTTACTCCCTCCGTATTTTAATGTATGACGCCGTTGATTTTTTGACAAACGTTTGATCTTTCGTCCTATTCAAAAAATTTATGTAATTATAATTTATTTAACTGTTATTTGATTTATCATCAAATGTTCTTTAAGCATGACATAAGTATTTTTATATTTGCATAAAAATTTTGAATAAGACGAGTGGTCAAACGTTGATTAAAAAGTCAACGGCGTCATACCTTAAAATGCGGAGGGAGTAGTATTTATGCATCTCAGTTAGCACACCTGCTACCTTCAAGTACATTGTCCTAAACCTGGGAACCTAATGGGCCGGTTAGTTCCAACAAAGAGGGGCGGGTCAATCAATCTTTGTCCCGGTTTTAGTGGTTTCCAAAATAAAATGGGTCAGAGGGTAAGGGGCCGGGTCAGCCCGTCCCGCGCCATTTGCAGGCTGACATGGATTAGGGGCACCAACACGTGTAGGCTTGCACCATCCAGCCAGGCATCCTCCTAGAACAACAAGGATTTCCCATCACCCAAGGAGCAGTAGATGGAGACGACGGTGCAAGCCAAGGACTTCATATCCCCTCTAACTGTTCATCATCGAATTAGTGTCTTCATATATATCATCGAATTTCTAACCGATCTTCGGATATCACCTCTGTCCCTTTATTATCCCTTTTTGTTTCACTCGACGCTGCCTAAGGCCTGACACACAGGGATACCTGATTCTTGCATCAGAAACAAATCAATCCATCACAAGATGGCGCGGCTGATTTCACTTGCCAGGTCCCAACATACCATGCATCCTTAGCACTAATCTTTCCTCTCACTCCATTGCTCACTACAGACCACGTACAGCAGCAGGAAATAGAACAAGAAATGTCTCAACTCCTACTACAGCAGGAAACACATAATACATTAATCAAGATATATATGTAAATCTTTCATTAATTGATTAAGCTAGGGACTTCTTTCTGACTCAAATCATGTAACAAGTACAGGAGATCAAACGAAATATAATGGAAATCCACAGCCCATTCAGTACTTCTTTAGGTCTATGTGCTCAGACCATTGTGACGAAGGTCGTATTTTACAGTTGCACAGCACACATAATAGGAAGTTCTGCAAGCTCATTGGCATGCACCTTATTCTTGCTTCCAACCAAAAACAAACCGATCCATCATAATTCATAAAATATACATAAGTATTCTTCATAAGTCAAATAGTTTCTGAAAACCACCTGTAGCCATCACCGAGGCAGCAAAGGCATGAACATCTGCACAGCTAGCTTCATCTTGCTAATGGACCAAAATTCGAAGAGGAAGCCATGCTATGACTTGTTGTGCCTGTGGTTCCACTGAAGGCACTATCCTTACGAGTTTCCTCCAATGCAAGGCTCTCCTTCAGCAGTGCAACCACAGCAGCCATTGTTGGCCGTTGAGTGCCAATATCGGTGGTACACAACAATGCAGTGTCCACAACCTTCCACATTGAACTGACCTCATATAATGTTAATAGACCTAAATAGGGGCATTAGGTGGTTAAATTGATAAGTGTTTCTATAGCATCATCCTATAAATTTGTTTAATGAAACACCACCTTATCAGTATTGATTTCCCAACTTAGCAAACACATTTAAGCTTATAAGATAAATTAAGCTAGCTTTGATATTGGACGAAAAGTAAATTTAGAAGAGTAAAGATATGCATATAAAATATACATACTCTGGATCCATATAACCTGCTGTCCCAGCTGGAGTAACTGATATGTGAGTCTGTGTTTCACTAAGATAAGATTTGGAAAGTCCAAAATCCGCTATTTTAGCTTGTAAATTTTGATTTAAAAGAATGTTGCTGGCCTTCACATCTCGATGAATTATTGGTAGACTGCAACCTTTATGTAGATAATCCAAGCCTACATATGTCACATCATATACATGACCAATAGATAGTGAGAAGAATTGTGCATGCACGTACATGTTTGGAGATTATCTAAGAGCATCACTAGCAGCAGAATCTGTATATCATTCCCTATCTAATAATCTGAGGATTTTTGGTTAAAAATTTTGATCCAATAGATTCTCTAATCTCATTCCCAAAATTCTCTATTCCCTACTCCGGGATTGTTGTTTTCTTTACGTAGGAACGTACTTTGGCTTCCAATCACAGCACTTCACGCGCAAGAAGAGATCGCACACGAGCTCTGACGGGAGGAAGGAGCACAAAACAGATCTTTCCTGTGGAGATTTTATCGTGGCCCACCTTTTTAGTTTTTTGGAAACCAATTTTACCTAATCTCTTGGACAGAGAAAAAATTTTAACACCTTAAATTATGTTTAGGATTCCCATAATCAAAAATTTGGGAATAAAATTTTAGGATGATGCTGGTGATGCTCTAAGGCTGTGTTTGCAACCCATGGTTCCCAACCCCTCTCCCTCGTACTCCGCGTGCACACTTTTTAAACTGCTAAACGGTGTATTTTTTGTAAAAAGTTTCTATATGAAAGTTTCTTAAAACAATCAAATTGTTCTATTTTTTAAAAAAAAATAGCAAATATTTAATTAATCACGCATTAATGGATCGCTCCGTTTTTCATGTGCACTGTGTGGGTTGGGAACATATACATCCGAACACAGCCTAAGTAAACATGTCATGTTGTACATTGTCATAAATATACATTTTTATTGTTATTTCTTAAAACTATAATTTTACATCAAAAGTATTACTTCTATCGATGTAAATGTTATAACTAATTATTTTCCTTTTCTAAATTTGTCGATGCCATTGTCATGTAAATGTTGTCAACTCCAACCTTTAGTCAACAAATCTATCAATGCCATTGTCATGTGAATGTTGTAACTATTTATTTGTGAACTTGTTGTCAAAGTTTTAAATGCACACAACACATATGACAAGTAAAAAGAGGGTCTCTGCCGTTTTGTTGCAATATACCTTGTGCAGCTTCCACGACAACTCGGACACGTGTTCTCCAATTTAAGCCTTCACCAACAGCATTGTTACCTTGATGTATGTGCAAATTGAAAGTTAGAGTAGAACTATGTTACACATGCCAACATGCCAATTTCCAACAAATTGTTCATATCACTGGAATAGATGGAACTTAAAAATATTCAAGTTTTTATAACCAAAGCTTTTCTTTTTTTTTGTTTCTGGTACAGAAATATCGTTAGAAGATATTTCAAGATGTGCAAGTGTTCAAAAGTGTATAGATATTATCTTTTAATCAGATGCAGTACTAGCCTTTACAAAAATAAAGTAAAAAATAAAAGACGAAAATTCAGTTTGCATTAGGAAACCTCTCAGATGATCACTGAGACTGCCTCGAGCCATATATTCATAAACAAGTGCTAAATGATCCTTCTCCCAACAGTAACCAACCAAGGAAACTAGATTCCTATGATGCACCTTTGTCAAACTTTGAACCTACAAAAGAGCAAAAAAAACATGAAGCAAATCCCATAGTTTATATTTAACGATCTTATTGTGAGTGTGGCCAAGTTTAACGAAATGTTTCCCTTTCTTCCTTTGACAAAGGCATTAACATAGCTTAGCTAAATTCACATATAAGCCATAACAAATGGGGATCCAAATATATATTTTACTCTCAGCTGTATTCAATACCTCAGCGAAAAATTCATCAAGCCCATGAGATGATGAATCTGAACGCATCTTGACCACAATCTCAGTACCATCTTCTAAACAACCATAGTAAACAGGTCCAAAACCTCCTTGTCCAATAAACTGTTCAAAATGATTAGTTAACTTTTCAAGCTCTTTATATGTGAATTGTCGACTCTCAACTTTTTGAAGGACGTCCCCATGATTGTTTATACTTGCTGAAGCACTCTCATGCTCTGGCTCTCTAGTAGGATCATCTATTGAAATAATTGGTTGCAACAAATACATGTTACGTGAAAGAAATATCAAATATAATAAATCATATGAGCATGAAAGGGAAAAAACATATTATAAGTACAAACCTAATAACCAAAATAAAACTAGCAGAAGTCAAACAAAATTAACAAGAGCTGAGCATACGCACTGTTGGGTTTTCTTCTCTGTCTCCAAACCAAATACACAAGAATGAGTATAGCAATTGCCATCACGAGAACCACTATGGAAATAGCTATAGCTGCCCTTTTTGATTTGTTTCTTGACGGAGATGGATTGATAGTTTTGTTGCATCCATCTCCATCAGAATCAAAACTAAAAAAACACATCATTGGACAGATCAGTTCAGTGTTTAGTTAAATGCAAAAAAACAGTCTTTAGACATGATGGGTCACCAGCCCAAATTTCACAGGCAAAGAATATTCTGAAAGTTTGGATACATATAATAGAGAAAGTGTCACTAAGATCCAAACCTGAAAACAATGGACAACCCTGTATTATTATTACGGAGGGAGGATGGAATTGGTCCGTGCAGTTCGTTACATGACAAGTTCCTGTTGGTACATGTAAAATCCATATCAATAATGTGCCTTGCTTCATTTTCTAGGACAGTAAAATAGTTTTTAGACAACCATGCCTTTTGATAAGTAAAACTTGCAAACTTGGTAGAGAACCAGATAATTAAATTGATGTAAGACAAAACCCTAGCATCGAAGTTACCGTGTTATGTATGTAGTTATTTTAAACTCCCTTCGGTGATAAATATTTGATGTTTAGGGAAAATTTTCATATTTTTCCTTAAACTTTTACCATAAATAACTTCTCAAATGAGTTTTAAAAATGCTATGTGTAGGTTTGACTTGAAAAGTACTATCATACTATTATAAAATTAATAGTTTTATAAACTTATTCAAATACAAAGTTGATTATTGAAGTTTTAAAAAAATTGAGTCTAAATCTTGTTCTATATGTTAAATATTTATGATGAGAGTACTCTTCAAGAAATAAAATGTAAGAAAAGCTGGCTTGTACTCCACAGGTCATTAGAAAGGTTGTAAGACCCAACTATATATCCATACATATAGTGCAGATTTTGGTCAAAAAACATGTGCCATATATAGGTCTAGACTTTAGAAAACGAGAGACTAAAGAGAATCGATCAAATATATATGCCTCCGTTTAAAACGAAAATCATTCACTATATACATAAATACATACAAATACTCAAGTGACGTGAGCAATGTAAAGTTATTAGATATCGCCCCGTGCAAGTTGCTGTAGGAGAGATCCCTGCATGTAAATTTTCAAGTGATCCAAAATTAGGCCAGCTAGGGCAATAATAGAAAATGCAATGATTTTCGAATAATACTCACAAAGATATTATCCTCGCAGTATTGTTGCCACTCACATTGCTGCATTTCACACCGTTCCAGGCAAATTCTGTTGGAAAACACGGATCACCCATCCAGTTCTTCTTTATACCGTACTCGATTTTAATTGCCATGATGGTATCAACTAGCATGGGAAAAAGAGTAGAAGTTTTAAGATTTCACCAAATCACAGATCGGAAAGAGAAAAAAATAGCACACAAAACCTACTTGACAATATTACACGTATTAGAACGGCACTGGTTCAAGAAAGAGTCCTCAGTTCGATTCAGATATCAGTGAGCCAACCTCACTCTCGCCATTGACCTCGTTCAACCAAGAGGAAGTTGATGATTATTTTAGAGTAAAATATACAAGTCTAGTCTTTAAACTTGGACCAAGGTGTCACTTAGATCCGTAGACTTATAAATCACACATCTAGATCCATAATATTGGTTTAATCTATCACATACTTGGTCCGAATCGCCTTTCACATGTCTCGGGTGCCAACGTGGTTGTCCATGGTAGCAAACATTTCGCATTTGGCCCCCTCCGAAGCCCCATCGTGGCAACAAATTTGCATTACTGTATCCCCTCTAATCCTAATTTATCTCCCAACTTGACTCATCTCTAGTAGTTTATCTCTCCTTGTCTTTGGCATCAGGGATAGAAAGTGGTGGTGGCATGAAATGCAAGGAGGGCAGGGCTGCACGAAGACTACAGGGGAGGTGAGGGAGGCGGATAAGTATAGCGTGTTTTCATTTTTGACTTGAAGTAGCATCTTTCCATTGTCAACATTGTGGCTTCTTCAAGAAGCTCGTTGTCACTGCAGGAGAAGGCTGATAACACCGCTAATACGGGGACCATCTATATCTGCTCTGGGCTAAGCCCTACGTTCTGTCGGCCCTGGCAATTGTATTGGCTTAATCGGCGTCGTTTGAGGCTACATCAGTACATTCGACCTCTTGAATTGCTCTGGTTTGGCTGATATATTTGCCTACCTATTTATCATATGTCTCTGTTAATCTAGTCTTAGCATATCAATTTAGCTCTATCGGCTGCTTCTCGTTTTAGGGTTTCTGCCGGTATCGACTAAATTGTGTTACTAGATTAGATTAGCTTAGACATCTACCACCCTGAAAACTTAGTCAACGGCTTGATTGCCTAGATATTATGTTTCATTTCATACTTAGTGCTGCATCAGTTAAGTTTGATCTACTAAGTCGTGCTTAGAACCATAATCTCTAGCCTACTTCTTGATTGCCAATAAGGGTTTCATCGGGGTTTCAGCCGATGAGATATCTGGACGTTGCATCGGCTTACAAGGATTGCATACATATTGGATTTAGCCGATCGCATCAAAGATTTTATTGTTTATCTAATCTTGTGGATTTTATGACATCGGACCTCCGGCCGATGTATGCTTTAACCTTTGGATTAATACTTGTTCTATCATATCATTGTTAGCCGATTGGTTTCTATTGGATTATATTGTTACTTGCTTTTATATTGTTATTTGCATCAAGCGTCAGAATCTACATTAGAATTATAACCGATAGCTCAAGACCCTATCGCTATTGGCTGGTATCGGCATCGACTGGAATTAATCTATCGGCTTGTCAGCCGATCGGCTCATTGATCTACTATTTGTATATCTTGTCAGTTGCAGGGTCAAACTGACTGGCACACCCGCATCTCATCAACCTTTGGTCCTGCACTGGAGCTAAGCAGATCTCCCAAGCTAGTGTATGTTTTTGCATCAACGTCATCAGACAATATGAACTTGTAAAACGCTCATTTTGGTGTATGAACTTATATCTAAGGGGCAATTCCTTACATACCCCTAAAAGTTTGCTCCATCCCTTGCATGCCCTTGAATTTTGTCACATCCCTTGTATACCCCTGAGATTTCGTCTTGATCCCGTTTATACCCATACCGTTAGTTCACCGTTATCTTTTTTCCAAAATGGCCATGTTGCCCTTTTTATAGTCATGTGATCACTTCAAAAGGCTAAATAAAGCTTAATGTGAACTTTTTAAAATTTGTATAGATAGTTGAGCCTAAATTTCAAAACCAATATTTATTTTTTGAAATATTTTTAATAGATTTTCAAGCAAGCTTTAACAAAATTAATGAAACTCATATAGAAGTTTCACCGAACATTTAGAAATTAAAACTATATTTAACTTGAATTTAAATATAAATAAGAATGTTTTATGAAATTTGATCTAAATTTTTAAAAAATTAAATTTAACTTTTCAAACTTTGAGGTCAAATAAACACATTCTTTTTGTTGTTTACTAATAAAATATTTTTCAACTCGAAAATTATGTTGGTGAAAAAGCTAGCGCATAGGTACTCTAAGTAGGGGTAATATAGTCATTTTGAAAATAACTTAATGGTCAACTGATGGTCAACTAACGGTATGGGCATGGAGGGGATCAAAATGAAAACTCGGGTGCATATAAGAGATACGTCAAAACTCAAGGGCACAGAAGGGATGGAGCGAAATTTCAGGGGCATACAAGGAATTTTCTCTATATCTAATGCATGTGAACCAAGGCCAAAAGGAAATGATGTGGCCAATTTTACCAAGTTAGATGCTAGTCGCGCGACGTGCACACATGAGGTGGGCATGAGACATGCTATATATGTAAACTTGATTCTGTGTTATTTTTTGTTCTACTCCTTGTATCATTTTTTAGTTTTATAATGTCTTTCTTCATGCAATTGTTAGGCCTTATTCTGAATATATGTATGTCTATGTAGCATTCTTCTCACGTACATGCATGAATCGACACTTAAATTAGCAAGATTAGCCTTGCTGCGTTCTTTGGGCCATGGTTCACACGCAGCTGACAAGTTCGTGTACCTAAACGAGCATTCTACAAGTTCATATGCTAGATTGCACTCGATAAGTTTGTGTACCGCCAACATAATTTAATATTTATTGTATTATGATTGTACTTTTCAAGGCAAATTTTGTATATCGTTTTTAACTAAGCATTATGATTTTTTTATGATCAAATTTCAAAAGCTTGACTAAATTGTGTCCTAAACAGCAAATAGAGGGAGTAAAAAGTGTACATAAGTCCAAACATTAGAACAAAAACTATGGAGAAGGGAGTTTTTGTTTAAAGAAAAATTAAGAATGGAGCAATAAAAAGTATGAATTACCCCTGAACTATTACAGCATCCGAATTACCTTCGTAAAACTATCATATGAGCATGAAAGGGAAAAAACATATTATAAGTACAAACCTAATAACCAAAATAAAACTAGCAGAAGTCAAACAAAATTAACAAGAGCTGAGCATACGCACTGTTGGGTTTTCTTCTCTGTCTCCAAACCAAATACACAAGAATGAGTATAGCAATTGCCATCACGAGAACCACTATGGAAATAGCTATAGCTGCCCTTTTTGATTTGTTTCTTGACGGAGATGGGTTGATAGTTTTGTTGCATACATCTCCATCAGAATCAAAACTAAAAAAAACATCATTAGACAGATCAGTTCAGTGTTTAGTTACGTGCAAAAAAACAGTCTTTAGATATGATGAGTCACCAGCCCAAATTTCGCAGGCAAAGAATATTCTGAAATTTGGATAGTATAATAGAGAAAGTGTCACTAAGATCAAAACCTGAAAACAAATGACGACCCTGTATTATTATTATGGAGGGAGGCTGGAATTGGTCCGTGCAGTTCGTTACATGACAAGTTCCTGTTGGTACATGAAAAATCCATATCAGTCATGTGCCTTGCTTCATTTTCTAGGACAGTAAAATAGTTTTTAGACAACCATGCCTTTTGATAAGTAAAACTTGCAAACTTTATAGAGAACCAGGTACCAACCAATTTAAATTGATGCAAGACAAAACCCTAGCATCGAAGTTACCGTGTTATGTATGTAGTTATTTTAAACTCCCTTCGGTGATAAATATTTGATGTTTAGGGAATTTTTTCATATTTTTTCTTAAACTTTGACCATAAATAACTTCTCAAATGAGTTTTAAAAATGCTATGCGTAGGTTTGACTTGAAAAGTACTATCATACTATTATAAAATTATTCAAATATAAAGTTGATTATTGAAGTTTTAAAAAAATCAGTCTAAATCTTGTTCTATATGTTAAATATTTATGATGAGAGTACTCTTCAAGAAATAAAATGTGATTTCATCTGGCTTGTACTCCACGTCATTAGAAAGGCTGTAAGACCCAACTATATATATATATCCAAACATATGGTGCAGATTTTGGTCAAAAGACATGTGCCATATATAGGTCTAGACTTTAGAGAACGAGAGACTAAAGAGAATCGATCAAATATATATGCCTCCGTTTAATACAAAAATTACTATACATAAATACATACAAATACTGAAGTGACGTGAGCAATGTAAAGTTATTTGATATTGCCCCATGCAAGTTGCTGTA
The DNA here is from genome assembly GCA_009805545.1 of Oryza longistaminata. Taxonomy (NCBI): domain Eukaryota; kingdom Viridiplantae; phylum Streptophyta; class Magnoliopsida; order Poales; family Poaceae; genus Oryza; species Oryza longistaminata. Next base: position 44,808,487 of record CM020179.1, read on the forward strand.
GGACAGATCCCTGCATGTAAATTTTCAAGTGATCCAAAATTAGGCCAGCTAGGGCATGACTTTCATGGCATGATAATAGAAAATGCAATGATTTTGAATAATACTCACAAAGATATTATCCTCGCAGTATTGTTGCCACTCACATTGCTGCATTTCACACCGTTCCAGGCAAATTCTGTTGGGAAACACGGATCACCCATCCAGTTCTTCTTTATACCATACTCGATTTTAATTGCCATTATGGTATCAACTAGCATGGACAAAAGAGTAGTAGTTTTAAAATTTCACCAAATCACAGATCAGAAAGAGAAAACAAATAACACACAAAACCTACTTGACAATATTACACGTATTAGAATGGCACTGGTTCAAGAAAGAGTTCTCAATTCGATTCAGATATCAGTGAGCCAACCTCACTCTCGCCATTGACCTCATTCAACCAAGAGGAAGTTGATGATTATATACAAGGCTAGTAGGGTGTCACTTAGATCCATAAACTTATAAATCGCACATCTAAGTCCGTAATCTTGGTTTAATCTATCACACACTTGGTCCGAATCGCCTTTCACATGTCTCAGATGCCGACGTGGTTGAACATGGTAGCAAACGTTTCACATTTGGCCCCCTCCGAAGCCCCATCGTGGCAACAAATTTGCATTACTTTATCCCCTCTAATCCTAATTTATCTCCCAACTTGACTCCTCTCTAGTAGTTTATCTCTCCTCGTCTTTGGAATCAGGGACAGAAAGTTGTGGTGGCATGAAATGCAGGGAGGGCAGGGTTGCACGAATACTACAAGGGAGGTGAGGGAGGCGGATAAGTATGGCGTATTTTCATTTTTGACTTGAAGTAGTATCTTTCCATTGTCAACATTGTGGCTTCTCCAAGAAGCTCGTTGTCACTGGAGGAGAAGGCTGATAACACCGCTAATACAGATACCATCTATATCTACTCTGGGGACCTCTGACTAAGGCAGATCTCAAGCTCTCCTCATCCTCTCTCTCTCTCTCTCTCTCTCTCTCTCTCTCTCTCTCTCTCTCTCCTCTCTCTCTCTCTCTCTCTCTCACACACACACACACACACACACGCACAGCTTGGCAACCGGACACCATAGCTCGTCTAGCCATCTCCTACTTGAGCTCGGTTGGGTGTAAGAGGTAGGTGGACGTACGTAGAGCTCCAGACAGCAATGGACCAAGGCAGACCTCGCGTGGTGGTAGATGGATGTGGAGCTCAAGGCTCTCTTGTTATAGATTTACGCCCAAGCTGCCTTCTCTAGATCTGCGCCCCGGCTACCAGCTGTCGTTATCTCTCCTATGCCTCCTCATCGCCTCAAGAAGGGGCGGACTGAGGACTGGCCCGAGGCCCAAGCCAGCCCATGGAGAATATGGCCCAGCATGATGATTACATGGTGGAAAATAGACTATCTCCATGGGCCTTCAGTCCTAGGCCTCGGGCCATGGCCTAGGTGGCCGGAGGCCTGCCTGGCCTCGGGGAAGATGATGCTACGGCAGCTGAGGCCTGCCCCAACATCACTGGCCCACCTCGCAATGAGGCAGAGAGACAAAGAGAGTAAAAGGGGCAGCATGCAAGAAGTGCTGACAAGTGGGTCCCACTTTTTAAAAATATATTTGGGTGACTTAGATTTCCATGTATATGCCATGTAGGACCAAAACCGCTATAGATTGAGTTAGGGTGTAATTCGTCTGATTTGAAAAGTTTGAGTTGTGAAATGTTTATATAGTACGTATTTAAATTGAGGGGGATAAATACTACTGCATATGTTTAGTGGGTAATTTATACTCCTTTTGTAATGAGAAAGGGGATGCTTACAGTCTCTAGGGAATGTCATCGGATTGTCACGGGGGATCACACTGTAAACCTCAAACGCGTTGAGCATCGGCCGAAGAGTGGACTCGGAGGTAGACGTAAGAGTCATTGTGCACACGCCACCGGTGGCCTTGTATGTACTGTGGAGGGTATCGGTGGCTAGGTACGATGGCCTCATCTGGACTGACGCTTTCTTGTTGAAGGAGATGCTGAACTGCCGGAGCTGGCTGTTCTGAAAGTCTGCAAAGTGCATGAACACTTCAAGCTGATCCATTGGTGCTTTGTATTCCCCTGTAATGGCGAGCGATGTCTCATTGCTGACCGCCTCAGCGGCGGTCTGCATAACAAGCAAGGGCACAGCGTAGTCCAAACTCGTATCCTTGATGGTCGACGCAGTGGAAAGGTTCTTCCACGTCCGATCAAGTTGCATCCACAACCAGCGTCGGTCATATGGGTCCCCAGGGTACCTATATATGGTTATCCCAAAGTGTTAAGAAAAAGTAAATTTTGTGAAACTAGTTATAACTTTGACAGGGCATTATACTACCTCCGTTCTAAAATATAAGAACCTAGACCGGATTGAACATGTCATAGAACTACGAGTCCATATTCGTATTACTATGAAATATCTCATCTAATCCTAGATTTTTATATTTTGAAATAAATGGAGTAGTAGAAAAACTTACAGTATTCGCTAGATTTTATAGGTCTGTAAATTTAAACTTTCAGTCACCAAAAGTTGCATGTTGCTAAGTTCATTTTGACTGCAGTTTCATTGTTATGTACTTCTACATATAGTTTTGTAAATTATTATGATTGTAAGTTTGTTTCAAGTATGGAAATTTTTGTATATTCAGAATCTAAAAGAAGACACTTTGTTCTATAACTACTATGGATTGATGAGAACCATTGAATTGTCATCCAAGGGATAACAGAAGTGATCTAGATGCTCCTTAAACCTACATATTTAGATCCACTAAAAAAACATATATTTAGATATTGTATTTATCATGAAACTAAAGGTATCGAATTAAATTCATCATAGAAGTACATATTTATGAAAATGGATTTCCTAAGGTTCTATAAATGAAAACCAACCACATTAAAACCCAAACTGGCCGGCCGGAAAAGATGGTGGCCATGCACAAATTACACTAACATATGTCACATACGCCAAAATTGAAAGTTTGAAGAAATTGGAACGATGTGACGGAAAAGTTTGAAGTTTGAAGAAAAAAGTTGGAATGTAAAGAGGGCCTTTGTATATGCATACCGTAAAATAGAATAATTTGAGGGGCCCATGTTAATCCGTTGAACCAACCGCATGGACTGGCTCTGGATGGCATTGAGAGCCGGGTAGAGCTCGCTTCCGAGCGGCCTCAGCTCCACCGCGTTGACGAACGGCGTGCCACGGCCGGTGTTGATCAGGCACACCGGCACCCAGCTCGCCCACGCCACGAACATCGCCTCGCGGAACCGGTAGCTGGATTTGCTTACGGTGTCCCAGTAGGTCGCCCCAAGGTGCAGGTCGAACTGCGACGTCGACGACAAGCTGTCGTCCTTGCCGTCGTAGTTGCCGTAGTAGGACACCACACGGACGAGGTACTTGGCCCCGGCGACGGTGGGCAGCGAGTAGCAGTTCCGTACGCCGGAGGGGAAGCTCCGGACCGTCAGGTAGCGGCGCTGCGTTTGGCCCTCTTCCCCGGGCAGCAACCGGTGGTTCTCACCGGTGTCGACGTACGGGCCGTCGGGGACGTAGACGACGCCGGTGTCTTCAGCGGTGTAGCCGCTGGTGCTTATCTCCAGGCCGCAGTCGATGCTTACAAAGCCAGCTGCACACATGAACCATGAACCGGATGAGAGTTTCTGAACATGTGATTAACCCCTGCAGTTTCAGAGTCAGATAGTAGTGGAAAAGAGAGAAAAAACCTTTTTGGCCGACGACGCCATGAAGCGTTGTGGTGGCTAACACCAATACAGCAAAGAGCAACGGCGCCATTGACACCAGCCCAGCCCCGTTGCAATGGCTTAGCTCGGTAAGTAGACTATAAATTCCATATACATATACTGCTTGCTTCATGGGCAAAGGTATCTACGTGCATATATATATATATATATGGATGCTTACGTACACGTCCTAATATATTAATATGGAGATGATAATTAAGTCCAATTAATTAATCTACCTCTGGATTCTTCCAGTATACAACTTTCACCCATTCAAACTGGTTCAATTTCAACACTCTGGCACCTACGTACTAAGTAACTAATTAGGAATTGGTGGAACAAAAGGAAGTGAGGAACTTCATATAGGCCTATGTCCCCACATGGATAACTGGGTTGGCGTCAAAACCCTAGCTGCTGACATAAACCTCAAACGCGTTGAGCATCGGCCGAAGAGTGGACTCGGAGGTAGACGTAAGAGTCATTGTGCACACGCCACCGGTGGCCTTGTATGTACTGTGGAGGGTATCGGTGGCTAGGTACGATGGCCTCATCTGGACTGACGCTTTCTTGTTGAAGGAGATGCTGAACTGCCGGAGCTGGCTGTTCTGAAAGTCTGCAAAGTGCAAGAACACTTCAAGCTGATCCATTGGTGCTTTGTATTCCCCTGGAATGGTGAGCGACGTCTCATTGCTGACCGCCTCAGCGGCAGTCTGCATAACAGGCAAGGGCACAGCGTAGTCCAAACTCGTATCCTTGATGGTCGACGCAGTGGAAAGGTTCTTCCATGTCCGATCAAGCTGCATCCGCAACCAGCGTCGGTCATATGGGTCCTCAGGGTACCTATATATGGTTATCCCAAAGTGTTAAGAAAAAGTAAATTTTGTGAAACTAGATATAATTTGATTGACCATTATACTACCACCGTTCTAAAAATATAAGAACCTAGACTAGATTGAACATGTCATAGAACTACGAATCTGGACAGGGAGCCTGCCAAATTCGTATAACTATGAAATATCTCATCCAATTCTAGTTTTTTTATATTTTGGAATGAGTGGAGTAGTAAAAAGCCTACAGTATTCAGCAGATTTTATAGGCCTGAAAAAACGCTCTTTCTTTCTGTGTGGGACGATGCCGGGGAATGTGTCGAGGCGGCGAAAATGTAAAATTTCAGTCACCAAAAGTTGCACGTTGCTAAGTTCATTTTGACTGCAATATTTCATTGTTATCTACTCCTATATATAGCTTTCTAAATTATTATGATTGTAAGTTTGTTTCAAGTATGGAAATTTTTATTCAGAATCTAAAAGAAGAGACTTTGTTCGAATAACTAATATGGATTGATGAGAACCATTGAATTGTCATCCAAGGGATAACAGAAGTGATGCACTAATAACAGATGCTCTTTAAACCTACATATTTAGATCCACTAAAATAAACGTATAAATTTAGATTGTATTTGTCATGAAACTAAAGGTTTAGAATTAAATTCGTCATAAAAGTAAATATCTATGAAAATGGATTTCATAAGGTTCTATGCTCAAACGAAAAGGAAAAGGCTACAAATAATATTTTTTTTCTTACTAAATTCTTATGTATCATGCTATGAATGCATCTAGGTTTTTTATAACTTCTATCTATCTAAATCAAACGGTTGAGATGTTTGTTAGTAAAAAATTTAGTAAGAAATATTTAGTACGTGTAGCAGTGCTCGAAAAGGAAAAAGCCAACCACATTGAAACCCAAACTGCCCGGCCGGAAAAGATGGCGGCAATGCACAAAGACTAACATGTCGGGTAGATCTTTCTTTTTTACTCCCTCCGTTTTAGGTTATAAGATGTTTTGACTTTGGTCCAAGTCAAATTGTTTCAAATTTAACTAAGTTTATAGACAAATATAATAATATTTATCTTACTAAATTAGTTTCATCAAATCAATAATTGAATATATTTTCATAATAAATTTATGTTGGGTTGAAAATGTTACTATCTTTTTTTCAACAAACTTAATCAAACTGAAAGCAGTTTGACTGACCAAAGTCAAAATACCTTATAACCTGAAATGGAGAGAGTGCATGCATACCGTAAAATACGTGATTTTGATGGGCCCATGTTAGTTCGTTGAACCAAGCGCATGGACTGGCTCTGGATGGCATTGAGAGCCGGGTAGAGCTCGCCGCCGAGCTGCCTCAGCTCCACCGCGGACACGAACGGCGTGCCGCGGCCGGTGTTGATCAGGCACACCGGCACCCAGCTCGCCCACGCCACGAACATCGCCTCGCGGAACCAGTAGCTGGAGTTGCTCACGGTGTCCCAGTAGGTCGCCCCGCGGTGCAGGTCGAACTGCGACGTCGACGACAAGCTGTCGTCCTTGCCGTCGTAGTTGCCGTAGTAGGACACCACACGGACGAGGTACTTGGCCCCGGCGACGGTGGGCAGCGAGTAGCAGTTCCGTACGCCGGAGGGGAAGCTCCTGAGCGTCTGGTCTGGGCGCTGGAAGCTGGACGCGTACTCCGCCGCCACCTTGTGGTTCTCCCCGCCGTCGACGTACGGACCGTCGGGCACGTACAAGATCCTGTTGTCGTCCTGGTAGCTGCTGTTGGCCTCCAGGCCGCAGCGGATGCTTAGGCACCCGGTGGTTCTCACCGGTGTCGACGTACGGGCCGTCGGGGACGTAGACGATGCCGGTGTCATCAGCGGTGTAGCCGCTGGTGCCCTCCAGGCCGCAGTCGATGCTTACAAATCCAGCTGCACACACATGAACCACAGATGAGTTTCTGAATTATCCCCTGTACCTGCAGAGAGTAATGAAAAACAAAGAAAACCTTTTTGGCCTACGACTCCATGAAGCGCTGTGGCTAACACCAATACCGCAAGGAGCAACGGCGCCATTGACACCAGCCCAGCCCCGTTGCAATGGCTTAGCTAGGTAAGTAGACTATAAATTCCATATACATATACTGCTTGCTTCATGGCCAAAGGTATATCTACGTGCATTTATATCTGGATGCTTACCTACACGTCCTAATATATTAATATGGTGATGATAATTAAGTCCAATTAATTAATCTACCTCTGGATTCTTTACAGTATACAACTTTCACCCATTCAATCTGGCTCAATTTCAACACTGGCGCCTACTAAGTACTCCCTCCGTTTCATATTATAAGACTTTCTAGCATTGTCCACATTCATATATGTCTAGATTCATTAACATATATATGAATGCGGGCAATGCTAAAAAGTTTTATAATATGAAACGGAGGTAGTAACTAATTAGGAATTGGTAGAACAAAAAGAAGTGAGGGACTTCATATAGGCCTATGTCCCCACATGGATGACTGGGTTGGCGTCAAAACCCTAGCTGCTGACACCCCCTCCCTTCCTCCTCCTCTGCTCCATGCTGCTAGAGTGAGCGGCTGGAAGCTGGACATCAGTAGCGGTGCGAACACCCATTTCTTCCATTTCCTTGCGAGGTGCACCTAGATCTGATACGAGAGATAGGGACCGCGCATGAGCGATGGTGGTGACTGAACCGGTGCCACGATGAGGTGTGGTGCGGTAGTATGGAGCAACGATGAGGCATGTGGTGATGTGGAGGTGCGGTGAGGCGTGAGCAACGAGGTGCGGCCCAGTGAGGGCCAACGTGGTATGGCATGGTAGGATCTTTTGAATGAATCTTTTGAACACCTAGAGCTCATGGACATATTAGTTTCTTGGCTTGATATGTGTTGGTCGGCAACAAGTTTGGCTTAAGAAGCATATCTCTCAACAAATCCATCAAATCGTTGAAGCTAATTAATGTCAGACCATCCATGTATGGTCTTCAATCTGAGAAGTTCAAGCACAGAGCGCAACACGCCAACACCATAGAGTCACTGTCACATCCTTTTGATTCGCCGTAAAGAAGGTCCTTCGTTGCTTTTTCTAACGCTTCCCAATTGTCCAAGCCTCGTTTTGTACCAGTTAGGACCTCTGGTTCAACGTGCCGCAACATATCCTCCAGATCAAAATCAATATTTGCATCATCTATACCATAACAACCAAATTCCAGGATAGTTCCCTGGGACATATCTTCGATTATAAAATTTTCTCCCGATCAAAGCAAAAAAATCAACCTCTTCATTACGAACGGTGACTTCCCCATGACAAGTCCATACCTTGTAGTCATCCTTAAATTCACGCTCTACAATGTGGCCAAAAATATCCTTCGGGTCTTGCAACATCTTTTCGTTCTTCCAATCAAAGCATGGACAAAAATGTTCCTCCTATTCTCCCTCAAAGCATGTGTCTTTGCCTGATCAACAAATTTGGATGCTTCCTTCAAGCACGTCGGATGAGTTCTTTTTGTGTCATACATCCATGCCCGATCCATCTCCTAAAAAACATCTTCCATGAGTCGAATTGTACTATATTTAATCATATGAAAAAACGATACAACAACTTAAACGGACATTATATTACTCTTCATGCTCTAGTGATTCCAATAACATTAATTTAAAAAAATAAAAAATTACCTATAATTACTACATTTGCAAAACTAGTATATTCGTCGCATTCCACTAAAAAAATTGAAATAAATTGAGGAAACTAAACAAAGAGTATATTCGTCGTGTACCACTAAAAAATTTTGAAATAAATGAAGGAACCTAAGCAAAGAGTAAATTAAAGTACTATGCGCTACTCCCTCCGTCCCAAAAAAACAAAAAGTAACCTTACAATGAATCTAGACGGAGGGTTGTCCAGATTCGTTGTGACCCCTCCAAGGTTACCTTTTTTTTTTGGGACGGAGGGAGTACTAAATACTATTCAAATTTATACATGCAAACAATATATTTAATCAACAAAAAAATGTCCATTTCCAAAAATGTAAAAATTCTTCGCTTTTATCCCATGAATTTTGAAATAAATAAAGGCAAACCTAACAAAGAATCCATTAAAAAGGCATGGACTACTAAATGCTTTTAAAAACATGCCATGCAAACAATATATGTTAGCTAAAAAACACTAAAAGTGCTTACACTACTCCATTTAAAACATGCAATTTTCATTGCATTGCACCGATAAAAATTGAAATAAACGGAAGCAAATGAAGGAGGACAATAAGCATGTCACCTTTTATATAGATTCCAAGAAAAGATTTGAGGTTGAAAACATTCCCCCTAATTTGTGTCAGGTTTAGGAGAGAAAAAATGCCGGCTGAATGGGGCAGGGTCGGGCTGGGGCTATATAGCCCATGCATTATCGCATGCGGTCAGGTTACGCAGCCCGCACGGTGTCTTAAGCCGACCACACGGGATAATGGGGATTATCCCGTGTGGTCGTGTTAAGATGCCCACACGGGATAATCCATTATCCCGTGCGGGCGATGACCCTGCCCTAGTCGTCCGGTAATTTTTTCAGGAAGCGCCACTTACGGCCCGCCTGGAATCGGTCTCGTGCTGCCATGTATCTATATTGATTTCTATCTCGATGATGTGGTAGGGAGGGAGGAGAGCAAGGTGTGGCTGTGCTCGTGGCCACCGGGAGCTTCAATCCTCCCACCTACATGCATCTGCGCATGTTTGGTAAGCCTCTCTTCTTTTTCTTTTTTTTTTATGCCTACAAGCTTGTGTTGCCCATGAACAGCTTGATAATTACAGCAAGAAAGTTTTTTTTTTTTTGTCTGATGTGTTCCGTTTAGAACTGGCAAAGGATGAGCTGCAGCAGCGAGGGTATTGTGTATTGGGTGGTTACATGTCTCCAGTGAACGACGCTTACAAGAAGGAGGTGATATATGGGATTGGGAAATTTTATGAAATGGGAAAGTATATCACCACTGTTCTCTTGACTGAGTTTAAAATTTGGAACGGATTAGGGTCTCTTATCTGCAGCCCACCGAATTCGCTTGTGCGAACTAGCATGTGAAAGCTCATCTTTTGTGATGGTTGATCGATGGGAGGTAACTTTGTTTCATTCAGCTTATATGTCCTGGTGGACTCTGTAGCATTTCTTGTACAAAATGTTTTGTCCCCTTTGTGCAGGCAATGCAGAAAGGTTACCAACGCACCTTGACTGTTCTTTCAAGAATTCGGAACGCTTTGTGCAAGGATGGTTTAGCTGATGGAGGTATCTAGCAACCAATTTCGTTCAAAGATAGCAAGTCCTTTTTCAACATATTGTTGGATAATGTGAACCAGTGCATCCTAATATAATCAATAATGACACAGGTAGTCTCAAGGTAATGCTTTTATGCGGTTCTGACCTGCTCGAATCATTCAGCACCCCAGGAGTGTGGATTCCTGATCAGGTATATATAAATATTGAACTCTGGGGTCAATATACAAAACTCATGTGCCCATTTTGCAAAGTCTTGATGTTATGTCTAGTTTATGTATGATTTGTCTACACAGAAGAGCTTGCTTTGATGACACCCCTTTCTGTTTCTAGATCAGGACCATATGCAAGGACTTTGGTGTTATTTGCATACGTAGAGAAGGAAAAGATGTTGAGAAAATATATGATATCCAGCAGCGAGACACTGAGCGAATGCAGGGTAATAATGACTAGCTTATGGAGTTTACTACTACAGTGGATTAGTCTTCTTTTCTGATGTCATTTGCATCATCCCTTTTATGGAATCATTTTCAGGACAATATCATTTCAGTTGATGAGATTGTTCCAAACCAAATAAGTTCGTCCAGAGTAAGGTATTGTTCTTTCCTACATTTGTTTGAAGTTTATCATGGTCCATTATTGTATTCCCAACATCCTCTATTGGATACTGGCATGCGAGTCCAGCATTTATGCACAAATCGAATTATACAGAGAATGCATAAAAAGATGCCTATCAATAAAGTATCTAATCTGTGATGAAGTCATCCAATATATTGGAGAACACAAACTCTACAAGGAAGCTGGTGGCAGTGATACAAGATAATGACATGGATTGAAGTTTCTGGCTCATTTGCAAAGGATGTTGCTAAACAGTTGAAGGTAAAGATATAGATACATATTTTCTATCTAGTTATTCTCCCTGTTTACCTATTGTCGAGCTCACAACGTTGCATGTGTGGTGATGCTTTATTTATTTTTATTTTTTTTTTTAGAATTACACAGTACAACGCAGACACTCACAACGCACGCGCATGTGGTGATGCTTTATGTATGATACCACACCTGCACATGCTTTGATTTATGCTAGCCCATTGTGCAGCTCTGGACTCTGTATACATGAAACTCCAAATATTGTTGTGCCATACAACATTAGAGTCATTGAAGCACATGAATTGTTCAAGTGGTGTTCAATGTTTTCCATGAGGCCTTATCCAAAGTTTCTTAACCATTATTATCTTATCTGAAACTTTCGGAGCCTTTTAGTGGATATTTAGAAACTCCGACCTTGTGCTGGGGAATGTATAAACTCCATACAGAAATGTTACTCCAAGGCCATTTATAAACTCCATTTCTTTGTCAATATAACAGGAACAACAAATGGTGGTGCCTGGCCATCGTGAGTCAAAACATGCAGAAGGAATTGAACAGATATATCCCAATGCCGCTGCATTTCGTGGTGTGTGCATTGACTGTTCTAGCTGTTTTCATGGGTGCGATTGGTTCAGGAACTGGTATTCTGCTTGCTGTTACCATCTTATACCAGCAATTTGAGACATTTGAGAAAGAGAGGGCAAATGAGCTTGGTTTGAGCACCTCCTGGGCCCCTACCACAGAAAGAATAATTAGCCGTAAATGTGAGCACCCGTGTCAAATCTAGGATTTGAACTCGGGTGGGTTGGTTTCACCACAAGGAATCTAACCAGTTGAGCTACGCTCACTTCGCAGTTTCTTTGGTTTTTGATACGTTTGCTTGAGGACATTGTTATGCCAATAGTTGAATCTTCTTGCAAATGAAAGTACTTCTCGGCCAGCTGTTTATATGGATGTAATTGGAGAGCTTAAAATCAGTTTAGGTTGCCCGACTTATTTGAAAATGAGGTACTCGTTTAAGGTTCTGCGTGTGTTTTCAGGCCGGTATGGTGGTATATGTCCTGTTTCAAGTACAGTCATGGCCATCATCGATCCGTCTTCTGCTGCCTTTTGTCTTTTGACTACTCCCTCCGTACTCATAAAGAAAATCGTTCAGTACAATGTTTAAGTCAAACCTTGGGAATATAAATCATAAATAACTCTCAAGTTATTGACTTTGAAAATATAAAAATTATATGAATAGATTTGTCTTGAAAAATACTTTTATAAAAGTATACATATATCACTTTTCAATATATATTTTTGGGCATGTTCACTTTGATGCCAAAAAAACCTTACCAAATTTTGGCATTGCCGAAATTTTGGCAACTATGCCAAAATTTTGGCAACTTGCCAAAATTTTAGCATGATTTATTATATAGTTACCAAAATTTGGCAGCAAACTAAATGTAGCCACTTTTTTGGCAACTTTACCAAAATTTGGTAAGATTGAAAATGGCATCAAAGTGAACAGACCCTTTATAGAAACAAAAAGTTAAAGTTGTGTTTTGGAGACTGTGTCGATGTCCTAAACGACTTCCTTTCGAGTATGGAGGGAGTAGTATGGAGGGAGTATGTAGTAACAATAATTTGGGATAAGTTTTAGTCATTTGGAAGTGAATATATCTCCCCCTTTTTTGCGACAATCAGCTCTACTAATCTCTCTGATTCCTAGAAATTATGGAGTAATGCACTAATACCTCTTTTATTCTTTATTGCTGGATTTGAATTTTGGCGGTCTAATATCTTTCATTGTATTTGTATGTGTAAAGAGCACTAGTTTTTTTCCCCCGATGTTGGATGTTATATTCATCTTCCCTTCGTTACATTGTCTTAAGCATTTTAAGCTATGGCAAAGATGTTAGATGTACGCCCTGGTTTAACTCAGGAAGCGTGTAAGCATGATGCGTTGCTTGTTAAAAGTAGGACATTAATCGTGTCGATTGGGGTGATACGCTAATTCAAGCGGTTATGAGCACGTTGTTGAATAACTCCATGTGTTGTCTGGAGCATTAACCTTTTCAGATAATGAAGATGCATTAGCTATCAGTTCATTTGCAGCAGCATACAGGTTAGTACCATTTAACATCAGAAGAAATAGCACGCAAATCATTTCGAATGATAACTAAGATTACTACGTTGAAGGAAGTTCATCTCGGAAAAGCTCAAGTAGAATACGCAGAACATAATTCTCAGACCTGAAAATTTTCTAGCCTCTAGTTTCTACCCTGAAGTCTTGAGCTACAAAGAGACATCAGGCGAGCTGTGGCTGCAATGCAGCATTCAGTTTTTCCAAGTTACCAACTCATACGGAGCAAGAAACGCTCAGTTTATCCTTGCCGCGTGAGGCGACGTTCTTGGCTACCTCGACGATCTCTTCCATTTGGCTGTCAACCACCTCATTCAGCTGCTGCTCCTGGGTCTTGAGATCCTCCTCAGGCTGCTGCTCAACAGTTTGGTCATCAGCATCCCCACCGTCCTGTGTCCAGTACACAGCAAAGCATGTCTCCTCGTCGAAATTGCTCGGCATTTGGACGAGCCGCTTCCCGTTGGGGCCAGTGGAAGTGCCAAGTATCTCGCCTTTGATGCGGTCGTAGATGCAGGCCCTGAAGTTGTCCATGCTCTTGCGGTCCTCAGCGTCAAGGTTTAGGTAGATCAGAATCTCCCAGCACCGGAGGAACTGCTTCTTGTTGATCTTCAGCTTCTGTCGGACCGTCTCAGCAAGGTCGGAAGGTGCAACCATTTTCAAGCTGCTGGTCCTTTTCGAAAGGTTGGTTTCCTTCAGAGATGAGACCATAGAACAGAGCGCTGGCTTGATTGGATCGAAGGTGAGAAGGCGGAGACAGTCAATGGATGAACGTATGTACTGAAGGTAATCGGAAGGATCTTCTATGGTCACATCGTATATGTTCTCAGACTCAGAAATAGAATTGATCGTCTGAAGAAGACGAAGTCCATGGCCTTCACCTTGATAAGGTGGCAAGACCAGTATCTGATAAAAGGCAAAGAAGATCATGTAAGCAGAGCAATCAAACATTTGGATAATGGAACCCACAGATATATCAAGTAAAACAAGAAGGCATACCTGGCTGATCCGCAGGCGAGTGCTCTCAGGGTAGTGATAAAAATGATGAACAGCTGCAAACCCTAGCACTAGAAAGTTAGAGCTGGATGACGCCTGTGCTGACTTCTTTACTACCAGGAGCATTTCCCATCCATGCTCAGTTATATCTATAGGCGTCGAACCTAAAACGTAATGCTATTAGAAGAAAGAACTTCCAAATAAATCAGACGATTGTCCTTCAGAACCTTCACTTGCCTTCAACCAAAAGCAGAATAAGTGGCACCAGACGACAATAAAGAAAAGCAGCAGCACCTTGTAGTTCAACTCGAACAATCTGGGAACAGAAATGCAAATCAATCTGAGGATTTGGAACCACAAAGGAATAGGTTAATATCATCAACATAAAAGGATGGCAGCAAGTTAAAAGTGGACTGGAATGGAAGTCACGGATCTAAACCACCAAAATGTCCAAAATTTGAAGTTAAAGCATCCACATTTCTGCAGTAACATTACTTAAACTCAACAAGGCTTTACAAGCACTAATTGAATAAGAAATTTGTACCCTAGTCTGATAAATGGTAAAAATAGGTCCCAATTTGGGGTGCTGGATTGAACTCTTTTTCATGCTTCATGCGTTCAAAACAGCACTTAATAGGGAAACATTTTGTGGCAAAATTAATTTAACGTGCTAAAAATCACAACACACAAGCATCACAAATCAATAAAAAGTAATAAGTCAAATGGAATACCTCAACTGCTGAATCTTCATCAATTGAAGCATCATGTTTAATGACATTGCCATCTGTCACCACATTGCTGTAGCGGTAAGGAAAACAGTTTAGCCCTGCAACCCTATTTCCTGAAGCAACAAAGAGATAAAGTTGCTGGGTGTTATTACTATTAGAAGTACCTGAGATATTCACATTCCTTTGAAAATGTCTTCAGAAATTCATCTTTTTCTACCAAGTTTTCCCCAAAAATATTCTGTCAAAGAGAATAACTGAAGCTTAGAAAGCTATGCATGGAATAATTTCATATAGAAGACATTATAAACAGCATATCTTACCTGAAGAACAGGTTTGAGATCTGTGATTCCTTTTCCTCCCTAGAGAAATTAGTTATTTGGTAGTCAGTAGCTTGAGTAAACAAGTAAACATTATATCTACTGTTTCTTACGAATAAAAGTCAACAAAATTTCAAATTCAGGATTACATCATTAGAGAATAAAAATGGCCAATCTTTAGAAAAAAGAAAAACAAAAACAGCCAGTGTATTCAAAGATGAGGAATGTATCAGCAGCAGATTAGAAATGGATTGCTTGGAGGGAACATCACATATCAATCTAAATAGACACTGACGATAACAACTGAAGATTTTGCTTTTTTGACCGAAGACAACTGAAGAATTGAAGTCATCTTATGACTAGATTAAACTATGTGCACTGGGAAAAATATAATTTTTGGTGGAATCATGTAAAGAGCAATAATAATCTCAAGAAAATCTAATCATATATCGCACAAGGATGCAACTTGGAATGAGTGGTGCTAGATATATGCCTGTAAATTTGAAGTGTTCAACTGCCTATAAATCTATATCCAGCGCTATTGAATCTGAGAAATGTTAAAAGCACCATTGTACCAAATATTGTTTTTAGAAAAGATGAAAACAGTGTTTAAAGTCACCAGAATAAAAAATGAAAATGCACAAGTTTATGCTTCAAATAAGATCTCAGTGATTCTGCAAGCAGACAACACTGCAGGAATTACCAGATAGCATGACTAGCAGTCAAAACCATAAACGGCAATGGTAAAAGCTAGCAAAGTCAAGATTTAGGACAGATATCTGTTCTAATCAAAATGTCACACTAAGTCAACATGTTCCCCAAAAATATAATTAAGCAGCAATGCATTGTTTGCAAAAAATAAATAAATAAATAATAATAATAATAATAATAATAATAATAATAATAATAATAATAATAATAATAATAATAATAATAAACCAATACATGTATCTTTTTTATGGACCAGTACTCACATCAGATGTTTCCTCAAATGAGATATCAGCATATGCATGAAATGATATTGCACTGATCCACACATTGATCTGCACCAAAAGAAAATTATGGGGGAAAGTCATAGATAAAT
>CM020179.1:44825543-44842065 GCA_009805545.1 Oryza longistaminata
AAACAGCACTTAATAGGGAAACATTTTGTGGCAAAATTAATTTAACGTGCTAAAAATCACAACACACAAGCATCACAAATCAATAAAAAGTAATAAGTCAAATGGAATACCTCAACTGCTGAATCTTCATCAATTGAAGCATCATGTTTAATGACATTGCCATCTGTCACCACATTGCTGTAGCGGTAAGGAAAACAGTTTAGCCCTGCAACCCTATTTCCTGAAGCAACAAAGAGATAAAGTTGCTGGGTGTTATTACTATTAGAAGTACCTGAGATATTCACATTCCTTTGAAAATGTCTTCAGAAATTCATCTTTTTCTACCAAGTTTTCCCCAAAAATATTCTGTCAAAGAGAATAACTGAAGCTTAGAAAGTTATGCATGCAATAATTTCATGTAGAAGACATTATAAACAGCATATATTACCTGAAGAACAGGCTTGAGATCTGTGATTCCTTTTCCTCCCTAGAGAAATTAGTTATTTGGTAGTCAGTAGCTTGAGGAAACAAGTAAACATTATATCTACTGTTTCTTATGAATAAAAGTCAACAAAATTTCAAATTCAGGATTACATCATTAGAGAACAAAAATGGCCAATCTTTGGAAAAAAGAAAAACAAAAACAGCCAGTGTATTCAAAGATGAGGAAATGTATCAGCAGCAGATTAGAAATGGATTGCTTGGAGGGAACATCACATATCAATATAACAAAGGAGACCATGGCAAGATAAATAGACACTGACAATAAACAACTGAAGATTTTGCTTTTTTGACCGAAGACAACTGAAGAATTGAAGTCATCTTATGACTAGATTAAACTATGTGCAATGGGAAAAATATAATTTTTGGTGGAATCATGTAAAGAGCAATAATAATCTCAAGAAAATCTAATCATATATCCCACAAGGATGCAACTTGGAATGAGTGTGCTAGATATATGCCTGTAAATTTGAAGTGTTCAACTGCCTGTAAATCTATATCCAGCGGTATTGAATCTGAGAAATGATAAAAGCACCATTGTACCAAATATTGTTTTTAGAAAAGATGAAAATAGTTTTTAAAGTCACCATAATAAAAAATGAAAATGCACAAGTTTATGCTTCAAATAAAATCTGTGATTCTGCAAGCAGAAAATACTGCAGGAATTACCAGATAGCATGATTAGCAGTGAAAACCATAAACAGCAATGGTAAAAGCTAGCAAACTCAAGATTTGGGACAGATATCTGCTCTTATCAAAAGGTCACACTAAGTCAACATGTTCCCCAATAATATAATTAAGCAATGATTGTTTGCAAAAATAATAATAAACCAATACGTGTATCTTTTTTATGGACCAGTACTCACATCAGATGTTTCCTCAAATGAGATATCAGCATATGCATGAAATGATATTGCACTGATCCACACATTGATCTGCACCAAAAGAAAATTATGGGGGAAAATCATAGAGAAATTCACATTGCAAATAACAAAGGACGCTTGTTTCACTAACCTTCAGATTTTTGTAGCCATATATCTTGCCATCTTCACCAAAAAAATGATTAAGGTCAAATGGTTGAAGAGAAGTGCTATTTGCTGAGCCTGCCTCGTCAGGGGTTCTTGCTGTATCAAAAACCAAAGGAAGGTAGGTAACTAGTAAGAATCTGAGTAGCCCAAAATAATAGTAGGATAACAGATTTATAGAGTTCAATCAGTTCCCGAGCACATAAACTTCTTCTTCTTTTATTTTTGCAATTAACTATATGCAAACAACCATGAAAAACTCATGATTTAAAATAAAGACAATCTTTTTAGACCATCTAACTTGTTTCCAGGCATGCCAATAAATGGGAACTTGGACAGACAAAGGGTAAGAAAATTAGAAAATAATTCTTAGTGCAAGTGATTTCAGATTCACAGGGAAGGATGAGCAAGTTCAATACCAATAAACACTTTCATGCACTCGTTAGCCTCAACGCCAGCATCTGCAACACAAGGAAAGAAAAAAAAAGGTATAAGTAAGTTAAATACTTTATATATCCAAAAGAATTGGTGCTAGACAAAGCAAAAGTATACAGAGAAAAAGGCCATAAATAATGCACCTATAAACAAATATACATCTAATTGACTAGATGTGTAGCTTGCAAGGCAATGTTCATAGGATGAATGCAGCTCAAAAAGTGATTGACAATGGTTGTTCGTATATTAATCCTAAAAGTTACCAGTTGGAACCATGTTGAGCTTTAAACAGCTTGCAAGTTTGTCATCTAACAGGAGATGATAAACTACAAGGTTATCTCCCTGAAAGCAATGATATTTTAATCCCCGTTCAACTATGCAGAACTAAAATAATCACAATATCAAGGCCCGACTATGCAATAACAACTAAACCTGCGTTTCCACAAGCAACCAAGTGATATGCTAAATTCAACTGCTCACTGCAGAAAAATCTAAATTAAGAACTCAAAGTAACTCGATTCACTCCTTTCAACAAACACAAAACATATTCCCAATTATTTCACTCTTCCGCTGCACACCGAAGGGGGGGAATTCATCTGAATCCTATCAAACACAGATCCCGGCAGTCGAAACACTTGAATCGAAAGCACCCCCCCCCCCCCCACGATTCACGTTCAATGACTAAAACTGATCCCAAATTATGGTTATATCATCGTCAAAAGACAGAAGGCTGCGGAAGACGGATCGATCATGGCATGGCTTACTTGAAAACAGGGCATATCCACCATACGAGTCCTGAAACCACACGCAGAACCTTAACCGAGTAACCTCATTTCAAATATCGGGCAACCCTAAACGACTTTAGCTCTCCAATTACATTCCATAAACAGCCGGCCAAGAAGTACTTTCATTTGAAAGAAGATCCAATACTATTGTAACAATGTCTCAGCACGCGTATCAAAAACCAAAGAAACCAAGCTCGGTTCTGCCCCTCTCGTTTCTTCACAAACTGTTCGAAGTAATGGTAAATGATGGTAACAGCGAAAGCAGAATACCAGTTCCTGACCAAATCGCACCCATCGTAAATCAGCTCAGAAAGTCAATGCACCAATGCACACTCCAACCAAATGCACGGCAAGTGGGATGTATCTGTTTCATTCCTTCTGCAAGTTGACTTAAGATGGCCAGGCATCAACCATTTGTTGTTTCCTGTAGTAATTGACAAAGAAAGGAGTTCATAGATGGACTTAGTAACATTTCTGTATGTAAACAGAATATACGACTAATTAGATCGCTCAACACCAAAATATCCACTAAATATAGATTCCCCAGTTCAAGGTCGGAGTTTTCTAATATCCATAAAGGCTAGCACAGTTTTCAGATAAATAATAATGGTTAACGAAACTTTGGATAAGGCCTCAATGGAAAACTTGAACACCACTTGAAAAATTCAATGTGCCTGAATGACTCTAATGTTGCATGGCACAACATAATCTAGAGTTTCATGTATCACAGAGTCCAGAGCTGCACACATGCGGCTTTAGCATACATCAACAACATGTGCAGGCTGTGATATCCATTACATAAGACATCATGGCACATGCCAATGTTATGCAGCTGGGCTATAGGTAAACAGCGAACATAACTAGATAGAAATACATGTATCTACATCTTTACCTTCAACTGTTTAGCCAACACATCCTTGAGAATGAGCAGAGAACTTCAATCCAGTGTCTTTGAGAAGAGAGCACAAAGCTTGACAGCAGAAGACCACATAGAACAACGCATGGTAACGGATATGCAAGAACATCAAGCCAAACTGCATGGTTCAAATATGAAAGGTAGAACAAAAACATAAGCATTAAAATGGTGACAAACTAAAAACAACGATCTTAAGATACAATGGTGACATCAAACATAACTGATTAATCACTTGATGGACGGCAGCTTACATAGTAAGCGAGAACCACCCAACGGAACCGATGGCCACGAGGTCACTCAGACTTCCTTCCATTTCCCACCAAGAAGTTAACCAGAAAATTTTCCGACTGTACCCGCTGTAGAGAAGCTACACAAAATATAAATATATTTAAAACTTGCTCATGTATCATGTAAAACTTGCTCATTATTAAAAATTACTAAACACTACAATTACAGCACGCACCTGGTGATATAAGTAGAGGTTGGTAATCAGTGCAGAGTGCAGAACTGATGGCATGTTTTGAACGTGTAGAACAACCTTAACTTGGATTGAGCCTGCTGTCCCTAGCATCTTGCCATCTCACTGGAAGCAACAACAACGGAAGCCTTGGAAGTAGATGACTATGAAGGAAGACCAATAGCAGTTCGCAAAGTAAATATTGTCACACTGTCGCAAGCGTTCTGACGGTAGAACAAGCTTCACGCAAGGCAACGACTTTGTCAAGTTCTACAGAATCAAACAAATGGAACAATGCAATGACAGCTCCTTCAAATTTCCAGCCCACCCCAACTGTTGATGTTGTGGGCTAAACGCCTTCCAGTATGATATTCCTCACCTGTGCACAGCAAGTTCACCAATAATAAGCTACAATGCGACAAAATGTTTCATCGGCGAGAAGTCTAGGATGTTACCAGATATTTGGTAGCAATAAACAGTGAAATGCCAAACCCAAACCATAGCCTTTCTGGAGAAGTTCTATAAGACAGATCACATGATGCGCAGAAAAGTGGGGTGAATGAGAATGGCATTCCCAGTGTCAAGTTGGCTCACCACTCGCATACATTCCAGCAGCACATATGCCACAGCTTCCCCAATAGCCAATCAAGATGCCCAGCAATTTTGTGCGCCATTCCTAAGTCACATCAAAAGAATTACCACCAGGAGAAAGAAAAATGAATAAGGAAGCTCTGCAATTTTCTATGTTAGTCTAAAACAACTAGGTAGAAGACATGCTAGCAGTACATGCACACTAGACCTGAAACATGTTATCCACCAATAAATAGGAAAATTTTGTTATTTCTATAAATACTTACAGAAGTGCACGGTCCTCTCTCACACTGTTGTCAACTTCAATAATCTTTGATCCCACTAGTTGCATTCCATTCCAGATGTCACAATTGGGGTATACCCAGCTCCTACAACAGTACCACGGTTGAAACAAGAATAACACGCATCCAGTAGCAAGGATCTGCTCCAGTTGGTTGAGTGAATCCCATAGAGCTGGTAGCTGACTGCACACCAGGAAAATGAAAGAGAGAATAACAGTATTAGATCACTTTTTCTCTGAATGGTATTTTCCTATCAGCCTCTGTCCTTCTGGCAGGAAAGCAGAAGGGCCTGACAAGAGCAGTACTCGAAACCCGCCAGCCACTCTTTTCCTGTGTCAGGAAAAGAAAACAGATCAGCATTGACACATGACGCATGAAAAATGTTACTAAACATAATATCCGACATGTAAACTACAAAATTTTTCCAAGCTTGTTATTATTCACTCAGTTATGGTCCTGATCAAGGAGATGCATGCATTTGAATGGAACAGAAGCAAAACACCCAATATTAATGCTAAAACAGGTACATTCCAGAAATCAGACATGATACCATCACGTCTTCTTTGACAAAAAAAAAATGCATAGGGCGAGATAATCCACATTTACTGGAGTGGGAAACATCTCTATTTCCTTATGAAGAGTGGGTAGATATAATTAAGACAAAGAAAATGTGTAAAGTGAGAAGGAGCTAGATAAGTAGCTCTGCCTAAGATTGCAAAAGGAAGCAGATGATTTATAGGCAGCAAGACTTAAAGTTTTTCATTCATGTCCAGTATGGCAACTTTCGCAACGCAAAAGGAAAAAAGTAAATTCCAATATCCTCTCAAAATTGCAAATTGACTTGGACTCCGGAGTCAAATTTAGCATATACATACACCTAATCTGCATCAATTATCATTATCATTATTTCTCCTTCAAACCAAGCATGTCAGCACCGCCACGAAAACAAAAACTTGTCCCAGAATCCAAGCCACAAATCCCCGCACACCAACCAACGCACCCAACCAAAACACGCTCTCGATCAACAATACTTCACTAGCATCGATCCGAGACCAGCCGGCAATCAAAACTCAATGAACCACCAACCCAGCCCATGGCCATCATCCATCCATGCGCCTGGATCTGGACGCCCCACCTACCACCAAAAAAAACCCACCCGCACCATCAAACGCATCCATATCCCGTAGCAAACCTAATGAGCCCCGCCCATCAAACGCACGTATCCGCGGATAAATAACAGTACAGATCGAGCATGTAGCACGGGCAACACAGATCTACAGGAGAAGCCGCAAACAAAATGGACCCCGCCCCATCCGACGGACGTGAGAAGGACGAGAGGAGAGAGAGAGAGGAGGACAGAGCTGCTGCCTCACCTGGCGGCCCGCCGCCGAGGCGAGTGGAAAGCTTCTCGCCGCCGCCCGCGGGATCGGAGGGCGCGAAACCCTAGCGAGAGAGAGAGATGGCGGGGCAAGAAGCACGAGCGGGATCACGGGAGAAGAGAGGGAGAGCGTAGTGCAGTTGAAAGAGAGGAGGTAGATGAGGTAGATTAACTAACCGCCAGTGGGGCCCACCTTGTGGGTCTCTGCGTGTGGGGCCCACTCCTCCGGTGATCTGACGTGGCGCGAGGGGACGGTGGGGTCCGAATCCCGGGACGACGGCCGATGACTATGGAGGTGTCTCCTGATTAGCGTATCACACATGAACACACACGATGCGCGTGCGGAAATGCATGGTCGATCGCTTGTCTGGCGATGGGGTAGGTTTTTTTTTTTTTTCGCTGTAATTACTTTTCTTTTTAGTAAATTTATGCATCTAAAAATTTATACAACTAAGTTACACATCTAAAGTTATAGACACAAAGTTTAAAGTCTAACAAGTTTATATATCCGATTCCAAATTTGAATTTGAATCCAAATATTTTTTATAATATACGTTTTTTCTATACTCTAAAGTTTAGTACAACCTAAATTTTATGGACCAAAGTTTATAAGTCAAAAAGTTTATATATCCGATTCAATTTTGAATTCTGAATTCAAATATTTTTTACTATATAGTAATTTCTATACATCTAAGTTATACACCTAAAGTTTATAGCGACCCGTTCAAATTTGAAATTTGAATCAAATAACATGTTTATAGACCCAAATTTATAATTAAAAGTTACATACCCGTTTCAAATTTGAATT
Source organism: Oryza longistaminata (assembly GCA_009805545.1). Taxonomy (NCBI): domain Eukaryota; kingdom Viridiplantae; phylum Streptophyta; class Magnoliopsida; order Poales; family Poaceae; genus Oryza; species Oryza longistaminata. The sequence continues at coordinate 44,832,700 of CM020179.1, forward strand.
TAAATTCAATATTCAGTTGTATAGAAACAAAGTTTCTAGGTCAAAATTTACATACCCCGTTCTCAAAATTCTGAACTTTGAATTCAATATTAGTTTATAAGACTCAAAATTTATAAGTAAAACGTTTACACATCACCCGTTTCAAATTTGAATTTGAATTCAATATCTTATGGTTTAGTAGGCAAAGAAGAAGAGGAGGAGGAAGGAAAGGAGGTAAATGTACGTACAGGGCAGGGGCGGGTGGAATCAACTGGGGGCTGAGGGGAGGCCGATCACCCGCCCATTTAGATTACCACACATGGCGTGTGGCAAGTCTATCCACCTAAGCACAATGCCAGTGCGGAGGAGAGAAGCGAGGTGGGACCCACCGTGAAAAGCAGGTTCCCGTGGCTTGTGTTTTTGCTCGCGAAAACCTCAATCGAAATTTGTCAGAGAAAAAGCATGCACACACAGCAGCAAGGACTGAGAGGGGAGGAAGAACTGCGCTGGCAGAAGCCACTTTCCGCGCCGAAGAACGCTGCGCCGGAGAGGGAGAGAGTAGGGCCACCGCCGCTGCGGCCGTCCATTTTGCGGCGCCCCATTGCCCTCGCCGCCCCCCGTCGCGTCCTCGATCCGCCGCCGCCCGCTCGATCCGCCGTCGCCGCCGCGCTTCGAAAGATGAGAGGAGGGGGTTTGGGATCTCGCCGCCCCGTCGCCGTCCTCGATCCCGCTCCACCGGCCTCATCCTTCGCACCGCCACTTGCCGCTCAGGTCCGTCCCGGCGCTCGGCGCCTCGCCGCCGCCCGACCGCTCTGTCGCCGCTCAAACCGCCGGTCACCGCCCTCACCCGTGCCAGTGGGGAAAGAAAGAGAGAGAAGCAGCGGTCATCGCGAGGCAAGGAACGTGGACGAGGCGGCGGGGGGCCGCGAGAGGAGATGTGGCCAAGTCTGCCGCCGCCGTGTCGAGCGCGTGAGGCGGGTAGGGAGGGAGGCAAGGCGCTGGCGCCGACGGGGTCGCCCGGAGAGAGAGGATGATTGAGATTTTTGGGAAAGATAAAGAGGAGGAGAGAGGTGAAAGATGAAAAAGTGAATGTTGGTAGGGCCCATTTCAATTAGCTTGCACTGTGGGTTAAGGTTGCTTGGTACAAGTTCCATCCAAATGTGGCCACCTCAGGTCTTAAACAAAATACCGTGAACGCTTGCTCTTGCCCTGATAAAGAAAGAAAATCACCCATAAGCCAAAACAGCGCTGAGCATCCACCAATTTTCCAATGGAATGTGGAATCTTATATTAGCAATCCCTCCTGCATAATCTCTATAGAAGTGAGATACGAAATATAAGGTGTGACTCTTTCTCATTAATCTATTGTACCACAAGTTAACAATGTTCTTCTCCAACCTCTATTATAGCGCAATTGCCTTGCCCACTTTCCGATGTTTAGTGTTGGCCAATTATGGGAATAAACCGGGCCGGCGCCTTCGTGGGCGGCGATTTCCTAACACTCCCCCTTTAGGCCTTCTCACTTTGGATGTCTTGCCTCATCAAAACTCCAAAAAAACCCAGCGGGAAAATTGGAGAAAGAATCATGCATAGGTATGCAATGTCGGCATGAATTTTCTCATTAAAAACCTTGATAGAACTGCTGGGCAAACTTATCTAAGGGAAAAAGGAGTACAATCTGATACTAGGGGTAAGGAGGACGACCCCTCTCCTTCCGCGCCGGCGACCAGGCTGCTGGAAATGAGGAGAAGGAGGGTTCGAGAGTGACTGGAGATATGCAGTGCTGCACCAGCTCGGGTACTATGGGGTTTTCTCTGGATAGAACCTGAGTCCGTTTGAGGCGTTTCTAATCTCAATTAGCAATAGTTCTCTGCTATCAAAGCTTAGAAATGGTGGAGGCAAAACTGATTATATCCCTTATAAGGTGACATCAGACATTGGTCACAAGATGACAACACAACTTGTTTTTTTTAGTTCTTTGATAACTTGTTAAACTTCGTGTAACAAACAAAAATAATTTGTAACTTTCAAAACTCGTGAAAGTTCCAAGGACCTTACGCGCAATACATGACCTATGAACTAATTAACATTCAATTGTTCGGTTAACACCTATAAATAAACAGTAAAGAGTAAAATTACATATTGATGTATTTGGATTAGGCATATTTCTTACATAATTATAACATTAGACCATCGGCTTTCATCAGAACTTTCACTTACACAGGATACTTACTCTTCTATTTCAACTGGACATCCATCCATCCATATCCACCTCCACCTTTTGTCACACCCTGAAAATCGCTAAATTCTAATTGTTGTGAAAAAGGGCAATTTTTAGAAATTGTTTAATAACTAAAGAAAAGTTGTGTGAATAGGAATACTATGAAAAATTTGAACTTAAACTTGAGCTAGATAAAATTTTTATTAAATACTTCTGTATGGCCCAAGTTATTTTCTGGATTTTCCAGAATATTTGAGCAATTGGAAAGTATTTTATAAATGAATGAATCAATTTCCGCATTATTTAAATCTAAAAGTTTAATTAAATTCTCCTCCCTTCGTTTGGGCTGAATCCGGCCCATTCCCGTTCGCTTCCTCTCTCTTCCGCCCGCCCAACCGAGCCGCATCCTGTCTTCCTTCTCTTCAGCCAAAGTCCAGTTAATGCCCACGCTTCTAATCAGTGCTGAGAAAAGAAAAGCCCGGCAAGAAGTCTGTTTGCCTCCCTCTGCACAGTATCGCCCTAACCTCCCAGCCGGCCGCAGTCTTCCTCCCTGCCGTTCCGTGTCAGCGCCGCCATCCAACCACCAATTCGTCCTCTCCGTTGCTCCTACTTTCCAAATTAGTTGTGGAATGGATTTCCTCTCGATCTCTCTCTATCTTATCCCATGAAACCCCTTGATCCGGTGGTTATAATTCGCCGTGGAATCGACACGCGTATTTTGACGTTTCCTTTTTCCGCAAACCTACTAATCGTCGGCTGATTCCATCCGTTCCCGAGAGCCGATCTCTCCCCCTTCCGGCTATACAATAAGCATCCCTAGGCCGTCGCCTCTTCCGTTTGCCCTCAGTCCCAGCACCGGCCGTCGCTTGTAGCGCCGCCGGCCCTTGCCCTAGCCGCCGCCGACATCGGTGACCCTCCAGCCGCCCGTGCTGCCTTCCCCCCGGTCATCCCGATCTGCGCCGGTCCGCTGTCCCTGCTTTCGCAGTGGAAAGACTCCACCTCGGCCACCCTTCCTTTGCGCCAAGATCCCGCCGGAATTCGCCGTCACCGTAAGGAGCGAACCATCGCCATGTTTTGATCTCCGGCGAAAGCTTTGCGTCGACTCCGGGTCGCCGAACCCCGCCGTCTCCTCCGTTGGCACTCGCAGCGACAACAAGCAAGCCCGGCAGCCACCCCGCGAAGACGCAAGCCATCGGGGACCGTCGTCACGTGAAGCGATCTGTTCCATCTTCAGCCGTGCGCTCGTCGCCCGGAAAGCCGTGCCATTTCAACTTACAAGGTCGCCGGCCATCTCCCTCGCGTCTGTCCGTCGCGTAATGTGTAAGGGGTCGCCTTGATCATCTCTATCTTCCCGTGCCCTCGTTTGCATCTTGTACCGGGTTCGCTGGTAACTGCCGTTCCTATGTGCTTGCCCGTCATCCGATCCTGCGTGCAGCCATGTTCTCGTCTGACATCAGCGCCATCCTTGGCCATGCCAAAATTAATATAAATTTGTCATCTCTTTTCAATGACATATTATTCCTTTTTAATATATGTCATCTACAAAATATGATCTAATCTTTTCCGGAGGATGTTTTAATCTTCTCGTCTCAGCTATAAATCATTTGTAAATTGTTTAATCAATTTGGATAGTCCTTTTCTTTAATAGGTTTAATTTGGAATTAAAATCTTGTAAAATTCATATCTAAGCTCTACCTATTTATGAACTTTAATTGTACTGTTCATTTGGTTTTATTAGTGTTTTTCCTCGTTTTGCGTTCTAGGTTTAGTTTTCCGTTGTTTCGGAGGATCGTTCGTTCGTTGGAGAAGTTCCTTGAAGACGAATTGAAGACGGCTTGTTTGTAAGGCAAGTCACACAGATCCCAAATAACCCTTTGAGCATGTTGAACCAATTTAAAGCTATTGTTTTTATTCAACTTATGCATTATCTTAGAATGTCATGGGTGGTGAGCCTTTTCCCATTTAATTATGGCCGAAGATGACTTTATTTTTCCTATGAGTTATAATTTGATTAGCTAGAACCTTATATATTGGTTGGTTCAGCTAGATGCTTATAATAGATGCTTAGCCATGCTTAGAAACATAGCTCACTAATGGGATAAATCATGCTTCACTATCACTTATGGATATTTAATGGTAGCTCACGATGGTTTAATCGTGATTGGTTTAATTAATTAATTTGCCAACTAAAATTTTGATAATGGTGGGTTGTGAGCACATGGTTTTTGATGGTCGTGCCATAACAAAAGGACCGGTTCACGATTTTCGGTTGTGAAACATTAACCGTGCCAACCACCAAGCCAGCATGGGCAACGGCCTTTACCTTTTGTATAGCATGGTCAATTGTCGGAGACCAAGACTGAGAAGTGGCGGAGATAAGCCACGGGGGTCGCTGGGGTCCATGCCTTTTATTATAGGGGTGAATTTAGATCCAGGAACGGTGCACTGTGGTGGATTGTGTTGTGCGAGGGGTACTGTCACAGCTCCTTTCCAGGTACCGTGGTGATAATCGAGGCGCATGGTGACATGTTGTGGGGCTGTGTCTTGTGGTAAGTGGTACACCTCTGGCCAGAGTAAAACTATTCGAATAGCCGTGCCCACGGTTATGGGCGGCGTCCTAACAATGTCTTTCGTGATTAGTCTCACACTACTCTTAATGATAATAATGTTGATAATTATTGACTCCTGGTTTGCGAGGTTTGATCTGTACGACCGGGGTTGGTTGTTCAGGTGTTGGGCCTGTGCAGCATGGGTGTGCCTGTTCAGTGCTTTGATCAATATTGATGATTAATTACTCTATGTTACAAATTCTCAACTCTTTTGCCAAATGCTGCTTTCGCAAATGAACCTTATATTATGCATCCTTTGGTATCCTGTGCACTGCATATTTGCTGTGTGGCTTGTTGAGTATGTCATATGCTCATTCTTGCATAATCATCAAACCTCAGTTGAAGAAAAAGATTCAGAAGGAGAAGACGTTTGGCTTATATCCCCAGTTGAGCTGCCTGTGGAGTGGAGCTGAAGTCGCTAGGTTTTTATTTTTCCCGCTGCAGTTTTCTTCATGGTGAGGCTAAGTACCTCTTAAGTAAGTATATTATCGTTTTAGTTAATTTGATGAATCTGTATATTAAATTGTCAGTTTGTGTACCTCGGGCTGATTCCGGACGAGGGTATTTAATGCACAAATTAGTTCGGAAATTACCTGTGAATTTCCTGGGCGTGAACACCTTCAGCTTCAGCAACTCTACCCCCCTCACAAGCATCCCCGCCTCTGCCTACACCCCTCTTCAATGTCTCTTTCCCTTTTTCTTTATCCTCTTTCTCTCTTGCTCTCCCTGAGACGCTTGTCGGTGAAATGGGAAATCGGGGGTAACCTTTATTTTATCCGGCAAAAGGATCATTATTAAAATAAATAGCATGCTCAGGATGCCTTTGGAAAATAAAAGGTAACCTCAGGGTGACGTAGCTAGGGGCCAACGCAGGGGCCCCAGGCCCACTAAGACTTCGTATACGGGATTCCCACTGGTTGGGGAAGAATATTGCATATATGACTAAAGCTCTGAGTATGAAAGCAGCTTGTGGCCTGGCTTGTGTCCCAAGCATACCCCAAATATGCCTTAAGAATGTAGCCTAAGTTTTGCCTCGGGTCCGGCCTTGTTCCGGGCTTTGGGCTCTCCCAAATCCTTATAGGTTATACGGTCCTTGGCAAGAAGGGCGTAGAAACATGCAATGCCTATATCTTAAGAATGAGCTAAGGTATGCCTCGGGCCCGGCCTAGTCCTAGGCTTCTGGGCTCACCTTAGCCCATATAGTAACAGTTACTCAAGGAAGACGAGTGATGAGACTTGCCAAGCATGAAGGCGTAAACTAAGGTTTGTCTCGGGCCTGCCCTTGCCTCCGGGGCCCCGGGCTCACCTTAGTCCTGGTATAAGCTCACGTCCTTCTGCCTAGAGGCGTCAAAATGTACAAGAACACATAATCTCTAGAATTTCTTCCATTGACACACCTTCAAGAAGCTCATCCAAGAATAGTCAACCTTTTTTAAGCGCGAAGGACGCGACTTCCGAATTGCTAGGAAGTTGGGGCATGCTCTACAGCCAGCTGTGAGGCAGCACGCCCACCCATAAATGAAACAGGTTATAGGGGGATCCCTGTCCAGTCTGGAGTTGAAAGGAGTGGAACAAGACGCTAGTGCTGAGTCACTTTGGATGGTGGCGCTGGACACGCGTCGCGCATGCCTCGCGCCACTTGATTCGGCTAAACGGGCAGAGAAGCAATCATGGCATTGTTTCAGGCAGTCGGGTCTCGTCGGGCGCACCACGCACCACGTGGTGAGCACACTGGCGGAGGCCCAACTGTCTCAAATAGAGCCTTGGGTAATATGAACCGTAAGACTTAGGGTTTCTGAGGGCTGCGTTAGGGAACCGGCCGACAAAGATAAGACGGTAATGAGAACAGACTAATATTAGATTTGTAATAATGTGAGCCCCTCCTTGGACTATAAAAGGAAGGGGACCAGATACGGATGAAGGGTTGGATTCTTTAGGTCAGTACTATCGCTTTGTAGCCTAAAAAGGCCTCCTTTGTACTTAGCTGATCTAGAGAAGACAACGAACACCAACACAAGAGTAGGGTATTACACCTCCGGGTGGCTTGAACTGTATAACATCTACCTCCTTCTCCTCATGGGGTGGTCGGGCCCCCGCGATTCACCACGATCGCAGATACTCCACATGCTCGCCGACTAACCCCTGGTCGATCTTCACTCTACGGGAGGGGGTCTCCACTCCGCTGTCCGAGGGATCGCCCTTCAACAACAACAACGAGAAGTGGTTGTTTGTGGAGGGACGGGAAACAGTTGGATCCAGCAGAGGACGCACAAATCCAGCCTCCACAAGTTTCCCTAGCCCACGTACTGCATCAACCTCTGTCGTGACAGTCTACGAGTGTGACCATGGCGCGTAGATCCTAGTGGCATGCAAGAATCATGGATCCAGCAGCTTCAATAGCTAGGTGTCCCCATCTGTCGATCTATTTCACCAGTTTGTCTTCGCATGTCATGTGTTCCACTACTAGAAAAATGATTTTGCAACGGTAAAAAATTTTCCAGCGGAGCTCACTGGCTTGCACTTCAAGGTCTACGAAAATAGAGGATTTTTACAGGCAGGCCATTAGCCTTGCCTACGAAAATGGTATCAGCAATAAAAAAAAAAATCCCCTGCCATCCCACCCACTGCCGTCCTTCCATCTAGCCGCTGGATCTCCTCCGTCCACTTGCCGCGCTCGCGGGAGCCGCCGCCCTCCGCTGCCAGCTGGCTTGCCTCTACCGCCTCTGTCGGCTCCCTATTCTGGCGGATCTTGGAGGAAGGGAAGGGGGCTCGCGCCATCTATGGTGGCTGTTGTCGCCAGCTCCTCCATCCGCCGCCATCGCCCGAGGGAGCACCGCCTCCGCTGCCGGCGCTTCCCTCCTTTGGCCGATCTGGAGGGAAGGAGGGGAGGGGAGCGCTGCCTCCGCTGCTGTCGGCCGAGGGCGCCGCCTCCACCGCTGTCGCCGGCAGCTCCCCTTTTTCGGACCGAATCTGGGAGGGAGGGAGGGGAGGGAAATCGCCTCCGCTGTCGCCGTCGCTCTTCTGGTCGGATCTAGGAGGGAGGGGAGGGGCGCCGTCTCCTCCGTATGTCCACGGCCGCCGTCAGCACCCCTCCTCCGGCCAGATCTAAGAGGGAAGGAAGGGAGGGGGGGGGAGAGAGGACGGGAATCTGAGGGAGAAAGTGGGGTGGGCAAAGGAGTGGTGGGTGTTGGAGGACTGAGCTGCCGTGGGTGGAGGGGCCAATTTTATGAGGCCACTACATTTCTTACAGATGTCTCAAGAGGTCCGCCTGCGAAAATAGCCCCCCCTTTTTTTTTTTTTTTGCAGGCGGACCTATTTAAGATCACGTTTGCGAAAATTGATTTTGGAGACGAGACTAGATTTTTGGTATCTTTATTTTTTTTTTTTGCAAACGGTGAATTTATAGTCGTCTGAAAAAATAAAATCACGATGTTGGGAAAAATCGTTTTTCTAAACAGTGTTCTTCGGTGGGTGCATCCAATGTCGACGTGGTTAGCGGCGGTGAAGGAGGGAGGAGGAGGAGAGGGACGAGGCAAAGGAGGTGGGGCTGCAGCAATAGCTAGAAAGCATGGTGAGGGGACGACTATAGTGGTGGCCGGGAGAAAACTCATCTAACATTCAATATTAGGTAAGAATGAGTGGTCTAAAAGTAAAAAAAAAAAAGATTAGCTGGAGGATGGTTTGTAGTGAAAACATGGCAGTAATACCTATCCAATCTGAAATTTACTCGACACCAAAACATAATATGGTGATCGCTATTAGGCAAACCTCTCGCTGTCTTGACACCAAAACAAGATACAAATCTACAAATTCATATACTTCCTCCGTTTCGTTTTATTTGACACCGTTGACTTTTTAGCAAATGTTTGACCGCTCGTCTATTCAAAAAATTTGATAATTATTAATTATTTTCCTATCATTTGATTCATTGTTAAATATACTTTTATGCATACGTATAGTTTTACATATTTCACAAAAGTCAACGGTGTCAAATAAAACGAAACGGAGGGAGTATTATTTTAAGAACCAAATTACAACTATAACCAGGCCCCAAACACGAAATTTTATGTCTTTTTTAGTCCTAATTTTTCACATACAAGTAGTACGGAGTATTTCATCTCGAAAAGAAAAAAAAAAATCGTTGATACTAACTAGTCCCCGCGGCATTTCCCCATTTTCCCGCCACCCCTTTCCCCTTTCTCCGCCTCTTCTGCTGCCTCCTCTTCCTCCCAAACCCCCAAACCCTAACCCTTCCCGCGCGCCTCCACCACCACCACACCACCTCCTCCTCCCCCCTCCGCACCAGCCATGGCGCTCAAGCAGAAGGGGACCGACGCGCCGCCGCCGCCCCAAGAAGCGCCGCCGCGTCGGCTTCTCCGGCATCGGTACGGCACCCAGCTCCCTTCGTCTCTCTCCCCATTCGCGGGATTTCCTTCGTGTTTTGGGCGCGGGTGGGTGGCAATCGTGGTGCGGCGCGCTCTTCGTGAGATTCTCGGCCTGGGGTGGGTTTGTGGAGATCTGCTGGTGGAGCGGAGCGGAGGTTGGGGGGGGGGGGTG
>CM020179.1:44842090-44888373 GCA_009805545.1 Oryza longistaminata
TCGGAGATATGCTATAAGGCTTGGGACCGTGAGTCATTGCTGGCCCACACAGCTAATAGCTACACTTGCAATAAACCAACTCTAAGCGCATTCCCTACCAGCTCTCGGCCTCTGTTCCGCACGACAGCGGCATAATTTCTCACCGGCAGCTCCACCACATACTGTCGTTCTTCGCCCTCAATGTCATATCGCTCAGCTGATCGAGCAATCTCTCACACGCACATTGCCAGTCGTGTGTTCGGAGGAAGGTAATTCCGACTCGGCTCACTGCGTTTCTCGCGCGCCAGGGACGCGGAGCACTCTTCTCACAACCGGGCAGCTTCCATCCGGGTCCGTTCAACGAGATAATTCCGCTCCGCTCACTGTTCTCGCGCCGCAGTGCAGCAATCTCTCACACCGCCCGCAGACTAGCTCCCCTCGCGGGTCGTCGACGAGTTGATAAAATTCCTGAGCAAGTTTCGCTCACTCGGTAGTTCATCGGCGCAGACGCGCGATGTATCCGCAGCAATCCTTCTCACACCCACGCAAGCATCCAGTCGGAATGGGGGATGGTGCGGAGACGGGCGCATAATTCCGCTCGCTCACTGGTTTTCTGCGCCAGTACGCAGCAATCTTCGTCAGGACCGCTAACTTCCTTGGGGTGTTCGAGGAGTGGATAATTCCCTCCGAGGCTCGACTCACTGGTTCGTACGCCCACAGTTACGCAGATACGAACTCCTCTCACAGCCTGCAACCATACCATTGCGTGTTTTGGAGAGAGTGATTGGCTGCTCGAGCGCTGCCCCATCTTGTTCTCGCACCACAGCTACGGGAGCAATCAGTCGCACTCTGAAACTTCCGTCAGACGTGAGGCCGTGGCGCAGGTCCACGGACTCTACCTGGTCCTCGACAGCGCGATTGGAGACGCTGGCATAGTCAGCGTCTCTCGCTACTTCCACTTTCAGTGATCGGACTTCACGACGCGTCAACTGCCTGGTCCCGTCGGACCAGGCGAGACTGTAGCGGTCTCCGGCTGACAATGTCGACTTGGTCCAGTGGTCGCTCCCATGCACGGTCCAGACCAGGGTCATTCAATCGCACCATACCGGCCTGGGCCGGTACCTCGCCGTCGTGCATCTGACCAGCGACATGGCTCGCGCTTACCAATAATGGCAGCCGTCCACTTGCGTCAGGCGTGTCCGGCTACTCCACTGTTCCAGATTCGTGCGCGCGGCTCACCCCGAGGCAGCCGGCGCCGTCGGTGAGTCGAGTGGTACTGCCTACTACCACCGTCTTAAAGTCTTCGTGGTGCCAGGGTAGAGGACACGGGTCAGCGAACGTGGATGGCGTCCTCTCCGGGCCATGAGCTGATGGCCCGTGTGGCAGCCTCCAACCCGGGATGCGCTCGCTAGGTGCATTTGCTCGGAGTCACAATTAAACCTAACTCGGCACTTTGTAGAACTCCGTGTACACTGGCCTCCCAGCATCCTTGTGCGAGGGAAAACCTTCGGAAGCCAACCGGGAACCAGCTACTAGATGATTCAGTCGTATCTAGGGTCTTCGTCTCCCTCCCCCTATTACCTCCCAACTTACGTCTGCAACGAGGTAGTACGCATTTGCACCGTCACGGAGTTATCGGCTTCGACGCCTCACCAAGAGTTCCTTCTGCTATCGCCACCTTCCGCCAGGTCAGTGGTCGAGTCTACGACTAGTCGTTGCCCGTGGCGAGTGCATCCTTCGAGATCTCTTTCGGCGCCAGGGTCCCCGACACGGCGCCAGCCTCTAACCAACTCCGAACCTCACAGAAGATTCAGGGGCGTGTCCGGCCAGCGTAGCGGGTAGTTTCTGGCCCCCGAGGGGCTGCCTACCTCGTCTCAGTCCTTGCTCGCCATCACCATATTCGGTTTCAAGGATAAAGGCCTGCGTTCAGGATATTCGCACGCATACGTCAGAACTTCTTGAGTCCTGTTTCAAGACGGGCCAGCCCTTGGTCCCTCGTCGAACGATTGGGGGAGCCGCAGGCCGTGCAGCCGCAGTACTCGCCGGAGACGGGCGCGCCGGAGGCGCGCGTTGACCGGCTGCCCGACGACGCGGCTGCCGGGGCCGCGGAGCCCCCGGGCTTTGGCCGGTCCGGAGCCCGTGCGTTGCCCTGGCCGACAACACCGTGCCGAGCGCCCTCGACGTGATCCCACGCATCGTAGTCGGCACGCGGCTCGCGGTTCGAGCGCACCGACAGCCGTTGTTCGCATTACGCGCCGCATGGCGGCGCAATCGCCACGTGCCCTGCTATACCGCTTTCCGCCTGTGCTCTCCCCGGGCAATTTCAAGCAGCTCTGTGACTTCTCTTCAAAATCCTTCATCCCCTCGCAGTACTTGTTCTGCTATCTCGGTGTCTCTCGCCCATGTATTTAAGCCTAGTGACGGGAGCTTTCACGCAAAAGCGACCACGGTCTAAAGGATTCTGGGCTCTGGCCCTAATAGTATATCCTGCCTTGCGTATGACGGCGCCTCGGCTGGACGCTTCCACGGTCTGTAACAAAGGGTTCTCGTCGAGTTCGCGGACGACGGCCGTCTCACTGCTCTCCACAGGCGCCCATCCCAAGCGAATGGAAGACTCTGCTGCAACCACGTCGGGTCACACCGTCGCTATTGAGTGACGCGCTCTCTTGCCTTAGAGCAGCGTACTAATTGGTTCTTGACTCGCTGCGGCCGCCGCCCCGTCTCAAAGCCTACTGGCACCTGGCACCCCGGTTAGCTTCGTCTTCAGCCCTGTAGTCCGGGTCTTATTTAGAGGCGGATCCCTCGCTACTATGCGGTATGTTCTTCCTACGTGCACTTCCAGCACTGGTGTATTGACATGCTTAAACTATGCCGTGGTAGTCCCGTGCCTCTGACGCCATGGGATGGGTCGCTCTGCGGGGGTCGATGCGGGCGGTTCCCTACTGCGCGCGCTGTGTTGTCGAGTCTGGGTCCGCGTGATGTAGCGATTACGCTCAGGGATACCCTAGAACTACTATGCCTATTTTCTTCCTTGGAGTGGTGCGGAGTTTGAACGGCTACGCCTGTGTCCCCTGAGGTCCATCGCGCCGAACATAACGCGCGTGCGTGGGCACTGCGGGCTCATTAGGCACCAACGCAGCTGAGCTGTGCCACCTATGTCGCTTGCCGCGGCGACGCTATAACGCTCTTGTGCAGGTCGAGGGCTCGGCCTCAACCCTGACCGCGAAAGGAGCCGAGAGGCCAGACACCGTCGTCCCCGCGCCGTCCCGGATCAGGGGGCGCGGCGCGGTAGCGCTCTTTTGGCGCTGACGCCCATGGCATAGGCGTGCCCGGTGAATTAAACCGGCCGGAGGCCTCGTGGCGTCAACTTGCAGTTCAAAGACTCGAATAGGTTCACTGTTTATTCTGTGCACATCACCACCAGGTATCGCATTTCGCTACGTTCCTTCATCGATGCCGAGCAGCCGAGATATCCGTTGCGCGAGAGTCGTGGTGCGATTAGGCTCGTTGTCATCGCGCCGCCGCCGGCCGGTGGCGCCAGGCCGCCGGGCGGGCGCGGGCCGTATCGCTGTTGTTCCTTGACGCCGTCGGCGCCGTGGGTCTGCTGTTGCCTGGCCCGGGCGGCCTCGGGTTGCCATCGCGCAGCGAGCGTGCTCGCGTGGCAGGTAGTGTTACGCAAAGCTTCTCGTAAATTGAAGCCGGTCTGTTTTGGCTCAGGCGTCACCGACAATATCCTTCCGCAGGTTCAGCCTACTGGGATACCTTGGTTACGACGCTACTCCTTCCTCGTAAATGAGAAGGTTCAATGCGACTTTCGCGCCGACGTCAGGGGGCGCGGAACCGAGCCCCCGATCGCCGCCGATCGAACACTTCACCGTGAACCATTCAATCTTGGTGGTGGTAGGAGCGTACGGGCGGTGTTTGGCACCATAAGGCAGGACGTAGTCAACGCGATCTTGATGCACTCGCTGAGACCACTTACTACGGGTGTCATTCACTCGTGTTGAAACCAACAATTGCAATGATCATCCCCATTCACGATTGAGATTTCCCCCAAGATTACCCGGGCCTTGTCTGTAGGGCCCTAAGGCTAAATATACTCGTGGTACATCAGTGCTGGATGTCCGTTCGCAATCATGTCGGGTGATCAAGCCGACGGCGTTCGCAAGGAATTATCCATTAACAACCTTTTCTCGACAGTCCAACGATGGCCGGTGCTATGAGATAGGTCGTCGGTCTTTGTTGGTAGGTTGGGTGCGATAACTCCGCATTTGTCGAGAATGTTCTCGATAATGGAGTGTACTCGACCATAACCTACTCGAGTGCTCAGTTGTTCCTGAAAAATATTTTCTAGAAGGCAAGATATATAGCAGATAATATCGAGTATGTACTCAAAAACTGCATGGATCTTCTAGTATTATCAGGATATAACGAGCAGATTAAATATCAGGCATTATGTAAACCGTAAACAAGCATGATTTATATAGAGGAAAACAGAGCGAGCCCCCAGCGTTAGACCGTAGTTGGCCTAACATCGGAAGTACTCGCGCAATATATATTGTATAAAAAACATGCTCTAGGTAAACACAATAAATTATAGATCTGACAATGCTGTATGATCTGAATAGGTACGATAAATTGCATATAAATTATTGCGTACCTGTGTAGATATATGCCGGATATATCTACAAAATTAGTAGTTTTTTTTAAAATTAATCTACTAATTACCTTGTTTTTTATGCCGGACATCCCTGGTAGAAGTCCCATGCATTCAGTGGATTAGGACGTGAGTCCATTTATGACTGGGAGCGTGCTGACCTGTAGTAGTATGCCCGTGTGTGCCCGTAATTGTGCACGAGACATGATTAAGCAAGCACACTCCTGTTGACCGACTCCGAGCAGAACACGGCAACAGAAGGGGCACAGGTACAGATGAATCCCCGTGCGGCGTGTGGCATCGTATTGTGCTCGGCTTGGACACGATGTCGAATTCGGCGTGGGCTTAGTCAGCTGACGCTTGTACACCAGCCGTACTAGACGATGTCGTAGGCGGAGGGCTTGATCAGCAACTTAATTTTGGGTTGACTCCGCGGCGACGATATCTTGGAATTTGATCGATCTCGCCGGATCGACTAGTTGATGGCGATGATAGTTCCGATCTCGTCGGAAAACATGCTCCGGTCGGATTAGATCTCCACAGCCGAAGTCGTCGAGTAGCTTGTTATTGGAGAATCCATCTTTTGAACCCATCTCGACGAAATCCTAGAACACCAAAATCCCCCTACCTGGCGTGCCACTGTCGACGTTTGATGTCACGACTACGGCATTTGGACAGTATGGGGATCGTCGGTGCTAGGATATACGCGAGACTGAGGTAAAAGAGACGGAGACAGGGATTTTTATACAGGTTCGGGCCCCTGAGTGGTCAGGTAATAACCCTACATCCTGTTGGCCGGAGCCGATGTTGCTCTTTATTCACCATAATCACAGCAGTACAATATGTGGGGTAGCCTATCTAACTGTTGTCGACATGGCGGTCTGGAGGTCTGACCCGTAGTCGATAACTGGGTAGCCTTCCTCCTCGAATCCGTGTCCGGCGAGATCAGTGACAGCGCTTTCGTATCCCCTGACGGTATCCGAAGACACCGTAGGGGAATAGCCATGCCTATCCCTGAAGTCGATATCCGGTGGCGTGTCTTGGCATATGTTGGCTTGTATGTTGTGGCTTCTGGTGGGCGTGTGTTGATTGTCATGGGTGTCTTCCATGGTCTCATGCTGGGTCTCCCCTCTCCTCCTAGGGGGGCTTGTATTTATACCCATAGGTGTCCCCTTGTCCAAGTAGAACTAGGGAAACCAATATGGATACAATCCGAGTAGTCCTTGTCGTTTCCATGTAGAACTCTGGTTGTCTTTTCTTATCCGGAACTCCCTCCATATCTGAAGTTAGTTTCCGTATAGGACATGGTATGTGGTGGGTCCTGCCGAGATTTAGTCAACTAATATTAGGTATGTGGTATCCATAACCATAACAATGAGCTTCTTGAATATGTCGTTGATGGAAGAATATCTCAAGATTATGCGTGTTATTCATTTTGACACCCCTTTAGGCAGAGGGACGCGAGCAATACAAGGACTAAGATGAGCCTTGAGCCCGGAGCAAGGCCGGGCCCGAGGCTAACCTTAGTTTACGCCTTCATGCTTGGCAAGTCTCGTCACTCTTCTTTTTCTTGAGTAACGTGTGACTTATATGGGCTAAGGTGAGCTCGGGGCCCAGGACTAGGCCGGGCTCGAGGCAGACCTCAGCTCATTCTCTTAAGATATAGGCATTGGATGTTTCTATGCCCTTCTTGCCAAGGACCGTAGAACCTACAAGAGTTAGGGAGAGCTCGGAACAGGGCCGGACCCAAGGCAAACTTTAGGCTACATTCTTAAGGCATAGTTGGGGTATGCTTGGGACCCAATCCAAGCCCCAAGCTGCTTTCATACTCAGAGCTTTGAGTCATATATGCAATATCCTTACCCAACTAGGGGGAATCCCGTACATGAAGTCTTAGGTGGGCCTGGCCCCCCCTGCGTGGGCCCCTAGTTACGTCACCCTAGGGTTACCTTTTTATTTTCAAAGACATCATGAGCATGCTATTTATTTGATAATGATCCTTTTTGTCGGATAAATGGGTACCTCGGTTCCCATTTGATTGACAGTCGTCATTAGGGAGAGCAAGAGAAGAAAGAGGATAAAGAAAAAGGGGAAAGAGAGCATTGGAAGAGGGGTGTAGGCAGAGGCCGGCGATGGCTTGGGAGGGGGGTTAGAGTTGCTGAAGTTGAAAGTGGAGGTGGATATGGATGGACAGGATGGTCCAAGTTGAAATAGAAGGTAAGATCTCCTAGTGTTAAGTGAATAGCTTGGTAGAAGAATGGTCTAATGTGATAATTATGTAAGAATGCCTAATCCAATACATCGATATGTAATTTACTCTTTTACTGTTTAATTTACGGAGTAACCAAACAATTGAATGTAAATAGTTCATAGGTCTGTATTGGTCGAAGGTCCTTGGAACTTTCATGAGTTTGAAAGTCTACAATATTTTTTGTTGTTACCACGAAGCTTAACAAGTTATCAAAGAAAACCGGTGTTGGTCATCTTGTCACCAATGTCCTATGTCACCCTTATAGGGACAATCAGTTTCAGCTTCCACCATTTCTAAGCTTGATAGTATGAACTGAATTGTTGTCGATGATAGAAATGTCAACGACTCAGTTCTATCCAGAGAACCCCATAGTCACCCAAGTTGTGTGTGGCACTGCATTTTCCATCACTCTCGAACCCTCTCTTTCTGCACAGTAGCTTCCTCACCACTGAGCCCTCGTCTTCCTCGTTCTCGGCAGCCTGGTCGCAGATCTGGGAGGGAGGGATCTGGGACCCAGACCAAAATCCCTCCCTCCTTCCCCTAGTATAGCTCTCTATTCTTTTTTCCTTAGATAAGTTTGCTCGACAATTTCTTATCAAGATTTTTAATGAGGCAATTCATGCGACATTGTATACGTATGCTATGTACTTTTTCTCCAAATTTTTCTCACAAGGTTTTTGTGTAGTTTTGATGAGGCATAGGTAGGGGTGTTCATCGACGGTTTTTGGCGGTTTGGTTAGAAAAACCAAACCAACCCAGAAATATCAGTTTATATGGTTTGGTTTTAACGGGTTGGACGGGTTAAACCGTAGACAGTTTCCTTCTTTCTGTGTACGTGAAAGAAGGGGATCAAGCAGAAGAGCAGCAACACCGCCATGGTTGTCCTTCCGAGCTCAAACAGCAGCCGATTGCGCTGTGGCTCGTGGCCTTTCCATGCGAAGGAGGTAGGCAGGCAGCAAGCAGGACGCCAGCGGCCACGGCGAGCTATCGATTGTTTCCTCCTCGGATGGGAGCCGCTGTTTGGCTGCCTCGGCGTCCTCACCGGCATCGGCGCCACCGGTTGTTTACTTACGTGTGAGCTAAATAGCCGATGCCTGCTTGGTTTCCTCAATCACGCAGATGCGTTCGACATGGCGTCTTGCTGCCACAGAAGCTATCGGGTCATGGCAGCGCAGGTCCTGAGGAATGAGACACGGGTTAACCGGGTTATGCTAGATCCAAACGAACCCGTGAATAAATGGAAAAAACGGTTTGGGTTAGTTTGTTTTCACGGGTTGAACAGTTTGAGCCCAAACCGTGAACAGGCTGAGGCATAGGTATCACACAATGAGAGCCTAAGAGGGAGTGTTAGAAAACCGCCAGCCTATGAAGACCTGGCTCGGTTATTCACTAATTGGGCCTATCACTAAACATGGAAAGTTGGCAAGGATTGAAGGAGATGATTTATACACTTGTGAATGCAATGGATGACGAAAAAGAGCCACACCCTCATAACTCGTACTATTTCCACTTTTATAGAATTATGCAGGAGTACTCCGTATAAGATTCCACATTTCCATGGAAAATTGGTGATGCTCAGCGTTGTCCGCTTGGGTGATTTTCATCTGCTTATCAGGGGACACCTCTATCCGCCGCTCGTCCCCGGATCGGACGGCCCACCGTCCCCGCGCGCCACGTCAGATCACCGCGGAGGTGGGCCCCACCCGCAGCGACCCATCAAGGTGGGCCCGACGCGGTTAGTTAATCTAACCTCATCTACCTCCTCCTCCTCTCTTCAACTGCTACTACTATCTCTCTCTCCTCCCGCCTCGTGCTCTTGCCCTCACATCTCTCTCTCTCCTCGCCTAGGGTTTCACGCCCTCCGATCCCGCGGCGGCGGCGGCGAGAAGCTTCCACTCGCCTCGGCGGCGGCGCCGGCCAGGTGAGGCAGCAGCTCGGCCCTCTCCCCTTGTTCCTTCCTTCTTCTCGCCGTCGGATCGGGCGGGTCCCATTTGTTGCGGCTTCTCCTGTAGATCTGTGTTGCCCGTGCTCATGCTCGATCTGTACTGTATCTATCCGCGGATACATGCGTTTGAATGATGGTGCGGGCTCATTTGGTTTGCTACGGGATATGGATGCGTTTGATGGTGCGGGTGGGGTTTTGGTGGGTAGGTGGGGCGTCCAGATCCATGCGCATGGATGGAATGGATCCATGGTTGGGTTGGCGTGTTCGTTGGTAGTTGTGATTAGCCGGCGGGTCTCGGACCGATGCTAGTGAAGTATTGTGATCGAGAGCTATGTTTTGGTTGGTTGGTTGGCGGGGATTTGTGCTTGGATTCTGGGACAAGTTTTTGTTTCGTGGCGGTGCTGACATGCTTGGTTTGAAGGAGAATAATGATAATGATAACTGAATGCAGATTAGGTGTATGTATATGCTAAATTTGACTCCGGATCCAAGTCAATTTGCCAATTTTGAGAGGAATTGAGAATTTACTTTTTTTTTTCCTTTTGCGTTGCGAAAGTTGCCATACTGGACATGAATGAAAAACTTTAAATGTCTGCTGCCTATAAATCATCTGCTTCCTTTTGCAATCTTATGCAGAGCTACTTATCTAGCTCCTTCTCACTTTGCCACCTTTTCTTTGTCTTAATTATATCTACCCACTCTTCATAAGGAAATAGAGATGTTTTCCCACTCTCAGTAAATGTGGATTATCTCGCCCTATGCATTTTTTTGTCAAAGAAGACCGTGATGGTTCATGTCTGATTTCTGGAATGTACCTGTTTTAGCATTTCAATATTTGGGTTAATTTGCTTCTGTTCCATTCAAATGGATGCATCTCCTTGATCAGGACCGTAACTGAGTGAATAATAAGGAATAGCTGAGTGAATAATAACCAAGCTGGGAAAACTTTTGTAGTTTACTGGGTTATATTATGTTTAGTAACATTTTTCATGCGCATTGTGTCAAATGCTGATCTGTTTTCTTTTCCTGGACACAGAAAGATGGCTGGCGGTTTTCGAGTACTGCATCTTGTCAGGCCCTTTCTGGCTTTCCTGCCAGAAGTACAGAGTGCTGATAGGAAAATACCATTCAGAGAAAAAGTGATCTATACTGTTATTTCTCTCTTCATTTTCCTGGTGTGCAGTCAGCTACCACTCTATGGAATTCACTCAACTACTGGAGCAGATCCTTTCTACTGGATGCGTGTTATTCTTGCTTCAAACCGTGGTACTGTTATGGAGCTGGGTATTACCCCAATTGTGACATCTGGAATGGTAATGCAACTTCTAGTGGGATCAAAGATTATTGAAGTTGACAACAGTGTGAGAGAGGACCGTGCACTTCTGTAAGTATTTATAGAAATAACACAATCTCCTATTTATTGGTGGATAACATGTTCAGGGTCTAGTGTGCATGTACTGCTAGCCTGTCTTCTACCTAGTGTTTTACCTAACATCAGAAAATTGCAGAGCTTCCTTATTCATTTTCTTTCTCCTGGTGGTAATCTTTTGATGTGACTTAGGAATGGCGCACAAAAATTGCTGGGCATATTGATTGCTATTGGGGAAGCTGTGGCATATGTGCTGTCTGGAATGTATGGCAGTGTAAGCCAACTTGGAACTGGGAATGCCATTCTTATCATCCTCCAGCTTTTCTTTGCTGGCATCATTGTCATCTGTCTTGATGAACTTCTCCAGAAAGGCTATGGTTTGGGTTCTGGCATTTCACTGTTTATTGCTACCAATATCTGGTAAGCATCCTAAACTTCTTTCTCTTGCTGATGTGACATTTTGTCACAATTTAGCTTATTATTGTTGAACCTGCTGTTGCACAGTGAGAATATCATCTGGAAGGCGTTTAGCCCCACAACCATCAACAGTGGGCGTGGTGCTGAATTTGAAGGAGCTGTCATTGCATTGTTCCATTTGTTGATTACTAGAACTGACAAAGTCCGTGCCTTGCGTGAAGCTTTCTACCGTCAGAACCTTCCAAATGTGACAAATTTACTTGCAACTGTATTGGTCTTCCTCATAGTTATCTACTTCCAAGGCTTCCGTGTTGTCCTTCCAGTGAGATCAAAGAATGCTAGGGGGCAGCAAGGCTCATATCCAATTAAGTTGTTCTACACTTCAAACATGCCCATTATTCTGCACTCTGCACTGATTACCAACCTCTACTTCATATCACAGGTGCGTGCTCCATCAAGGTGAATAATCGTTATGTTTGATGTCACCATTGTATCCTTATGATCTTGCTTTTTGCTTTTGTTACCATTTTATGTTTATGTTTTTGTTCTTACCTTTCATGTTTGGAAACCATGCAGTTTGGCTGATGTTCTTGCAAATCCGTTCCATGCGTTGTTCTATGTGGTCTTCATGCTGTCAGCTTGTGCTCTC
Organism: Oryza longistaminata; assembly: GCA_009805545.1. Taxonomy (NCBI): domain Eukaryota; kingdom Viridiplantae; phylum Streptophyta; class Magnoliopsida; order Poales; family Poaceae; genus Oryza; species Oryza longistaminata. The sequence goes on from CM020179.1 coordinate 44,853,358, forward strand.
TTCTCAAAGACATGGATTGAAGTATCTGGCTCATCTGCAAAGGATGTTGCTAAACAGCTGAAGGTAAAGATGTAGATACATATTTTCTATCTTGTTATTGTTCCTGTTTACCTATAGTCCAACTCATTACATTGAATGTGTGGTGATGTCTTATGTCTGATATCGCACCTGCACATGTTTTGATGTTTGCTAGCCCATTGTTCAGCTCTGGACATGAAACTCCAAATATTGTTGTGTCATGCAACATTAAATTCATTGAAGCACTTGAATTGTTCAAGTGGTGTCCAATGTTTTCCATGAGGCCTTATCCAAAGTTTCTTAACCATTATTATCTTATCTGAAACTGCTGGAGCCTTTTAGTGGATATTTAGAAACTCCGACCTCGTGCTTATATAGTGGGATATTTAGTGTTGAGGTGATCTAATTAGTCTATATTTGTTTACATACAGAAATGTTACTAAGTCTATCTATGAACTCCATTTCTTTGTCAATATAACAGGAACAACAAATGGTGATGCCTGGCCATCGTGAGTCAAACTTGCAGAAGGAATTGAACAGATACATCCCCACTGCCGCTGCATTTGGTGGAGTGTGCATTGGTGCATTGACTGTTCTAGCTGATTTCATGGGTGCGATTGGTTCAGGAACTGGTATTCTGCTTGCTGTTACCATCATCTACCAGTACTTCGAGACATTCGAGAAAGAGAGGGCAACTGAGCTTGGTTTCTTTGGTTTTTGATACCGTTGCTTGAGGACATTGTTATACCAATAGTTGGATCTTCTTTCAAATGAAAGTACTTCTTGGCCGGCTGTTTATGGATGTAATTGGAGAGCTTAAAGTCAGTTTAGGTTGCCCGACTTATTTGAAAATGAGGTACTCGTTTAAGGTTCTGCGTGTGTTTTCAGGCCGGTATGATGGTATATGTCCTGTTTCAAGTGCAGCCATGGCCATCATTCATCCATCTTCCGCAGCCTTCACATGTCTTTTGACTATGTAGTAACCATAATTTGGGATCAGTTTTAGTCATTTGGAACTGAATATATTATCCCTTTTTTTGCGACAATCAGCTCTACTAATCCCTCTATCTGATTCCTAAAAATTATGGAGTAATGCACTAATTCCTCTTTTATTCTTTGCTTCAGAATTTTGAAATTTGGCAGTCTAATATCTTCCATTGTATTTGTATGTGCGAAGAGCACCAAGTTTTTTTTTTCACAATGTTAATTGTTATATTCGTGTTCCCTTGAATACATTGTATTAACCATTTAAGCTATGGCAAGAGGTTTAACTCAGCAAGCGTGTAAGCATGCAACGTTGCATGTTAAAACTACCTTAAAGGCTAATATGCGAGCCCGTTTGCCTTTTTCCGGCTCATACAACTATTCCTGTTTTCTTCTACTAGCAGCAAAGGTGACGTGACGTGCTTGATTATAAAGTGATCTATTAACATGAAATGAACATTCATACAAGTCAAACTTTTTGAAAAAAGAATTAACTCGATGGCCTTCCCGATGCTTCAAGAACTAACTGACACTCCTACAAGTGTCAATTAAGTATTTGCCACTCTCATCTTTAAGGCTGTGGCAATTGACACTCTCATTTTAAGGTTGTGGCTGTTTGGGATGAAAATGGATCAGAAACGGATGGAAATTGCTTTATCATATTCGTTTGACAAAATTTGCTACAGAATTTTATATTTTCTTTTTTATATTTTCGTTTTTATATTTTCTTTTTTGTAGCTATTCGTTTTTATATTTTCTTTTTCGAAATCGAAAATCTGGATACGGAAATGAAATCGAATAGTTTTCATATTTTCTTTTTGAAATCAAAATCGAAAACCTAGATACGGAAATGAAATCGAATAATATGAAACGAATACGGCAAATATTGGAATATTTGCCGGTATATAGGGGTGGAAACGAGCTGCAGCAAACTAGGCTTGGCTCGGTACGGTTAGGGAAATAAACTAAAACATGAGCCAGATCGAGCTAGCTTGCGCGCCTTCCCACTAAAGCATATCTTCATATATAATTTGTAATCATTAAGAAAAGTAAGAATAAATCATCAGCATGTAAAATTCAAACAAGTTCATATATTCAATTCTTCGAAATCTAGATGATAAATCGTATATTGACTAATACTAACTCCACTAGAAAATAAAATCATCCATATATTTACCTGATGGCCTAGGCTCACGGTCCAAACAAGTGGCTCGCGAAATAGCTTGGGCTTAGCTCATTTTAGCAACAAGCTGAAAAGGAGGTTTGGGCTTGGCTCGTTTGGCAATAGAGCCGAGTTGAACCAAGCGAGCTCGAGCCAAGCCTGAGCTGAGCTCATGAGCCCGTGTTTTTTTTTTCCACCACTACCAGTACAAATTGAGTTTTCTTAAGGCAGCCTTTTCTTAATCAAGGAAGAGATATCCCTTGTTTTTTTTTTTTATCAACGTCTCCAACATTTATATCATCAATTTTATAGGCGGTCCCACAACCGTATGTGACAGTTTTTTATGGCCGTTCCCATAAGAAACCCACATATAAATATGATTATTCATTTTCTAATCCCAAGACCTTTTACTGCATGTATAGCTTACTTACCATATCACTTATCAAGTTCATATTGTATAAATTGGAGATGTTATTTATTTTATTTCACATCTTAAAAACATGTAGCGTTTATTTTATACTTTAAACATTTTGAAATACAAATGTTATAAGTGGTAGATCTATCAGATGTCGTTTGAATTGTAGATCTGAGATTTTGTAAAAACATGTATGGTATTTTATAATAAATATTTAGACCCTTAAATGATCTCAAATAATAAAATAGATCTTATCGAGCTCTACAATTTTGATATAAAGTTTGTCTTCATCTGACTCCGTATAATAAAGTTATACATATATACATGTTTTTTCTAAAATTTGATCCATGTCTACGGATATTCGAACAAAATTTCCAGATAGTTTATGATATTTTTTCGATTCCGACGGATAGTACTCTTACTGTATTCGTTTTTGTTTCCAAGAAAAAAAATTCTGAATTCGTTTTTGAATCCGAGAATTTTGTATTCGTTTTCGTCTCCAAGAAAAAATTCTGAATTCATTTCCGAATCCGAGAATTTTCAGATAGTTCCGACAGAACATATCCGAATCCGAAAAATGGTCCGGATGGACGGAAACTATCCGTACCAGTTTCAACCCTAGTGGCTACAATGCAGCATTCGGTTTTTTCAAGTTACCACTCATACGGAGCAAGAAACACTCAAACACAACCGTCCTTAAAAGACAAAAAGAAGTTGAAAAATACCATAGACCCTGAAGAAACAAAACTTTAGAAACTTGGAAAAACAATTTAATATTGCTACAATGAAAAGAAACTTTAAATATTGAACCCTGTCGAAGAGAAATTTTAAAAAACCTAGGAAAATAATTTAACTTAAATAGTAGTTTTTAAAAAACCTAGGAAAATAATTTAACTGAAAAAAATAACTTTAGAAACTTGGAAACAATTTAATATCGATACCAACCAAACGAAACTTTAAATATTGAACAATTCAACAGAAATTTTAAAAACCTATGAAATTAAATGCGGTGAGCGTGGATCGAACACGCGACCTTCAGATCTTCAGTCTGACGCTCTCCCAACTGAGCTATCCCCGCCCCTGTTGATGAGCAGCACACTTGCTTATTTAACCGCTTCCTGTGAACTTGCAGAGACTGGTACATGTTTGTGCCTCTATGTATCAATAAAACGTTGTCACTTCCGGGGAAAATGCTTTGGATGAGATGTGCTCCTGCATGCTATCTCTTGGGTAAACTCGATGGAGTACGCAGATTGAAACGTGTCAACACAAATACCGTTTTACTACATTTCTGAATTTAGCCATGTGGAATCAATTTCTACCGGTTTATATTTAAATGAGGTCATTTCTCTATTTTTTTTATTTATACATGAAAATCAAAGTCTACAGGGTTGTTTTTCGAAAAGCTATGGGTCAGCCCGACCCCATAGCTTATACATACATCCGCCCCGGCTTCTGGATGGACTACCGAAAATTTAAATTTTGAGAGCGAGCTCATTTTCTGGGTTTTTCATCATACTATGTTCTTGCCTTGACTTTTAAAATAGTGAATGATATTGGCATAAAAGTTTTGCTTATTATTTTTGTTGTCGAATGACAACTGCTTCATGTCGAAGGACGTGGTAAACTCGATGAGTTGTTGGAATAGTAAAACAATATATTAATTGGTAAAAATTTTTGGGATCCCCATTACATAGACCTAGGAGCTATTTATAGTCTTAGTACAGGCTCATGCCATCTAGTGTTTAGTTGGTACAGGAGAATTTACATGGTTACCTATAATAGTGACATTAGCATGGGTATACAATGTCTTTTGTATTCATGGGCCCTAAGGTGATCTTCTTGGGCAGGCCCATCATTGGCGAAAGGCCTCCCTGGGTCGCAGGGCCTCCCAAGCCCTTAGCCGAAGGCATCTTCTACTTCGGACGACAGCCTTATGCTTCACCTTATGGTCTTTGCCCTTGGTGGATCTTCAGTCGATTGGTGGGCTTGGTGACGAACCCTTCGGTCTTCATTGCCTGGCTTCGCTCAGGCCTGATGGCGAACCCCGTGGTCTTCGTCATTCGGCTTCGCCTTTGGTGTCCGTCTGGGACTTAGCCAATGTTTCGCGGTTTAGACGGTTTCGACAGGTAGACCGAAGGCCCTCGTGATATACCTCCCACAAATTTTATTGCCATAGAAGGAGATGAGGTGGACAAGGAGGAAGAGACTCACCGCTTACTCCTCCCATACTGACGTCCTGTCCACAAATCTCCTCCTTGGCTCCTACTCCCTCCATCCTAAAAAAAGACAAACCCTGGTTTCCGTGTCCAATATTTGACCGTCCGTCTTATTTGAAAAAATTATGAAAAAAATTAAAAAGACAAGTCACGTATAAAATATTAAAATATTTGACCGTCCGTCTTATTTGAAAAAATTATGAAAAAAATTAAAAAGACAAGTCACGTATAAAATATTAATCATGTTTTATCATCTAACAACAATGAAAATACGAATTATAAAAAAAATTCATATAAGACGTACAATCAAAGTTGGACACGGAAAGCTAGGGTTTGCCTTTTTTTGCGACGGAGGGAGTACCTCGTGACCACTAGGTGCTTGATAAATTGCTTGTATGGACGCTAGGCAAGGTAACTCTTCCTATTCTATTTATGAAAATGAGCTTCTGTAGCTAATAAATCATGCATGCAAATGTTTGTGCATTTTAACATCAGTGATGGGTGATGACTAAGGTTGATTACACATGTTCAAGAGATCAGCTTACAACAGTGCAGTTTTTTAGGTGTGTTTAGTTCACGGTAAAATTGGAAGTTTGGTTGAAATTGGAACGATGTGACGGAAAAGTTGGAAGTTTATGTGTGTAGGAAAGTTTTGATGTGATGGGAAAGTTGAAAGTTTGAAGAAAAAGTTTGGAACTAAACTCGGCCTAAGGGAAGAAGATATTTTGCAACTTACAAGTCAAATGTTCACATCTCTTTGATTATTTTCTGCTTGACTTTCCATTTTAGGGTAACTTCCAACTAGTTCTGCAGATCTACTGAGGCTGTTTAGTTCCACGTTAAAATTAGAAGTCCGAAGAAATTGAAACGAAATGACGAAAAAGTTAAAAGTTTGTGTGCGTAGGAAAGTTCGATGTGACGAAAAAGTTAAAAGTTTAAAGAAAAAAAGCTAGAATCTAAACATGGCCTAATGCAGTTGCTGCTGACACAATACGACTTGCTGTATAATGACAGTTAACAAGTAACGTTGAATGTGTATAGTTTTTTTTTCTCTACTAGTCAATCATCTTTTTCTTGATCAATGAAACTACTGCCATTAGCAGGGAATTATCAAGGTAGTTTTGGCTAAGTTCAGCATGGTTACATTTACCTTTATTTCAGTCCTCCGCATGTCCAACCAAACCCAGTATACACATTGCTTCACTAGAGAGAGAGACAGAAGGAGGGGGTTGTTGACATAATAAACTGGATGTAACAATAAAAAATGGAAGCAGCAGGAAGAACATCTCAATAGAAAAGCTTCAACGTGCTCTTAATTTCTGTAGCTTTCAGTTTTATGCTGTGTTTAGATAATAGGGTTAAAATTTTTGCCGTGTCCCATCAGATATACGGACACACGTTTGAAGTATTAAACGTAATCTAATAAATAAACAAATTACATAATCCGCTTGTAAACTGCGAGACGAATTTATTAAACCTAATTAGTCCGTCATTAGCAAATATTTAATGTAGCACCACATTATCAAATCATGGAGCAATTAGGTTTAAAAGATTCGTTTCGCAATTTACACGCAATCTGTATAATTAGTTTTTTTTATCTATATTTAATACTTTATACATGTGTCCAAACATTTGATGTGACATGGCGAAAAAACTTGCCAGGAGATCTAAACATGCCCTTAGGCTTTGTTCGCAAGTTTGGGTTCACAACCCAATCAGTACGCACGGAAAACGGAGCAGTCCATTAGCACATGATTAATTAAGTATTTGCTATTTTTTTTTAAAAAATAGATCAATATGATTTTTTAAGCAACTTTCGTATATAAACTTATTGCAAAAAACGCACCGTTTAGCAGTTTGAAGAACGTGCGTGCGAAAAACGAGAGTAGGGAGTTAGGAGCCTTAGTTTGTTTTCAGACAAGATGCTTCATCCGTCCCAAATATAGCTATTTTTTTAGGTTGGCACGGGTATTAAGAAAGTATGTAAGAATGATTAGAGAAAGTGTGTGATTGGTTGAAAAGAAAAAGTAGGTGAAGAAGAATGATTGTGATTGGTTGAGAGGAGTATGTAGATGGAGAAATAACTTCATTTTGGGACAAGATTATGTGCTAGACTTTCTAAAAAGTAAAAAAAAGTACCCGCGAAAATGTCCAAATTCCAAATAAAAAAATTCAAGTAAAGGATATATTTTATCCTGAAACGGATATTTTTTGTATCTTTTTTCTTTTTGTTATTTCTAACTCATATTTATGAGATAATAAAATATGACAAAAGCTATAAAAAATGAAAAATGGCTACATTTTAGGACGGAGGAAGTATTAAATTTAAATTTCTCTATCATCATGTCAAGCGCTCATCAAATGGATCGTTGAGCTACAACCAAGCACTGTCAACTGGTAAGTTGTTTTAAACAGGGGAAGATTGTCTGTTCATCATCGAGTTATGTTTATGTAACCTTCTGATCAGCATTAGCTTATACGGAGTATGATAATATTATGTTGTTAAAGTTGTTTACAATTTAACTAACTGTTCATAATATTTTAAACTTTGTTAATTGAAACGATTTATCTCACGAAAAAAAGTAACACAGGTGGTTAGTAACTTGAGTGACTAGTTTCCATGGAAAATTGGTCATTATTATGCTCAGCGTTGTCGGCTTTGCGTGATCCATCCGCCGCTCGTCCCGGATCGGACGGCCCCCGGCCCCGCTCGCCACGTCAGGTCACCGCGGAGGTGGGCCCCACCCGCAGCGACCCATTCTACCTCATCCTCTCTTCTTCAACTGCTACTACTATCTCCCTCCCTCCTCCCGTTCCGTGCTCGTGCCCCACCATCTCTCTCTCCTCGCCTAGGGTTTCACGCTCTCCGATCCCGCGGCGGCGAGAAGCTTCCACTCGCCTCGGCGGCGGCGGCGCCGGCCAGGTGAGGCAGCAGCTCGGCCCTCTCCTTCCTTCTTCTCGCCGTCGGATCGGGCGGGTCCATTTGTTGCGGCGTTTTTCCTCTAGATCTGTGTTGCCCGTGCTGCCTGCTGTGTTCGTGCTTGGATCCGCGGGCGTGTCTCTGATCCGTGTCGCGTTTTTTTTTCGTTTTATGATGTGGGTGGTTTTTGGTGGGTAGGTGGGGCGTCCAGATCCAGGGTTGGGTTGGTGTGTTCGTTGGTAGTTGTGATTAACCGGCGGGTCTCGGATCGATGCCAGTGTGAAGTATGTGATCGAGAGCGATGTTTTGGTTGGTTGGCGGCGATTTGTGCTTGGATTATGGGAAGTTTTCGTTTCGACAAGTTTTCGTTTCGTGGCGGTGCTGACATGCTTGGTTTGAAGGAAAAAATATTAATAATGATAATAATAAGTGAATGCAGATTAGGTATAGATACATGCTAAATTTGACTCCGAATCCAAGTCAACGTACCAATTTTGATAGGAATTGAGAATTGGCCTTCTTATTTTTTTCCTTTTCTTTTGCGTTGTGAAAGTTACCATTCTTGCTAGATGGACATGTCAAACTTTAATTTTCTTCTGCCTATAAATCACTTGCTTCCTTTGCAATCTTAGGCATAGCTTCTTTATCTAGCTCCTCCTCACTTTGCCACCTTTTCTTTGAATTAATTATATCTAACTTCTCTTCCTAAGGAAATAAAAATGTGATTATTTCGGCCTGCTGCAAACTTGGTGCAATCGAATAAAATTCCTTTCTGCCCATTTTTTGTCAAAGAAACGCATGAGGGTTCACATTTGACTTTCATTTTATTTGAAATTCTGGGTTCCTGTTTTAGCATTACGATATTTGGGTTGGTTTACTTCAATTACAGTCAAATGGATAATAAATGCATCTCGTTGATCTGAACCATAACTGACTGCATAACACACCAAGCTGGGAAAATTTGCAGTTTACTGGGTGATATTTTGTTTTAACATTTTTCATTTGCATTGTGTCAAAGGCTGATCTTTTTCTTTTCCTGGACACAGAAAGATGGCTGGCGGTTTTCGAGTACTGCATCTTGTCAGGCCCTTTCTGGCTTTCCTGCCAGAAGTACAGAGTGCTGATAGGAAAATACCATTCAGAGAAAAAGTGATCTATACTGTTATCTCTCTCTTCATTTTCCTGGTGTGCAGTCAGTTACCACTCTATGGAATTCACTCAACTACTGGAGCAGATCCTTTCTACTGGATGCGTGTTATTCTTGCTTCAAACCGTGGTACTGTTATGGAGCTGGGTATTACCCCAATTGTGACATCTGGAATGGTAATGCAACTTCTAGTGGGATCAAAGATTATTGAAGTTGACAACAGTGTGAGAGAGGACCGTGCACTTCTGTAAGTATTTATAGAAATAGCACAATCTCCTAATTTATATTGTCTATATATTGGTGGTAATGCGTTCAGAGTCTAATGTGCATGTACTGCTAGCCTGTCCTGCTCCTAGTGATTTAGTGAATGAAAGAAAATTGTAGAGATTTCTTATTCATTTTCTTTTGCCTGGTGGTAATCTTGTGATGTGACTCAGGAATGGCGCACAAAAGTTGCTGGGTATCTTGATTGCTATTGGGGAAGCTGTGGCATACGTGCTGTCTGGAATGTATGGTAGTGTGAGCCAACTTGGAACTGGCAATGCCATTCTCATCATCCTCCAACTTTTCTTTGCTGGCATCATTGTGATTTGTCTTGATGAACTTCTCCAGAAAGGTTATGGTTTGGGTTCTGGCATTTCTCTGTTCATTGCTACCAATATCTGGTAAACATCCTAAACTTCTTTATCTTACTGTTGTGACATTTTGTTACAGTTTAGCTTATTGCTGTTGCACTTGCTGTTGCACAGTGAGAATATCATCTGGAAGGCGTTTAGCCCCACAACCATCAACAGTGGGCGTGGTGCTGAATTTGAAGGAGCTGTCATTGCATTGTTCCATTTGTTGATTACTAGAACTGACAAAGTCCGTGCCTTGCGTGAAGCTTTCTACCGTCAGAACCTTCCGAATGTGACAAATTTACTTGCAACTGTATTGGTCTTCCTCATAGTCATCTACTTCCAAGGCTTCCGTGTTGTGCTTCCAGTGAGATCAAAGAATGCTAGGGGGCAGCAAGGCTCATATCCAATTAAGTTGTTCTATACTTCAAACATGCCCATCATTCTGCACTCTGCACTGATTACCAACCTCTACTTCATATCACAGGTGCGTGCTGTAATTGTAGTGCTGCAGCAATATTTACATAACTGAGCAAGTTTTAACATATTTTTATTTTGTTGCAGCTTCTCTACAGGAGGTACAGTGGAAATTTTCTGGTTAACCTTCTTGGGAAATGGAAGGAATCTGAGTACTCTGGCCATTCGGTTCCTGTTGGTGGTCTTGCTTACTATGTAACTGCTCCATCAAGGTGAATAATCGTTATGTTTGATGTCACCATTGTATCCTTATGATCTTGCTTTTTGCTTTTGTTACCATTTTATGTTTATGTTTTTGTTCTTACCTTTCATGTTTGGAAACCATGCAGTTTGGCTGATGTTCTTGCAAATCCGTTCCATGCGTTGTTCTATGTGGTCTTCATGCTGTCAGCTTGTGCTCTCTTCTCAAAGACATGGATTGAAGTATCTGGCTCATCTGCAAAGGATGTTGCTAAACAGCTGAAGGTAAAGATGTAGATACATATTTTCTATCTAGTTATTGTTCCTGTTTACCTATAGTCCAACTCATTACATTGAATGTGTGGTGATGTCTTATGTCTGATATCGCACCTGCACATGTTTTGATGTTTGCTAGCCCATTGTTCAGCTCTGGACATGAAACTCCAAATATTGTTGTGTCATGCAACATTAAATTCATTGAAGCACTTGAATTGTTCAAGTGGTGTCCAATGTTTTCCATGAGGCCTTATCCAAAGTTTCTTAACCATTATTATCTTATCTGAAACTGCTGGAGCCTTTTAGTGGATATTTAGAAACTCCGACCTCGTGCTTATATAGTGGGATATTTAGTGTGGAGGTGATCTAATAGTCTATTACAAATGCTACCAAAGACAATCTATAAACTCCATTTCTTTGTCAATATAACAGGAACAACAAATGGTGATGCCTGGCCATCGTGAGTCAAACTTGCAGAAGGAATTGAACAGATACATCCCCACTGCCGCTGCATTTGGTGGAGTGTGCATTGGTGCATTGACTGTTCTAGCTGATTTCATGGGTGCGATTGGTTCAGGAACTGGTATTCTGCTTGCTGTTACCATCATCTACCAGTACTTCGAGACATTCGAGAAAGAGAGGGCAACTGAGCTTGGTTTCTTTGGTTTTTGATACCGTTGCTTGAGGACATTGTTATGCCAACAGTTGGATTTTCTTGCAAATGAAAGTACTTCTTGGCCGGCTGTTTATGGATGTAATTGGAGAGCTTAAAGTCAGTTTAGGTTGCCCGACTTATTTGAAAATGAGGTACTCGTTTAAGGTTCTGCGTGTGTTTTCAGGCCGGTATGATGGTATATGTCCTGTTTCAAGTGCAGCCATGGCCATCATTCATCCATCTTCCGCAGCCTTCACATGTCTTTTGACTATGTAGTAACCATAATTTGGGATCGATTTTACTCATTTGGAACTGAATATATCTACACCTTTTTTGCGACAATCAGCTCTACTAATCTTAATCTCTTTCTGATTTCTAGAAATTATGGAGTAATGCACTAATGCCTCTTTTATTCTTTATTTCTGGATTTTGAATTTTGGCAGTCTAATATCTTCATTGTATTTTTATGTCTGAAGAGTACTATTTTTTTTCCTATTGTTGGATGTTGTATTCATCTTCCCTTCATTACATTGTATCAAGCATTTACGCTATGGCAAGTTGTTAGATGTACGCATGATACATTGCTTGTTAAAACTACGACATTTATCTTGTGGATTTGGGTGATATACTAATTGAAGAGGTTATGAGCACATTGTTGCATGCTGTACATAACTCCATGTGGTCTGGAGCCGTAACCTTTTCAGGTTATTATGAAAATGCATTAGCTATCGGTTCATTTGCAGCCTACAGTGGCTTATGCTAAATTCAGAACTAATGGGTGGCATCATATTCAGGATATTTATAGATTCTCATTTGGTTACAACGATTCATGTGCTGTTTTAATTTGTGACTAATGATGCTTCATCTAGGCACATTTGCTCAGTGATTACTGACTAATGTAGCGATCTAACTGCATCATTTGTCAGTCTCATCATCCAAAGCGAAGCGACGCACAACGGCACAAGCCACAACGCTCGGGTTGCAATGAACGTATGTTATAAAGTTTGGTAGGGCTCTTAAATTCTACGGCTTAACATCTCTTCATTTCGTAAGAAGACTCCGATCAGCTTCATTCCCTTGGTTTTAGCTTAAAAAGGTAAGAGTTAGAGCTGTGCCGATCAGATCCAAATATTACAACAAATGGTCTAAACAATTCTATATGGAGTAGAAGTTTACAAAAGGTGTGAAGAAGCTTTAGAGATTTTTTAAAATTGCACGTCTGAAAACCAGGACTTTGTATTCCTTTAAATAACAGTTAGTACCATTTAGCATCACAACAAATAGCACGCAAATCATTTTGAATGATAACTAAGATTACTATGTTGAAGAAAGTTCATCTCGGAAAGGCTCAAGTAGATGAAGTAGAATACGCGGAACATAATTCTCAGGCCTCAAGATTTTCTAGCCTCTAGTTTCTACCCTGAAGTCTTGAGCTACAAAGAGACATCAGGCAAGCTGTGGCAGCAGGCCAGCAGCATTCAGTTTTGGAAAAAGTACACCGAAGGACCCTCAACTTGTCATCGAGTTACAAAATCGTTCCCCAACCGTAAAACCAGATACCGGACGTCCCTTAACTAACAAAACCGTTCACTTTAGATCCTTTAGTGGTTTTGACCTTAGTTTTGTCCTACGTGGCGGCTGAGTCAGCGTGGGACCCACGTGGGCCTCACATGTCAGCATTGCAACATCAGTCTTCTCTCTCTCTTCCTTTCTTCTCTCCCATCCTCATCTCTCTCTCTCCGTTCTCTCCGACTGAGTCTGCGAGGTGGGAGAGGAGGAGGGCGTCGGTGACCGGCAGTCGGCGACCGGCCACGCGGCCGTGGGGGAAGGGCGGCGCGCGGGCGGCGGGGGAGGCGCGGCGCGCGGGTGGGCGGGGCGAAGCGGCGGCGGGGGAAGGGGCGGCGAGGGAGGGAGGCGCGGCGCGCGGGTGGCATTCTCGCTCAAGGACCAGAGCTAGCACGACGAGTACGAGATCTCCGACATGCTGCGCCGCTTCGGCTGGTTCGTGCCGGCGTACACCATGCCGCCCGTACGCTGCCGCCGCCGCCGGCGGCCGCCGTCGTGGCGCCGCCCTCCTCCTCTCCCGCCACCCGCGCGCTGCTCCTCCGCCGGCCGCGCTCCGCCCCTCCCCCGCCGCCGCCTCGTAGGCCTCGTGAGCAGCGGCCGACGAGGGAGCCCGCGCGTCGCTCCTCTCCCCCGCCGCCCGCGCCGCCCCCTCCCCCGCCGCCTTGTCGCCGTCCACCCCCGGCCGCCCACGCGCCGCGCCTCCCCCGCCGCCCGCGCGCCGTCGCGTCGCCGGCTGCCCGGTCACCGACGCCCTCCTCCTCTCCCGCCTCGCATTGCCGGCCTCAGCAGACTTGCAGTAGCAGAGAACGGAGAGAGATATGAGATGGGAGAGAAGAGAGGAAAAGAGAGAGAAGGCTGATGTGGCAATGCTGACATATGTGGTCCACGTGGGTCCCACACTGACTCAGCCACCACGTAGGACAAAACCAGGATCAAAACCACCGGAGGATCTAAAGCGAACGGTTTTGTTAGTTGAGGGACGTCCGGTATCTGGTTTTATGGTTGGGGGATGATTTTGTAACTCGATGACAAGTTGAGGGACCTTCGGTGTACTTTACCCTTCAGTTTTTCCAAGTTAGCAAGACATATGGCCCATCACTTACTCCCCCCTTCCCCCCTCAAACAGGCCCAGCTGCAGCCTGCCCGCAGGCTGCAGGCCGCAGGCTGCAGGCCACAGCCCAGATGCGCGCCTCAGTCCGCCCTCAGCGAATCAGCGATCAGCCAGGGCGTAAGGTAGGTCACACACCTAGAAGTCAATCATCTGGCTCTATGCGGATATGCCTCTATCGCTTTACTTTGCAATTTCACTGTTTCAGATGTTACAATGTTGACCTAAGACAACATTTGTCGGGTGCTCCGAAACGAAACAAATGAAAACGAGTGTCGGGTGCTCAGAAAAGAAACAATAGAAAACGGTAATATCAATTATGTCACAGGAAAGGTTGAATGGCTTGGCTATGACTTGGATAACATTGATCTTCAAACTGTCATTAATGATTTCGCTTCAAGAAATGTGTGAAGAAACTCTTTTTTATAAGGGACATTGGATATTTATGGTCTCCTATTAAGGTATTATTACTAATTTATTTCTATGGTGTTTTTTAGTTGTCAACTGTACTTTCGATATTATTTATTGAGAATAAATTGCTCCACTACAACTTGCAAACTGCTTGATTTATTATTTACCATATTAGAAATGTTTATTTGTGTCACTCTATGGTATTTGTGCTTTATAGAGTATATATATTAGAAGTAAAAAAAAAGCCTTAACTCCTCAAGGGTCCATAGTGTCAAGTTCGCCTAGGGCCTCCCAAATATCAGGACCGGCCCTGCTTCGTATTACTTGTATGTGAAAATTAGGACCCAAGAAAACATAACATTCGTGCTTCGTAACTGGTTGGTAGTTGTAATTCGGTACTTTCAATAGCATGGATTTGTATTTTACATTTCGAAGCTATGTTATGGTTTATAGTTGTGTAAATTTTAGATTGAGCAGGTATTATTACTCTCTATTTTTTACCAAGTGACCACCCTCCAGCTAATCATTTCACTTTAGATCACCTATTATTACTTAATGTTGCACGTTGGACTAGTTTTCTTCTAGCCACTCTTTCTCTTGCCATCACTGTTGGTGTTCCCTCACCCTTCTCCTCTAGCTACGGCCGCAGTTGCCACCTCCTTCGCTTCCACCCTCCCATCCTTCTCTTTCCGCAACCACCAACCACGTCGACATCGAATGCACCCACCGGCGAGAGCGGTGAAGACGAACTAACGTGGATCGCCATGGGCTCATGGCAAAGGTCGAGGACTGAGGAGCACTTACCTATTTATGTTATTGGACCCACGATTCTTACACGCCACTAGATCCATGTGCCATCGCCGTAGACCATCGCAACATCACGGGGCTAGGAGAAACTCAAGGAGGCTATATTTGGGCTCCTCCTTGCTAGATCCAATTATTTCCCCTTCCACCACCTATAGCCACTACTCTGTTGTTGTTGTTGTTGTTGTTGAGAGCGAGAGAAGAAAGAGGATAAAGAAAAAGAGGAGAGAGAGAGAGCATTGGAAGAGGGGTGTAGGAGGAGGTCAGGGATGACTTGGGGTGGCAGAGTTGCCGGAGCTATAGGTGGAGATGGATATGGATGGTCCAAGTTGAAAAAAAAAGGTAAGGTTTAGTGTTAGGTGAAAAGCTTGGTTGAAGGGTGGTCTAATGTGATAATTAGGAAAGAATACCTTGTCTAGTCTACTCCCTCCGTTTCACAATGTAAGTCATTCTAGCATTTCCCACATTCATATTGATGTTATTGAATCTAGACATATATATCCATCTAGATTCATTAACATCCATATGAATATGGGTAATGCTAGAATGACTTACATTGTGAAACGGAGGAAGTAGTATGTAACTCACTCTTTACTATTTAATTTGCGGTATGACTAATCAACGGAATGTCATTAGCATATATGTTGGTTGAAGGTTCTCGAAACTTTCACGAGTTTGAAATTCTACAATATTTTTACTGTTACCACAAAGCTTAGCAAGTTTTCAAAGAGAAATGTAATTTTATTTTAAATTGGTGTTGATCATCTTGTCACCAATTATGGCTAACGCCATCCGCATAATGGCAATCAGTTTCAGTGATCACATAATGCTCACCATTTCTAAGCCCGATAGTAAGAACTAAACTGTTGTTGATGACAGAAACATCAACAACTCGGTTCTATCTAGAGGAGGAGCACCCATATTACCCCTATACGGCGGGGTGTGACGATTGACCCAACTAGCTAATTGCCGGTGCAGCAATTGCCTCTACTTTCACAGTGCAAGCCCACCTCCACCATGCCGCCTTGCCATGTGTTTGGCAAGTTGGAAGAAGGGAGGACAAAGGGTAAATGCCTACCTCTCTGTCTCAAAAAAACACTCAATCCTAACAACGAACCCGGACACGCATGTGTCCAGGTTCGTTGATAGAATTGGATTCTTTTTGGGACGGAATAGTATGTAGCATCCTATAAGTTTATATGGCTTTTTAAGTACATCGTGAAATATTGAGCTGAGTAGGTATACTATTCTACACCACAAAGGCGTCAACCAAGTCCTTTGCTCTACCAAACTACAAAGTCATTTGCCTTGCCAAAGTACCCAGTGTTGCGCGAAGTTGGAGCATTGGTGCCGCATCATGCTTCCGTGGATTCACCTCATGTTGTCACTCGTCTGCCTATGGCCTTGGAGACTAGTGCCTTGTGCATTCCATGGAAAAGGGATAACATGAGAAAGGTGGCACCTAGGGGTGGGCAGAATAAGACTGAACCGAAAAGACCGAGACCGAGACCGAGAAATTCGGTCTCAGCCATGAAAAGACCGATTTTTTTTCAGGCAATTTGGTTATTGGCTTCTGTTAACCGAACTAATCGAGAAAACCGAATTGTGGTCCAATAGGCATATGAGGCCCAATAAACCCAGTAAAAATAAAACCCTAGAGGGCAATAGGGAGGAGGGAGTCACGCCCGCGCCGCCTCCAATCTTATCCAATCCTCGCCGCGTCGCGCCGTCAGCCCGTCACGACTCCGCCTCCGCCTGCATCGCGCTGGCGCGCCCCCGCCCTCAGCCTCCAGCTTGCCGGTGCCGCCTCCTCCTCCCGTCCATTGCGCTGACGCCGCCTTTCCATCCTGCCGTCGCCGCGGGCATCCATCGCGCCACCTCCACCTGACCGCCTCTAGCGCCGACGCCGCCTCCGCCCTCCGCCCTCTGCCTCCAGCACCGGTGCCGCCTCCGCCTCCATCCCGCCGGCCGCATCTGTCTCCATCGGGGACGACGGGGAGGCAGCGAGCGGCTACATCCATGGATTTTGGCTTCTTGCGATGTACTGTAAGTATTATGCTTATTGTTTGATCTACTCCTCTAATTCAAATCTGGTGCATAATTCAGTCAGACCGAGACCGAGACCGAATTTGCTGGTCCTCGGATTTTTTGGATGAATTTTGGTCCTGAGTTTGCAAAAACCGAAATGACCGAAAGACCAAAGACCGAGACCGAATTTTTCGGTCTGACCGAATGCCCACCTCTAGTGGCACCAGCGCAACATCCATAGAGCGGTGCATCCGAGGCCACTTCAGGAACAGTTTGGCCTTGGGAACACATGTGGCTCAGTTGGTGTTAAGTGTGCTCTGTCACTAGTCCTTGAAGATAAAGGTCCCGTTCTTTTCTCCAAAAAGAGTTGGATGAAGATTAAGATTTTCGTGGCACGCTTTTCAAACTGCTAAACGATACGTTTCGTGCGAAGACTTCTGTATGAAAGTTGCTCTAAAATATCATATTAATGTATTTTTCAAGTTTGTAATAATTAAAACTCAATCAACCATGTGTTAATATCACCTCGTTTTGCGTAAAAAACTTAATCTTTATCTTCATCTTCTGAAGAAAAGAACACTACCAAAATAAAGTTAAAAATGTCTTAGACTTAGAAAGCAAAATTTTAGAAACTTGGGGAAACAATTTAATTTTGACATTGACAAACAGAAAATTTAAAAACTTAGGAAAACAATTTAATTTTGAACCTTGAAGAAGAGAATTTTTTAAAAACCTAGGAAAACAATTTAACTTGGTCCTAGAAGACAAAATGAAGTTGAAAAATACCTTAGACCCCGAAAGAAACAAAATTTTAGAAAATTGGGGAAACAATTTAATTTTGGCAGTGACGAAAAGAAAATTTGAAACCTTAGGAAAACAATTTTGAACCCTGAAGAAGATATTTTTTTTAAAAAAAATCTAGGAAAACAATTTAACTTGGTCCTTGAAGACAAATGAAGTTGAAAAATACCTTACACCTTGAAGAAACAAAATTTTAGAAACTTGGGGAAACAATTTAATTTCGACACCGATGAACAGACAAATTGAAAACTTTTGAGGAAGCAATTTAATTTTCAACCCAGAAGAAGAGAAATTTTAGAAAACCTGAAAAATAATTTAACTAAAAAACAATTGCGGTGAGCGTGGATCGAACACGCGACCTTCAGATCTTCAGTCTGACGCTCTCCCAACTGAGCTATCCCCGCTTATCTTCATCAGCGGCACATTTTCATGTAGTCAGTTGTGAACTTGCAGAGACTGTGTAGCTTCTGCCTATCCGTACCAATAAAACGTTATTACTTCCTGGGAAAATGCTTTGATGAGATGTGCTCCTGCATGCTATCTCTTGGGTTACTCGATGACTCGATGGAGTACACACATTGAAACGTGTCAACACATTTACCGTTTTACTGCACTTCTGAATGGACTGCCAAAAATTTAAATTTTGAGATAAAGCTCATTTTCTGGGTTTCTCATCATGGTATGTTCTAGCCTTGACTTTAAAATCGTGAATGATATTGGCAGAACAGTTTTGCTTATTAATTTTTTTTATTGCTCCGTCCAACCGCAGCCCAACCTATCGGAGTATTTGTTTATTATTCAACTTGTATGGAAGGGAACCTAAATCTACACAAGTGTTTTTTTTTTCCTGAAACAGCAGATACTTACAAGCTATATGAGCGTGCTTACCTCTATAAATATGTGCTCTCAGACACAACCCCATATAGCACATGTAGAGACTGGACCGACATATTCTGACATTGACTAAGTCACCATATGCACTTCGCTGTTAACGGATATATCATCTATCACTAAAAGAATAATTATACGTTGTTTTGTGTGTGTCATATATATGCCAAACTTCTTTAAACTTAGTTGAGTTTATAGAAAAATATAATAAAATCCATCATTAAATATGCTACTTTATTTTTCAGTAAACCTTTTTTACTTAGGATGGACTAAATATCTTATTATATGAAACGGATGGAGTAGTTTGTTTTTATGTTCATGTAAAGTGTTAAAAAAATTGTAACGGTTCAATGTACTCATATATAGGTTAACACAATTGCGTAACCACGTTATCAGGACACAGGTTCAATTTGCAAAATTTACACTGCAGTGTTAAATAGTTAGTGCATATATATCTTCATTTTTTCATATATGACGATGTTGACTTTTTAAAAAATGTTTGACCATTCGTTTTATTTATTTTTTTGCAAATATAAAATAATTAACTCATGCTTAAAGAACATTTGATGATAAATTAAGTCACAAGAAAATAAATAATAATTAATTTTTTTAATGAAATGAATTGTCAAATATATTTTAAAAGTTAACAATGTCATATATATAAAAAAACGAGAGAGTAGCTCTTTAGATATGTTAGTCATATGTATATGGGATACCTGGTAGAGAACCTTTTAATTCCTAGATTAAATACAGAGCTTGCACTCCCACCATGCTGTAGATCCGAGCTGCTCCATTTGTCCCATAAAAAACCAACCTAATACTAAATGTGACATATTTTATTATAATGAATGTAAATATGTTTCTGTTTAGATTTGTTGTACTATAATGTGTCATATCTAGTTCTAGATTCTTTTTTAACACGAAGAGAGTATTATGAATTCCACGATGCAGGCTTGACCTTCGAGTGTCAGAAACAAGTCAAGTAAATATTTAACATGGCCAATCTTTATTATGAGTGAAAAGTAAAACTCAATATAGCACCTGATTGTTCCACGTAAGGAAAAAAAATCTAGGCCATCCAATAAAGTAAAAAGAGAAGGGAGGGCCGTTGGATCTGGTCTGTAAAAAAATATTCTGAAGCTTTCCAGCGTCTCGGCTGCCCAGTCTCGCAGAGTCCTATCAAAAGGAAAATAACCCAGGGGCGTTTAGAACCATTGTCGTAATGTTTTGGTGTCATATCAATATACGGATGCATATTTAAAGTATATTAAACGTAGTCTAATAATAAAATAAATTACAGATTCCATCTGTAAACTGCGAGACAAATTTATTAAGCCTAATTAATCTATCATTAGCAAATGTTTACTGTAGCATCATATTGTCAAATCATAGAGCAAAGGTTTAAAAGATCCGTCTTGCAATTTACACGCAATCTGTGTAATTAGTTATTTTTTTCGTTTATATTTAATACTCCATACGTGTGTCCAAATATTCGATGTGGCATGATGAAAATTTTTACTAGGGGATCTAAGCAAACCCTCACAGAAGGTGAAGAACGAAAGGACGTAAAATTAGAATTACTTTCTCCGTTCCAAAATAAACCAACCCTATACGATAGTAACTATGGACGGTTGATTGTGCTAGCCAACTGACAGATGAACCCACCATGTATATTATATTTGTTTTTCATATAAAGTACGATGATTAATCTTCTCTCTAAGTGCAAGCTTAACTCCATACATGCTCTCTTTAGATCCCCTAGCAAAAAATTTTACCCTGTCACATCGAATATTTGACACATATATGAAGTATTAAATATAGAAAAAAAACTAATTGCACAGATTGCATGTAAATTGCGAGACGAATCTTTTAAGATTAGGCTGTGTTTAGTTGAGGGGGAAGTTTGGATTTTGGTTGAAATTGAAGATGATGTGACTGAAAAGTTGTGTGTGTATGACAGGTTGATGTGATGGAAAATGACTGAAGTTTGGATCCAAATTTTGGATCTAAACACAGCCTTAATTACATCATGATCTGCTACAGTAAACATTTGCTAATGACGAATTAATTAGGCTTAATAAATTCGTCTCGCAGTTTATACGCGGAATCTATAATCTGTTTTGTTATTAGTCTACGTTTAGTACTTCAAATGTGTGTCGGTATATCCAACCAAAATCAAAGACTTTCTACTGATGCCCTGTTTATTTCACGCTAAAATTAGAAGTTTAATTGGAATTGAAACGATGTGACGGAAAAGTTAGAAGTTTATGTGTGTTCAAAAATTTTGATGTGATGGAAAAGCTAAAAGTTTAAAGAAATATTTTGGAACTAAACAAGAAATCATTGAGAATTTCCCCAAACAGACTTCCAATCTGTCCTGAGAAACCTCTGTCAGTGTCTGGCATGGCAGGATGATTTCTGGGCCCACCAACCAGTCCCTTCCTTGGCAATTATCTGGTGGGGCCCACTCAACCACTTCCCCTACTTCTCTTTTAATATTTTTTTTCTTTTTCCTTTTCATTTTCTTTTCTACTCTTTGCTGCAAGTTGGGAGGAGGGCGTCTTCCCCGTTCTTCCGGCGGCGAGACCTCGCCGGCGGCGAGAAATGGAGCGGCGATCGAGCGTTCGCTTCGCGCCATCCGAGGTGAGGCCTCGCGGCGCCCCATCCATTCCCCCCCCCCTCTCGTCGGCGTCCTTGTGTGGGGTTCCGCTTGGGGTGTCCGCGATTGAGCTGGGAGAAATTTCTCTGGTTCTTCGGGGGATCGGATTCGCCCTGCTGCTGTTTATGCCTCCCCCACGCTCCATTTCGTTGAAGTGGTGTGGTTTCTTGGTGGGTTTTGGTCGGGGTTCTTGGGGGGCAATGGGAAGTGCATGATGAAATTGATTGGGATTTTGATGCTATGGCGACTTTATTTGCTAGTGCGCATTCGGGTGATTACATGCGGGCTTGTAATTAGTATAGTTATTCAGCATCTGTTGACTAATCTTGACTACAGTGTATATTTGTTCCTTTTCTTTTTTTCTTACTGAACAAAATGTTCAGTTTATCATTGGGTGATCCTGGTAGAAGTTTATACTCTTTTCATAAAAATGAAGAGTCATGAGGCAGTGAGGCAGTGAGGCACTGATGTTTTTAGCTATAATGCTGCATGTAGTGATCAATGCATGCAACAATAAAATACTGGCATATTGCATTATTCATTTAACCGGTCATATTGATGCCAAAGAATAGCTAAATGTGAGTCCTAATCAAAGTCACGAGGTTGAGTCAAGGAAGTGGCTATCCTCCTATTCAGATATTCTTCTGTGGCCACTGGTCAGCATTGCTATTTTGCCAACTCTTCCTTCTTTGTTAAACTTAATATTCTTGTAACTGAAGCAGAATAACTTATTCTTTTCAGTTCTTTGCTCCTGTAAATGGGAAAAACACTTCGGTTGAGTTTGTTCTTCCACTCTTCAATATATCCTAACTACTGGAGAAAAGGATATTCTATGGTCCTTTGTGGGCTTTTAGTAGTGCACGATGTGTACTTATTAGATTGCTGTGTTTTGCATCCTATGGCCAATTTTAAGAGTTAAACTCTATAATTCATCATTTGTGTGTTGCCTAACCATTTCAGAGGAAGGAAGAAGGGAAAGTAAATGCTCCTTTGTTAGCTTTACCTAGTTCCATGATTCAACATGAATCCTCTAGTTGTAAAACAATCTCTATATTGCTATGCATGTAATGACTAGAAATGGGAACACAAAGGAGATGCTATCCGTTTTTTTAAAGTTAGAAGATGGGGATCAAATGATCCCAACCACTGTACCTAAGTGAACTACTAGTACAGTACACAGTCTTTCCCTCTGCATGCTGTATTATCATGGTTAAATCAGCTATACAATTTGTACCATGCTAGTTTGCATCTTCCATGGTAACCTAAATACTTCCTCGTGCAGATTGCAAGGATGGAGAAGTTGGTTACACATAAAAAGGAACGAGTCTTGGATGAAATTTTCTGCCGGAAGCTCGCAGAAGAATTTAAGTGAGTCCCACAGTGTTACAACCTTACAGGGTGTTCTAAACCTTTTTATTGTAGGTAAAACTTTGACATTTTCCATTGCCAAGGTTGACATGCCCAAAAGGCCACTCAACTATATATAATCATTCTAATGCCACTGTGAAGAGAGGATCTATTCTATTTTTGCCCTTTTCAGTCTTTTTTTCAATCATTTGGTCTAGACTCTAGACCCACACATTGCTCGGTACTTTTGCCCTTGTACGCTGTAGCGCTCTTCTTATCCTTGGTGACCAGAATGGGGTGGCATCCTTGTCGAGCAGCTCCAGGTCACATAAGGCCTGCATGTGGTGGTGAGGGCCAGCGGTTATGACCAAAAGCTTGCAGTTGGGCTTGCTCACAGGGATAGCGCTCCAATGATGTCTGGTTGAGATGGTCCGAGCATTACATATACTTGATGATGGTGAAGTTGTTCAGAGTGTTGAATCATGACTAGATGACCTGTGGTGACATGAGAATGGTAGTCTGGGTCTGGATAAGATGTCCTCAGCAGATACGAACTTCCATCTGCGCATGGTTTCATTATGAGGAGTAGCAGGTCAGAAGGACTTTGGTGGCTTGGTGCTCACATGTGCCATGCATGACAGCAGTGGCTGCGAGGCATTAGCCAGTCCAGTCATGTTTGAGGAATTTGGATTCATGTTTTATTGTATTGGAGATAGGTGCTTGGATAACCAATAATCTTGCTGACCGTGGGTACAAGAATAGGTCAATTGTGTGGCACATCTTTGCCATGAATGTCAGTGTTATAAGGTGGCGGTGATCCTTTATCTTTTAAATAACAGTATGATTGGGATAGCTTAATGCCATCAACACTAACCTAATTCGTAATTTGTAACAAACAAACTGAACTGTGCGGTGTCATGTCCGATGATGAGAGAAAATTAGATGGGAGTAGGGGGAAGAATCTAGGAAAGAAGAAATGGCAATTCAGGTTGGGAAAAAGACATGTATTATTCTAAAAAAGGCTCAAAATGGCAAAATAGTATTCACGTTGGAGCATTTACATTCTGTGGAGTGGCATATTTTAGATTGTCAATCTTTTGGATTGGCAAACATTTAATTTTCCTTTATTTTTATTCTGAATCAATAAGTAGAGAGTAGAGACTATAGGCTTCGATCGTAGTTTTCTGCAAGAAGCTTATGAAAGGATCGAAGTGTCTTCTGTTGTTCTCCTTAAGCAGATATGTCTTAAATAGTTAAATGTTGTCTAACTGTATCAATACTGGCGTTGCAAAAACGTTTCTTTTTAATTTGTGAATTATTATTGACATGCAATAGCTTCAAACTAATGATTATGGTTTTTTTTTTTATTTCATTTTCTGCTGTGCGCAGTTGTTCTCCAGGCCGAGTTGGAAGTAAAGCACTACAGGCTGTGCAGGTTATACCGTCTGACTCTTGTTATGCCCCAAATTTCAATTTGTGTACTATAATAACATCTCCTTGAACAGGTTCAAGAATGGTTCCGTCAAAAGTTCCCTGCATCAACTGTTATACCTCCTTGTTTGCCTACTGGCTCTGATGAAAAGGCTTTAGCCTCCCAAGCAAGTGCACCGGTTTCTGAAGAAAAGCCTCCATCATCTGAAGAAAATGCTTTAGCTGTTGATACAAGCATTTCAAATGATATAGGCGAGGTTTCGCCGGATTTACCTATAGGTAGTTCCATAGTTGCAAATATTATAATCTGTTAAAGCATGATGCTTCGTGCATTATTTCTTATGTGTTGACTTCTTTTCAGACAACATAGATAAGCTTCCTGAAATTGAAGACATGCAGTTCGAGGCTAGGTCTTCAAAGGATTTTGCTTGGTGAATACCCTTTTACTTTGTAACGATAGAATTCTTGGTTCCTTTGACCCTTTCTCCCATATACTTTCCATTTCCTTGTCTTCAAAATTTTAATGATAGTCATGCAGAATCAAGCAATATATTTAACTTCTGTTGAAAGTTGTACCCAAGTTTGTTGTGTTAGGAGTACTTAGAGACATAATTCCCATCAATGGGAAATCTTCACCAGTTTTAATAGTAGTCACTGGACCTGCATGGTTTGCCATGACAAATCACTTGCTCCTTTCCTGATTATGCTAGTTTGGTACGTTAGAACCTAGAATGCTAGAACTATGGTAGTGATCTCAGTTAACTTTGCAACTGGGCATTTGTGCAATGTTCTTAGTACTTAGTACTGCTGTATGAAGCTGGAAGTTTAATGTTTGTATGTGTACTGAGTAATTTCAAGTTTTCTTATCTTGTTTTGTTTCTTAACTTTGGCAAGCCAACACTAATGCCATAGTCATCACATGATTTTCTGTGCTATGCAGGTATGATATCGCCACTTTCTTAGCATACAGGAAGTTAAGTTCTGGTGAATTTGTAAGTAGAATAATTGATGTTGTAGGATATGTTTGCATTTATGTCTCTTCAGCTGATAGTTTATTTATCGGCTTGCTAGTATATGTCATGTGTTCTTTTTTTTTTCCTCAGAAGTATTTGTGCACTGCCCTGAATTTTAGAATGTCTCAGACCCCTATGTTACTAATTGTATGCTGCCTTTCTCCCAAGAAGTCTTTGATTCAAAATTCTGGACCTTTCTTTATACTACTAAAAATTTTAGACTCTTTAATAATAACGTTTCCATGCGCTTCAGCTTGATCTTAAGTTTGAACCACATGGATTTTTGAGAGTCTTCAATGATAACATATTTGTTTTCTTCTTAGGTCTGATCACATGAATCTCATTATTGCATTTTATAATTGTTCGCACCGTACAAATTAAAGATCTATTTTTTAAAACTCTATTTATTCATTATTGTTCTAGGAAGTCCGAGTGAGATTTCAAGGATTTGGGGCTGAAGAGGATGAATGGATCAATGTCCGGAAGGCTATCCGCCTGCAATCCATCCCGTTGGAATCATCAGAATGCAAACTCATCAGGGAAGGAGACCTTGTCCTCTGTTTCAAGGTAGGGTAAAGGGTAATGACGTTCCCTTTTTCTTTTGCCCTGAAACAAAAAGGCTCCCTCCGCTTTACTCCCTCCGTTTCATAATGTAAGTCATTCTAGCATTTCTCACATTTATATAGATGTTAATGAATCTAGACATATATATCTATCTAGATTCATTAACATCAATATGAATGTGGGAAATGCTAGAATGACTTACATTGTGAAACGGAGGAAGTATGTTGTACTGCTGCAACTTTCTACTTTCGAGTCGTTTTTATTGATTTTTTTTAAATGTATTTTTTATTGAAGTTTTTCCTTTCCTCATTGTGATTTTGTTCATTAGGAGAGCAATGATGAAGCATTGCATTTCGATGCGCATGTTCTGGAAATCCAGCGGAAACAACACGATATAAGGGGGTGCAGATGTGTCTTCCTTGTCGAATACGACCATGATGGAACCCAGGTAATTTCAACCAATCCTACCCACGTATCCTTAGAACAAAAAATGATATGCCGTTCCTGCGAATGTTCAACCATTAAATCACAAATGATATGCCGTTCCTGCAAATGATATAATTTAGCTTGATGCTGACAAATTTGCTGTTTTTTTTCTGATGCCAGGAGAGGGTGAACCTGAGAAGATTGTCCCGGCGGCCAAAGCACTCCTGATGGCTTGTGTCAAACTGTCAAATACACATCTGCCTCTTGCCGTATGCGCTAATGCTGAACTAACAGGAACTCCGAACCTAGTTAGGGGCTAAACTTTTTGCTTGGTTCAGAACTCATTGATGAGTACAGTAACCCCCCTGTGATGGTACATTTCAACCCACTTTGGCAAATTCCTATTTGAATGGCTGTTCGTGGGGCTGCTTGATGGCCAAATTTTGTGCAGTAATTTGGGAGGAAAAGAGGGGGGTTAGTCAAGACTGAACTGAGGAGCATATTACTAGCTCCAAGAACTAACAGGATTGGACTTTTTAAATGCGTTGTGTTGGGTGTGAGATTCCACATTTCCATGAAAAATTGCTAATGCTCAGCGTTCTCGGCTTGGGTGATTTTCGTCTGCTTATCTGCGCTGGTACATCGTGTTTATCAGTATTCAGGTTCCTGCCCAACCTCACGTAGTGCAAAAAAAAAATTGTGAAATCTTTTTATAATTTTCGCTTATAATAATACAGAAAATGCCATTCACACAGCTGGCCCGTCTAGCTCAGTCGGTAGAGCGCAAGGCTCTTAACCTTGTGGTCGTGGGTTCGAGCCCCACGGTGGGCGTCAACATTTTTTTGTTTTCATTTTTCCCATTTTTGTTTTTTTAACAATCGCATTTTTGTTTTTGAGAATTCATTTTTTTAGGTTTTGTTATTTCTTCTTCTCTCTTTTTCTTTTGTTTTCATTTTTCCCATTTTTGTTTTTTTTAACAATCGCATTTTTGTTTTTGAGAATTCATTTTTTTTAGGTTTTGTTATTTCTTCTTCTCTCTTTTTCTTTTCAAGATTTGCTTCACTCACATCTTTTGGAGCTTTTTTGCTTCCTATAACTTCTTGTTTTATTGTGTCTCGTCGTTTTTTCTTTCTGTTGGAACTGTTTGTACGATGCTGATTGCTAATTGTATGCTGCCTTTCTCCCAAGAAGTCTTTGATTCAAAATTTCGGACCTTTCTTTATACTACTAAAAATTTTGGACTCTTTAATAATAACGTTTCCATGCGCTTCAGCTTGATCTTAAGTTTACCTCCACAGTTAACTACACATTTAGTTATTTAGCTATGAAAATAGTAAGACAATGCTTTAGGTTGTGTTCGTTTTCTGTGGTTGGGAACTAATCTCTCCAACCTGAAAAACGGCGTGACTCATTAGTGCATGATTAATTAAGTATTAGCTAAGTTTTTTAAAAAAGGATTAATATGATTTTTAAAGCAACTTTCGTATAGAAATTTTTTTTTTGCAAAAAAAAAACACACACCTTTTAGTAGTTTCAGAAGCTTACGCGTGGAAAAAGAGTGAGGTGAGTTAGGAAAGGAGGGGGAATGGGGAAGAACACAACCTAAGATAGTTCTTGTCTGATCATAGTTACCGGATTAGCGTGAGCAAAACTCTTGAGATCTTAGCACGTTGTCATTTTTTAAAAGAAAAATCTTCACCAACATTTCTTAGAAATTTTTTCTAAAAATCAACTTTTTTTTTTGGGGAAACACAGTATAATCGCATATGCTCACAGCGGGCGCATACTCTTCATGACCGTGCACACACATACCCGTATGGAGTAAAACGGTTTTGGAATTCATATTTTGAATGTTGATTTAGAAAGTTTAAGTGATTATAAAACGGTTTTGAGACACACTGAAAGATTTTATAAAGAAAAGGAAAAAAATCTCTCATGGATTGAGGCTATGTTTAGATCCAAAGTTTGGATCCAAACTTCAGTCATTTTCCATCACATCAATTTGTCATACACACACAACTTTTTAGTCACATCATCTCCAATTTCAACCAAAATCCAAACTTTGTGCTGAACTAAACACAGCCTGAGCAATTAAAGTTGACCTTACCTAAGAATGTGTACAAGCATTTTGCTGAATTGATTGGACAAGTCCGAGTGCCCATTAGCTCTCCATGAGCACCAAGCAGCCAACACAGAGGTACTGAAACAACCTTGGTTCACCAACCTTTCGAGTTTCGATTTCACCGACAGGTGGGCCTAAAATATCAGCACTGTACCTACTGTCAGCTAGACGATAGTGACGACAACCCAGAACAGATACAATATCTAATCACTTATCAGCGGTGTCCTGGCCCTTGAAAGCGATTAGTCTTCAATCATTAGTGTCATATATCCTACAGTTTATTAAATTATTCTTTTATAAGATACTATCTCCGTCCTAAAATATGAAGAGTTTTAATGGACACAGTATTAAAGAAAGTAGATAGAATTAAATATGAAAAGGTTATGATTGATTGATAAGAGAAAGTTGGTGCAAAATTTGAGTGGTGAAATGTTGTGATTAGTTGAGAAAAGAGTGTAGGTGAAAAATTTATTATATTTTGGAGCAAATTTTGAATTCTAGAATTTGTATTTTGGGAAAGATGTAGTACTAGATATTTTATTAGTCAATTATATTATATACTCCCTCCATTCACAAATATTCATCATATAAATTTTTTTGATGTTTTAAGAAATGATCAGCGTATTAAGTATTTCTTCTCACTGTCTTTTCATTTCTCTATGTAAAGTAAATGTTTCGACACATGCATGCAGAGCATATATAGTTGCATCCCTTCATTTCGATCAGATGCTAGAATTTATATTTTGAATTGGATAGAGTACTAGATATTTTATTAATCAATTATATTATATAGTCCCTTCATTCCCAAATATTCATTATATAGTACTTTTTTGATGTTTTAAGAAATGATCAGCGTATTAGGTATTTCTTCGCAGCGTATTTTCATTTCTCTAAGTAAAGTAAATGTTTGGGTGCATGCATACAGAGCATAGTTGCATCCCTTCATTTCCTGTAGTGAATGATGCGTTCACCAAAGCAACATTTTTTTTCTCTTTCTTCAATGCGTTGATCAAATGGATTAGGGATCAATCTTCTCCTCCTTGTGCAGTGTAAACATGGAATGCGGTGATCAATTCAGAATAGAGTGAGTATACCATGTAAACACCTCCCAAGGCTGTAAACGGTACTCCTTCCATTTCAAAATATAAATATTTTTTTTACTTCGACGTAGTTTTTTATATACTATTTTAACCAATAATATTTATAAAAATAAAATATTGTAAATAAAAAGAGTTGCATATTATGGTAGTTTGATTAATGATAAATCTAATAACATCAATTTTACATGATTGATTTTTTTATTTTTTACTATTAATAGTCAAAATTTAAAATGATTGATTTGGCGCTATGCTAAAATGCTTATATTTTGGAGACGGAGGAAGTATGTCGTCTACCAGCGTACCACGGGCCATCTGTTGAGGGATGTGCATTTAATGCTTCTAGCAACTTGATCACTCTAAAAATCTCTCTCCGAATTTACCCCCTCTAGAAAAATAGCTAAAATGCATAAAAATACAATACCGCCTGATTAAATAATGTGCTTTCAAGTTGTTTTAGCGACTTCAATTATTGTAGTCCACTTCCGTCTTTTCAGGCTCTATATGCAGTTGGTAGTAACTTATAAGAATTTATAAAAGCTAGATTTTGGCTTTTACTTTGTTTCTCATTTTTTATAGTTACATATTATATCTCAGAATATATGTGAGAATTTGCGCTGTTTAGTGGAGCTGGATATTTTAAAAGGTAAGCTCTTCTAAACAGGGTGTACATGTGGAGTAGAGGATGTGGCCTAGCTTTGTAATTAGCTGTTCTGATTAAGTTGTGTCAGTTCGCCTACCGAAAATTCGTCAAATTAATGCACACAGATTATTTCGCCATCGTTTTGGGCATCCCATGGATCCCATGTTTCTCCCTCGCAGAAACATTCTGGCGCACGCTTGGCAACCGCCATGCCTGAGCTGTAGTACATCTAGTGCTTGACTTGATCGAGAGATTTTTCTAATTATTGGCACGTTTCCAGCTGGTTGATATATATATCTGCGCCGTAGGATCAGGCCATATGATCAGATATGATAGAGCCAAATTAATTCACGCACACTATTTAGTATTTGATTAACCAACTTGGGGGTTACATACATGTGGCCAGCTGTGGTGCCCATAACTATACCAGCCTAATTAATCATCTCTATTTAGATTAATTGAATATTTAATTTCCCAGAAAGAAATATCTCTATACTACTAACATCTAGCTCTCGTAATACTAGTAGTATTTATTTTTCTGCGTACCCTATTAATTTTTCAAATAGTGACGGTATATAAAATTATCGATAGGTGTAATTTAATACTTCTATATGAACTCATCAAACATTCGTTCTGATGTATGAACTTGTTCCATACGTGCGAACAAAGGCCAACACAAAAGATATGGCATGGCCATTTTACCAAATTGGACTTGTTTATATATAACAAAAGTTGCACATATGAGATGGCACAAGACATGTTTTATATTGTAACTTGATTTTCTACCCCTGCATTTTTTCTTGATCTTTTATGTCTTTTATTTGTGTAATCGTTAGACCTTAGTAAGCCTTTTAGGGCCTCATCGTTTGGCTTTTTTCATAATAAGCCAAAACGGCTTATTAGAGAATAAAAATGAATTTGTAGTTAAAATTTTTATATGTGTGTTCTCGGTGACTTAAAAGCCAATGTTGAAAAGAAACTACGTTGAAAATATCTCAAAATCAATGTCAAAATTAAGTTTGAAAATTCAAATTTTGGTTTTTCTTTGGCTGAATAGGCCATCGATGGGAGCCTTATTTAACAATATATGTCTTATATAATATTTTTCTCGCATACTTCCTTCGGCCCTTAAAATGAGTCTAGAATCAGATGTGAAATATTCTAATATATGTCAGATTCGTAGTAGAATGTGACACATGCGGTGCTAGATTGCTTTTTTTTAGAGACGGAGACAGTACATGTTTATGGTCCTAATTAACAGTTAAATTAGCAAAATTAGCCTTATATTATTTTTGTCTTGGTTCATATGCACCTAAACAAATTTATATACCAAATGAATATTTTACTGGTTTATATACTATGTTGGCCGTGTACCGTCAATACAAATATACTCTAATCTTTGTGCATTGATCGGCCACATTTCATTAATCACACCGGATTATAATCCCGTAGTTAGCTAGATAAGGCGTGACGGTAATTAAAAAATAACCGTTATTTCGATCGGCCGCCGTGTTTTGTCCGCTGCACAACTGTAAAGAGCAGTAGAAAAAGAAGAAGAAGAGAATCAAATGTATTTCAACGGCCGGTCCTCCTGTATCTCGTACGAGAACCGTATAGTCCTATATTCACGCGTCTGTGTACGACGATCACGCGTCTACCTATCGGAGAAGCTTAACAGCTAAGAACCGCGATTTTTTTTTCTTCTCTCGTGAAATCGTGTAAATTGAATTTGTTCTTTTCACGAGGGGTTGAAATTTAATTAACGCGTACTCCCTCCGTCTAAAAAAAAAGGCAAACCTTGGTTTGTGTGTCCAACGTTTGACCGTTCATCTTATATGGAATTTTTTTATGATTAGTATTTTCATTGTTATTAGATGATAAAATATGATTAATACTTTATGCGTGACTTACCTTTTTAATTTTTTTCATATTTTTTTCAATAAGACGAATGGTCAAAACGTTGGACACGCAAACCTAAAGTTTGCTTTTTTTTTTGGGACGGAGGGAGTACATCCGTTTGAAATTCATACATGCAAATCTTTGCAGCAGTGTGTCTTAGCTTATACATAAAAAACTCACCCAGCGATTTTAATTAGCATTTGCAGGATCGGTGGGGATTAGGAATGTGAACGCATAGGTCCGTTTAAATTTCAACTCACCGTAGGCAGTGGCCGACCTAAATTAGAAGAATTCTCTAAAGCATGGCCAAATTGATCTAGTATTATATTATATCAAGTGTTTTGTTATCAAAATTTTGTTTGTGATTCATCAAAACAAGTCCCCCACACAAAAAAAAAAAAAACAGTCAAATTCTATTGTGCATCGAGTAGCTAGTCTAGGTTCGTCGGGTGGTGGATCCGCCTTGCACGCAGAGAATGCCGTTGTCCTTCATACGAGGTTTGTTGAACCTGAGAATTCATATACTCCAAGAGGTTTTATTTGAATTTTTATGGTTCCGTACACACTAAGATGATTTTTCGGCTCTGATAAGTTTACCTCCTCTAGTGCCATACTTACTTTTGGTTGGCACATAACACATTAATCTATACATTGTGTTTCCAATAAATCATGGGCAATTGATAGTTCGATCTTATTATCTCTGTAAAGATATCCCTATCTATCAAAATAGCAACATAATTACCACCATAAGCATAGTTTGGTGACCCACTACTTCAAGAGTATGGACAAAATAATTTGTCATATTACTTCTAAAATCCCACACAACTATCATTGTTCAAAAAAAATCGCTATATGTAATTAACTTTATATCAAAGTGGTTATTTTTCATTAATGAAGTGCACGTTTTCTAATAAAGCCCATTAAAACAATGGACAATCAGTAATGACTTAAAACTATTAGAACATATTTTGATACTTTAGGGGGTGCCCAAAATCCGAATTTTCCATAATTTTTTAGGAGACCGGAGTTATAAAAATAAACTTCTCCTTTATCCTAGAGTAACTTTCCTTACTCTACTTGCTGCATGCATAGTAGTATCAATCATAGAGGTTTCTTATTTTGGACATGCTTTCTAACAGTCAACTGGTACAGTTGTGGTTGCTATAGACAAAACCCACTTAACTCAATTTTTTAAAAAAAAGCTCTCTAAGGAAAGTACGCTGGAGAGGATAAAACTAAAATGATTATACTTCATAAGCCTAGACAATATTCATTAGATTCAATTTGACAACAACATGGCAGATATTAAAAGAACAATTTAATAATATTTTATATGCCTCTTACTCTCATTTAAACTTGTTTTCTAAAACCGTAGAGAAAACCCCAACTATGCCCATTATATTGTATCATTTCCTTCGCTCGGTACCTTTTTTTTTTTCATAACGGCATGTATTCTTTCTTATCAAATATGGGTAAAACTACAAGACCTGCTTTCTTATTACAGAACACTTTATTACATATCTTTTTCTTATTCCAATCAAACTGGAATCTCTTGAGCTTGAAGCTACACTTCAAATAAAACCACGATACCTGCCACGTAGAAGTATACATGCACTTCCTGCGATCCCGTGGACTTGGTTCACCAGACAACTTGGACAGATTGACGATCTTTCGAGGACCTGGTCTAGGGCAATTATTTCTCTTTTTTTCCTTATATAATAAAATACTCCATCCGTTTTCATATTACAAGACGTTTTGACTTTGATCAAGTCAAACACTACTCTAAGTTTGACTAATTTTATAGAAAAATATAGTAATATTTTTTAACTAAGATAAATATATGATAAAAATTTATTCAATTAATAAGATTTAATGAATTATGCTGGTATTGTAAATATTACTACTTTTTACTATTAAAATTAAATAAATTTAGAGTAATTTGTCTTTGACCACAGTTAAAACGTCTTAAACTTGAAACAGAGGAGTATTCTGTAAGGGTCTTTTACTCTAAGTTGACATAATTTTTAATATGAAAATATAGTAATATTTTTAACCTAAGATAAATATATGATAAAATTTATTCAATTATAGATTTAATGAAATTATGCTGGTATTGTAAATATATACTTTTTAACTATAAAATTAGTTAATTTAGAGGTAATTTATCTTGACAAAGTTAAAAACGTCTTGTAATTTGAAACAGAGCGAGTATTACTGTAAGGGTCTATATTGCAATTAACTGGGTGACAACTGGTAACGAATTGTTGATGGTACCTAAAGTCTTGCTTAACGCTTGACACATACGGTAAATGGAGACGAATCGATCAGCACTAGCCGAAAACTTTTTTTGCTGGCGGTTTACGATTGGAAAATGCACCCCATAAGATACATGTGTCCTCATTAGTGCATTTGCCTTGACACTTCTGGCTTCTAAAAAATAACGTCATATCGTCCAGTTGGCGGAACCAAATTCTTCTAAAGCCTGAAGCTCAACTAATGTAATTTATATAGCTTCGGCCTTTAATCTATCTAATTTTTGAAAGTTAAAGTATAATTCTAGCCTAATATAAATATTGGATCTCATGAGTAAGAGTTGTAGCCCTAAATGCCCCTGTACTCCGCCCTTTAGTCATTGCAATTATTGCACTAAAAATACGTCGTTTAGATGCAGTGGCGCGCTATGGTATACAAATAAATGCATATTAATAGTATAACATGTAATATTCTATTTTTTTAATTGGAACAAAGCCACAAACGAGCGCTAAGTAGCAGCAAGCAGGCCAAACCTGGCCAGGCAACGGCCAGAATTCCTGCCCGTCGGCATCCATTCACAAGCACTGACTGGCGTAGTCGTGTTCTTGTTTGTTCTATAAAAAAAGTAAAACGACTGCCCCGTCCCAACCTCCTAAGCGGCGGCGGCACATGTCGCATCTGCTGCTGTGGGCTCAAGCCGGCTGCCGGCTGCAGCGGTGGATTATGGCGGCCATCTCGATCTACTTCTGCGGCAGGCGGCGGTCCGCCCGCGGCGGGTCCGGTGAGGTGTGTCGCAGCAGGCTCTGCAGCGCATCGTCGTCACAATTTTCAGAGAGCAGGCAAGTGCCCCCCGGCAGCTAGGTAAAATAGGCCCCCATCGTTTTTG
>CM020179.1:44888398-44918230 GCA_009805545.1 Oryza longistaminata
CTTATGTCATGCTTAAAGAACATTTGATGATAAATCAAATCACAATAAAATAAATAATAATTACATAAATTTTTTGAATAAGACGAAAGGTCAAACGTTTGTTAAAAAGTCAACGGCGTCATACATTAAAATACGGAGGGAGTATGTACTAGTGCTAAATCTTATGTTGTACATGGTAGATAACCGATGTCG
Organism: Oryza longistaminata; assembly: GCA_009805545.1. Taxonomy (NCBI): domain Eukaryota; kingdom Viridiplantae; phylum Streptophyta; class Magnoliopsida; order Poales; family Poaceae; genus Oryza; species Oryza longistaminata. The sequence goes on from CM020179.1 coordinate 44,888,591, forward strand.
CTGTGAAGCTTGACATGTGCTTGATAGTGTGTTTCCTTATTGTAACATCTGAAGGCATACGAAGAGTTTTACGTATAGCAACTCTCTTTTTTTTAATACATGTATATATTTATGTGATTATAAAACGGTTTTGGGACACACTGAAAGATTTTATAAAGAACAGGGAAAAAATCTCTCATAGATTGAGCAATAAAGTTGACCTTACCTAAGAATGTGTACAAGCATTTTTGCTGAATTGAATGGCCAAGTTCAAGTGCCCATTAGCTCTCCATAGAGATAGAGCACCAAGCAGCCAACACAGAGATACTGAAACAACCTCTTGGTTCATCACTGCTCACCAACCTTTCGAGTTTCGATTTCACCGACAGGTGGGCCTAAGATATCAGCACTGTACCTACTGTCAGCTAGACGATAGTGACGACAACCCAGAACAGATACAATATCTAATCACTTATCAGCGGTGTCCTGGCCCTTGAAAGCGATTAGTCTTCAATCATTAGTGGCATATATCCTACAAAATTATTCTTTTATAAGATACTATCTCCGTCCTAAAAGATGAAGAGTTTTAATGGACACGGTATTAAAGAAAATAGATAGAATTAAATATGAAAAGATTATGATTGATTGATAAGAGAAAGTTGGTGCGGAATTCGAATGGTGAAATGTCGTGTTTAGTTGAGATAGGAGTGTGGGTGAAAAAACTATTTTATTTTGGAGCAAATTTTGAATGCTAGAATTTGTATTTTGGGAAAGATGTAGTACTAGATATTTTATTAGTCAATTATATTATATACTCCCTCCATTCACAAATTTTCATCATATATTTTTTTTTATGTTTTAAGAAATGATCAGTGTACTAAGTATTTCTTCTCACTGTTTTTTCATTTCTCTATGTAAAGTAAATGTTTTGACGCATGCATATAGAGCATATTTGCATCCCTTCATTTCAGACACTAGAATTTATATTTTGGAACGGATAGAGTACTAGATATTTTATTAATCAATTATGTTATATAGTCCCTTCATTCACAAATATTCATCATATAGTATTTTTTCGATGTTTTAAGAAATGATCAGTGTATTAGGTATTTCTTCGCAGCGTATTTTTATTTCTCTATGTAAGGTAAATGTTTGGGTGCATGCATGCATAGCATAGTTGCATCCTTCATTTCCTGTAGTGAATGATGCGTTCACCAAAGCAACATTTTTTTTTCTTTCTTCAATGCGTTGATCAAATGGATTAGGGATCAATCTTCTCCTCCTTGCAGTGTAAACATTTTTTTTTTAGAAAATAGATTAAAATACGGCCTCTACATCCACAATGGATATACACAGTCCAATGTGTATGCATGTAATACGCTGATCAATTGTAAACATGTAATTGGCTGGTCAATTTAGAATAGAGTGAGTATACCCTGTAAACACCTCCCAAGGCTGTAAACGGTATGTCGCCTACCACGGCCATCTGTTGAGGGATAAGCATTTATGGTTCTAGCAACTTAATCATTTGATACCATGGATTTGCATTATATGGACCCCCTCTACAAAAAATCTCTAAAATGCCTAAAAATACAAGACCACCTGATTAAAAAAATGTGCTCTCAAGATGTTTTAGCGACTTCAAAGTTATTATAGTCCACTTCCGTCTTTTAAGGCACTATTTGCGGGAGGATAAGATTATGAGAAATATCCAGTTGGTAGTAACTTATAAGAATCTATAAAACCTAGGTTTTCTAGATTTTAGCCTTTACTTTGTTTTCTCATTTTTAGAGTAACATATTCTTAGAATCTAGGTGAGAATTTGCGCTGTTTAGTGGAGCTGGATATTTTAAAAGGTAAGCTCTTCTAAACAGGTTTGTAATTAGCTGTTCTTGATTAAGCGTGTCAGTTTCGCCTACCGAAAATTCGTCAAATTAATGCACACAGATTATTTCGCCATCGTTTTGGGCATCCCATGGATCCCATGTTTCTCCCTCGCAGAAACATTCTGGCGCACGCTTGGCAACCGCCATGCCTGAGCTGTAGTACACTAGTGTGCTTGACTTGATCGAGAGATTTTTCTAATTATTGGCACGTTCCAGCTGGTTGATATATATATCTGCGCCGTAGGATCAGGCCATATGATCAGATATGATAGAGCCAAATTAATCACGCATACTATTTAGTATTTGATTAACCAACTTGGGGGTTACATACATGTGGCCCAGCTGTGTGCCCATAACTATACCAGCTAATTAATCATCTCTATTTAGATTAATTGAATATTTAATTTCCCAGAAAGAAATATCTCTATACTACTTACATCTAGCTCTCGTATACTAGTAGTATTTATTTTTCTGCGTACCCTATTAATTTATCAAATAGTGACGGTATATAAAATTATCGATAGGTGTAATTTAGTACTTCTATATGAACTCATCAAACATTCGTTCTGATGTATGAACTTGTTCCATACGTGCGAACAAAGGCCACAAAGATATGGCATGGCCAATTTTACCAAATTGGACATTGTTTATATATAACACAAAGTGCACATATGAGATGGGCACAAGACATGTTTTATATTGTAAACTTGATTTCTACCCCCTGCATTATTTCTTGATCTTTTTATGTCTTTTATTTGTGTAATCGTTAGACCTTAGTAAGCCTTTTTAGGGCCTCATCGTTTGGCTTTTTTCATAATAAGCCAAAACGGCTTATTAGAGAATAAAAATGAATTTGTAGTTAAAACTTTTATATGTGTGTTCTCGGTGACTTAAAAGCCAATGTTGAAAAAGAAACTACGTTGAAAATATCTCAAAATCAATGTCAAAATTAAGTTTGAAAATTCAAATTTTGGCTTTTTCTTTAGCTGAATAGGCCATCCGATGGGAGCCTTATTTAACAAATATATGTCTATGTAATATTTTTCTCGCATACTTCCTTCGGCCCTTAAAAAATGAGTCTAGAACCAGATGTGACATATTCTAATATATGTCCAGATTCGTAGTAGAATGTGACATATGCGGTGCTAGATTGCTTTTTTTAGAGACGGAGACAGTACATGTTTATGGTCCTAATTAACAGTTAAATTAGCAAAATTAGCCTTATTATTATTTTTGTCTTGGTTCATATGCACCTAACAAATTTATATACCAAAATGAATATTTTACTGGTTTATATACTATGTTGGCCGTGTACCGTCAGTACAAATATACTCTAATCTTGTGCATTGATAGTCCACATTTCATTAATCACCACCGGATTATAATCCCGTAGTTAGCTAGATAAGGCGTGACGGTAATTAAAAATAACCGTTATTTCGATCGGCCGCCGTGATTTGTCCGTTGCACAACTGTAAAGAGCAGTAGAAAAAGAAGAAGAAGAGATCAAATGTATTGCAACGGCCGGTCCTCCTGTATCTCGTACGAGAACCGTATAGTCCTATATTCACGCGTCTGTGTACGACGATCACGCGTCTACTATCGGAGAAGCTTAACAGCTAAGAACCGCGATTTTTTTTTCTTCTCTCGTGAAATCGTTGAAATTGAATTGTTCTTTTCACGAGGGGTTGAAATTTAATTAACGCGTACTCCTACATCCGTTTGAAATTCCATACATGCAAATCTTTGCAGCAGTGTGTCTTAGCTTATACATAGAAAACTCACCAGCGATTTAATTAGCATTTGCAGCATCGGCGGGATTAGGAATGTGAACGCATAGGTCCGTTTAAATTTCAACTCAACCGTAGGCAGTGGCCGACCTAAAATTAGAAAGATTTCTAAAGCATGGCCAAATATTATATTATATCAAGTGTTTGTTATCAAAATTTTGTTTGTGATTCATCAAAAACAGTCAAATTCTATTGTGCATCCAGCTAGCTAGTCTAGGTTCGTCGGGTGGTGGATCCGCCTTGCACGCAGAGAATGCCGTTGTCCTTCATACGAGGTTTTGTGAACCTGAGAATTCATATACTCCAAGAGGTTTTATTTGAAATTTTTATGGTTCCGTGACACACTAAGATGATTTTTCGGCTCTGATAAAGTTTACCTCCTCTAGTGCCATACTTACTTTTGGTTGGCACATAACACATTAATCTATACATTGTGTTTCCATAAATCATGTGCAATTGATAGTTCGATCTTATTATCTCTGTAAAGATATCCCTATCTATCAAAATAGCAACATAATTACCACCATAAGCATAGTTTGGTGACCCACTACTTCAAGAGTATGGACAAAATAATTTGTCATATTACTTCTAAAATCCACACAACTATCATTGTTCAAAAAAAATCGCTATATGTAATTAACTTTATATCAAAGTGGTTATTTTTCATTAATGAAGTGCACGTTTTCTAAATAAAGCCCATTAAACAATGGACAATCAGTAATGACTTAAAACTATTAGAACATATTTTGATACTTTAGGGGGTGCCCAAAATCCGAATTTTCCATAATTTTTTAGGAGACTGGAGTTATAAAATAAACTTCTCCTTTATCCTAGAGTAACTTTCCTTACTCTACTTGCTGCATGCATAGTAGTATCAATCATAGAGGTTTCTTATTTTGGACATGCTTTCTAACAGTCAACTGGTACAGTTTGGTTGCTATAGACAAAACCCACTTAACTCAATTTTTTTTAAAAAAGCTCTCTAAGGAAAGTACGTGGAGAGGATAAACTAAAATGATTATACTTCATAAGCCTAGACAATATTCATTAGATTCAATTTGACAACAACATGGCAGATATTAAAAGAACAATTTAATAATATTTTATATGCCTCTTACCTCTCATTTAAACTTGTTTTCTAAAAACCGTAGAGAAAACCCCAACTATGCCCATTATATTGTATCATTTCCTTCGCTCGTAACTTTTTTTTTTTCATAACGGCATGTATTCTTTCTTATCAAATATGGTAAAACTACAAGACCTGCTTTCTTATTACAGAACACTTTATTACATATCTTTTTCTTATTCCAATCAAACTGGAATCTCTTGAGCTTGAAGCTACACTTCAAATAAAACCAGCGATACCTGCCACGTAGAAGTATACATGCACTTCCTGCGATCCTCGTGGACTTTGTTCACCAGACAACTGGACAGATTGACGATTCTTCGAAGGACCTGGTCTAGGCAATTATTTCTCTTTTTTTCCTTATATATAAAATACTCCATCCGTTTCATATTACAAGACGTTTTGACTTTGATCAAATCAAATAGTTTGACTAAGTTTATAGACAAATATAGTATATTTTTAACCTAAGAATAAATATATGATAAAAATTTATTCAAATTATAGATTTAATGAAATTATGCTGGTATTGTAAATATTACTACTTTTTACTATAGAATAACTTAAATTTCAGAGTAATTTTGTCTTTGACCAAGTTAAACGTCTTATAACTTGAAACAAGAGCAGTATTAACTGTAAGGGTCTTTTTACTCTAAGTTTGACTAATTGTTATAGAAAAATATAGTAATATTTTTAACCTAAGATAAATATTGATAAAAATTTATTCAATTATAGATTTAATGAATTATGCTGGTATTGTAAATATTACTGCACTTTTTACTATAGAATTAGTTAAATTTAGAGTTAATTTAATCTTTGAACCAAAGTTAAAACGTCTTGTAATTTGAAACAGAGCGAGTATTACTGTAAGGGTCTATAGCAATTTACTGGGTGACAACTGGTACGATTAGTTGATGGTACCTAAGTCCTTGCTTAACCTTGACACATACGGTAATGGAGATCGATCAGCACTAGCCGAAAAACTTTTTGCTGGCGGTTACGATTGGAATGCACCCCATAAGATTACATGTGTCCATTAGTGCATTTGCCTTGACAACTTCTGGCTTCTAAAATAGTCCATCGGTCAGTGGCGGAACCAAATTCTTCTAAGCCTGGAGCTCAAACTAATGTAATTTATATAGCTTCGCCTTTAATCTTCTAATTTTTGAAGTTAAAGTATAATTTCTAGCTAATATAAATATTTGGACTCATGAGTAAGAGTTGTTAGCCCTAAATGCCCGTACTCCGCCCTTAGTCATTGCAATATTGCACTAAAAATACGTCGTTTCAGATCAGTGGCGGCGCTATGGTATACAAAATAAATGCATATTATAGTATACATGTATATTCTATTTTTTTAATTGGAAACAAAAGCCCCACAAAACGAGCTAGTAGCACAAGCAGGCAACCTGGCCAAGGCACGGCCAGAATTCCTGCCGTCGGCATCCATTTCACAAGTCACGACTGGCGTAGTCGTGTTCTGTTGTTTCTAAAAAAAGTAACGACTGCTCTCCGTCCCAACTTCCTAAGCGGCGGCGGCACATGTCGATCTGCTGCTGTGGGCTCAGCCGGGCTGCCGGCTGCAGCGGTGGATGGCGGCACATCTCTGATCTACTTCTGCGGCAGCGGCGGCCCGCGCCGGCCGGTGAGGTGGTGTCCAGGCAGGCTGCAGCGCATCGTCGTCACAATTTCAGCAGGCAGGCAGGCGCTAGGTAAAGGCCCCATCGGTTGGCTTTTTTTCTAATAAGCCAAAACGCTTATTAGGGGAATAAAAAATAAATTTGTAGGTAAACTTTTATATATGTGTTCTTTGTAACTTAAAAGCAATGCTGAAAAAAAAAAACTACGTTGAAATATCTCAAAATCAATCTCAAAATTAAGTTGAAAATTCAAAATTTTGGCTTATTCTTTGGCTTATTGGGCCATCCGATGGGACCTCAGATTTCTCTAATTTATTTGTCTTGCTACTGGCTGTGCTGCGTGCTACTTTGTTTAGTAATTTTTCTAACATTCTATTCTTTGTAAATTGTAATCTAGATGAGGAAGGTACTAACAGGCATATTTGCATTATGGGAGAAAGCTGCAAAGGAAAAAAAAAGGAAACAAGCTTCCACATCTACACCAAATCCTCCTCCTGGTTGAGGATGAGAGAAAATCTGCAGGTAGCACTTGTGCAAGCACAGGATGATGGTGAAGCATAGGCAACAGTCCGCTGTTGAAGGCAAATGATGAAGCATATGCACATTATAACTGTATGATCCATTATATTGCATACTTGCTTTGAATTTTTTTATAATGTTGGCATACCCAGCTCACAAGGATCCTGGCTCCGCCCTGGTTTCAGATAATGAGCTTAAATACGTATTCTATATTGACTGTAAGTCCTTGGATGAAGAACGGATATATGTCCTGATATAAGAAACTTCATCAAAAATGAGTATCACATCATTAGGCATGAATATGTGGCACAAATTGTAGTAGAATATTATATTGTTGAGCAATATTCATACAAGTTGTAGTAGAATATTAAATCAAATTGAGAACATTAAACCATATTGATCGTTAATGTCACCATATGCTAACTCTCCATCTTTGTTTCATCGGGGCAGGCAGTTAGAAGTCATCACGAATGCCATCGGTAAAGAGAACAACACTAAGCTATCCAACCATGATCACCGATGTTAATGTCATAAATTTAAACATTTAGCATTAAAGATGTGTTAATGATGGCGTCATCAGCAAATAAGCCAAATCGTTAAACTTCTATTACTACCTCTGCCCAAATATAATGATTTATTTTCTATAAATCTAGACAAGTTGTACTATCATAGTGCCACGTTCGATCAAATTAGTATCGCTAAACGTCTGAGCTTACATATCTGCAATTATATATAGCAAAGAAAAACTTTCCCTAAGTACAAGAAACAAAAAGCTACTACCTAGTGAATGATTTCAGAAATCAAAAGAAAACCTTATACATGTATGAGGGTTCACTTTTCTAATCAAGTAATGGATTTGATCCCTAGCATATAACGGGTTTTGCCAAATTTTAAAAAAAATTTGATCAACTTTTGTCCAATTGCTTTTTTTTATATTTGAAATCTCGAAACCATTCGGAATTGGGTAAATTGGATCATGCCATTACAAATGTGCCATTTTAAATAATGGCATATCTATTCATATCCATACCATCGAAATACACACAAAATTAAAACCATGCCATCGCTGTGTACGTTTTTGTCATCATATATACCAAATACCCTTAGATGTGGGCCCCACGTGTCAATTCCATCTTAGATGTGGGACCCACGTGTCAATTCCATCTTTCTCTATCCTCCTTTCTTCTCTCTTCCCATCATCTCTCCACCTGATGCAATGGGCGACAAGGAGGAGCCGGCGTGGGAGGTAGTGGTTAGCGGGGCAACGAAGTGCGCTCCGTGTTCACACGTATCACATCCTCGCGCGCCCGCTGTTGAGGGAGGTCGTTGCCACTGTCGCCTCTCTGCATGTTGGTCGCCTCCTACATTATTAGTGGCCAGGTTTGAGACGACCACACCATCGTCGCTGAAGAGAGGCGATGGGCGGAAAGGCGTCCCTGCGGGAGGGATGAGAGACGCTTGAGTCAACAACGACCGAATCTACTCCCTTCACAACCACCGCCTTGCCTCTCAATGTTGCTCGGTGGACCCGACATGCGGGGTAGCAATGGCGCCAGTGTTGCTGTTGTGGCTGGGCAAGCCCGATCTACACCGGTGTTGCGGGCGTATGGGGCGGCGTGGCGTTGGCCGCCGTTGTGTCCGATCAACAAAGGGGAAAGGTGCGAGAGAGAGGGGAGAAGAATAAGAAATTGGGAAATAAGATGGAAAAACGTGATGGCGATAATATGGTTTCAATTTTGTCCGTATCCAGATGACATGGATATGGATAGACAAATAGTCACAGTAGTAATGACATGTATCCAATTCACCCTTCGAATTTCGCTCCGAATCTACTTTCACCCCCCTCGAAACCTCAAATTTGCATGGTTTTGGATCAATCATCAATGCTTTGTACTCTTTTTTTCCTAAAATATAAGGGATTCTGGGTAATGCGATATATCATAGTACTACAAAGCTGTCTCACATTCACCTAAAATCCATTATATTTTAGGACCGAGGAGTATACTACCTACCTAGTGGGTAGTGGCTACATCTTGGGGTACCCGTTGCAATTAGCACGCTCTCTCTCTCTCTCTCTCTCCTCATCATCCCTCCCCTCCCGAGACAAAAAGCGGCACGCACCTCCCTCCTCTCCCTTTCTCTCTCCTCCTCCCCTCACTACTCTCTCTCTAGAGAGAGAGAGAGCGAGCGCGGCGAGCTCCCCACCGCACCACACCACCACCGACGGCGACTACCTCCGCCGCCGCCGCCATGTCTCGCCTCTTCGCGCGTTCCCGCCGCGACTCTCCTCCTCCAACGGCTCCTCCGCCGCCGCGGCGCGGCGGCTCCGGCGGCCTCCCCTCCCGTTCCCGACCTCGGCGTCCCCCTCTCCGCGCCCGACCTCCGCGAGGCCGCCTACGAGGTGCTCGTCGCCTCGTCCCGCACCACCGGCGGGAAGCCGCTCACCTACATCCCCCAGGCGGCGGCGGGTGGTGGTGGTGGGCCGGCGTCCCGGCCTCCGCCTCGTCTCTCTCCTCCGCGAACGCCTCCTCCTCCCGTCGCTCCAGCGCTCGCTCACCTCCGCCGCGGCGAGCAAGATGAAGAAGGCGCTCGGGCTGAGTGTCGTCGGCGTCGTCCAAGGGTGGGAGCCCCGGGAGCGGGGGGGTGGGGGCGGGGCGAAGTTGGCGCCGCGCGGCGGCCGGCGACCGTCGGGGAGCTGATGCGCGTGCAGATGCGGGTCTCGGAGCCCGCCGACGCCAGGATCCGGAGGGGCCTCCTCCGCATCGCCGCGAGTCAGGTAAAGGAAAAGGATCTCGAGCTCTTTGGCTTCGGGTGGTTTTGGTTGTTAGCGCGTTCGTTCCCATCGGGATTTCGGGTGAAAAATGTAGCTTCAAGTTTTGCTCATCTGATCATCGCCATTGTGGTAGATCTGGGTTGGGTTTCGTGGGAGGGTTCGCGAGAGTTTCAAATTTCGTTAAAAATACCCTTGTTTTTCGTATTTCTGTTTTTGTTTTCGCGTATTTTTAGTTAGAATGGGAAAATGCATTAACTTGAAGTATATCTCTTTTTTTTTATCGGGAGGGGAATAAAAAAGGAATTATCTCTCTCCTTTTTTTTCCCCTAGATCTTGTAATTTGTTGGTGCCGGCTGGAGTATATCCAGTTATTTTCTGTGATTTGTTTATCATACAGCCTCGGAACTTTTAGTCAATATACGTTTTCTCAAGATAATTTTTATGTGCGGCTTTTGTTATTATATTACTATGACTGTTTCAATACCATGATTCTTAGCTTGATCTGCGGTTTTGCTTCAGTAGTAGGATACTCGGATACCAACTCTTCTTGATAGAGTCACATCCAAATGGCTGCTGCTAGCATATCTTATAATGTCAACAGGGACAATAATTTAGTGTTTTGTTCGAATGCATGGATTTTATATCAATTTCACTGTAAATTAATTCATTTCACACATGATTTTTCCTGTGTCTGAAATTGGTTTGTATAATGTTATTATTGGACTGTTTTTGATAAGTACAAACTGATGAAAATGTTTATTGTTATTTTACTTATGCATTCTCATAAGTTTGTAGATTGGATGTGTCTCCACAAAAGGACAATTAGCCATTTATTCTTGTCATGCTCACTACAAAACAAAGATATCTTTATTTTACTGCGGTATTGAGGAACGGAAACAGTATATGGCAATGTACTAGAAGCATCCATGCACTAGAGGCAGTATTGAAGAAAGATAGTTCTACAAAGTATCGTAAAATTTGTGATTTTAGTGCCGAGTGCACAGTACTGAGTGTGGGAGGAGGGAGGAGGGGGGCATCTACTGAATTATCTTGATTGCAGAAGCTACTCTGTCATATAACCAAAACAACTCTGAGTGTTGAGCTTCCTGCCTTGACCTTCATGCTCATCTTGGACTTCAGTAGGTTTCTTAGTTAAACCGTGCTGAATGATGATATTTAGATCTTTATTGCCAAGTCTTCTCCCCAAAAGAGCAAATTTGCAGGGTTTAGATGACCATTGTAAGTTTGGCAGTTTAGCTTTAGCTGCACGATTATTTTTTTTATTATATATGTTTTTTGTTTTTATATAACCTCTTGTGACATGGTTTGTTTGATGGATGTGTTAACAGATCAACAACATTGGACAGTTTAAACTTTAAACAAACACATAGCTTAGTATTGACATGTTGCTAAATGTGTGTTTGTGTTTTCTGGACTTTTAGCATGTTTGATGTCAATATGCCAAACATGATCTTATTGTATATATCATAACAAAGATACTCTAATCTGCTCTATTATTGTTCGGGACTTAACGCCTGTTCCTGTAATTGTTGGTACCAAGTTTGAACTCCATTTTTCTTTTTCTTGAAACAGCTTGGCAGGCGTGCTGAATCTATGGTCTTGCCCTTAGAATTCCTACAGCAGTTCAAGGCATCAGATATCCCTGATCCTCAAGAGTACGAGGCATGGCAGAGTAGGAACTTGAAGCTTCTTGAGGCTGGTTTGCTTGTCCACCCACTTGTTCCATTGAACAAATCAGATGTTTCTGCACAACGACTGCGGCAAATTATACGTGGGGCATACGATAGACCACTTGAAACTGGGAAAAACTCTGAGTCAATGCAGGTCCTACGTAGTGCTGTCATGTCCCTTGCTGGTAGGTCCGATGATGGGACTTCTGATGGATGCCACTGGGCTGATGGTTTCCCCTTGAATCTCCATCTATACCAGATGTTAGTAGAAGCTTGCTTTGATAATGATGATGGCACTGTTGTTGATGAGATTGATGAGGTGATGGAGCTCTTAAAGAAGACCTGGGGTATTCTTGGAATTAACCAGATGCTTCACAACCTTTGCTTTGCTTGGGCATTGTTCAACCATTTTGTTATGTCCGGGCAAGTAGATATTGAGTTGCTCTCTGCTGCGGAGAATCAGTTGGCCGAAGTTGCAAAGGATGCCAAAACCACAAAAGATCCAAATTACAGCAAAGTGTTGAGTTCAACTTTAAGCTCAATAATGGGTTGGACAGAGAAAAGACTTCTGGCTTACCATGAGACCTTCAATACAAGTAACATTGAGTCCATGCAAGGCATTGTGTCAATTGGAGTGTCAGCTGCAAGGGTTCTTGTTGAAGATATATCCCATGAATACCGTCGGAGGAGGAAAGAAGAGACTGACGTAGCTCGCAGCAGGATAGAGACCTACATAAGGTCTTCACTCCGTACAGCTTTTGCTCAAGTAAGTCCCTATTATTTCTCACTCTGATTCATATTGATTAAATGTTATATTCCATACTTTGGTATGCTGAGATGCCTTGTTTAGATTATTGCAATATCTTTACTTTTAATGGCTAATGCGCTTTGGGGAAGAAAAGCTAGAAAGTAGATTCCTGGTTCAACCCCAAGAAACTGTTTTGTTCAAACTCAAGCCATCATATTAGTAATTTTGTTTCTTTTGAACCATATAATTTGAACTTTTTAAATCGTGCTAGTTGATCCTTTCATGTACGTCTTTTCTATAGTGCAGTAGCTCAGTAATGTGACACAGCTTTCACTTTGCAGAGAATGGAAGAAGCAGATTCCAAGCGGTCATCAAGAAACCCGACCCCTGTTCTGTCTATCCTTGCAAAGGACATTGGTGACCTAGCAATTAAGGAGAAAAATTTGTACAGCCCAATTTTAAAGACATGGCATCCCCTTGCTTCAGGCGTTGCTGTTGCCACCCTTCATTCTTGCTTTGGAAATGAGCTGAAACAGTTCATAGCTGGACTTACAGAGCTGACCCCAGATACGGTTCAAGTGCTTAAGGCTGCTGACAAATTAGAGAAGGATCTTGTTAATATTGCAGTTGAAGATTCTGTGGATAGTGATGATGGAGGCAAGTCATTAATCAGAGAGATGCCACCATATGAAGCTGAAAATGCAATTGCTAACCTGGTGAAAGTTTGGATTAAAGAAAGGATAGACAGGCTCAAGGGATGGGTTGATCGGACTTTGAAACAAGAGGTGCTCTTACTTTATTTCACAGTACATATTTTTTTCTTTTGGTATAAACAGAAACTATCTTAATTTAGTAACTGATGATGCATGTTGTTGTGAGTTTTATTACGATAAGACTAAATTACTCTGTGCATGTAGATGCATAACACTTGTAAACATTATCTGCTATTTTTCCTGAACCGTCCATATCCATGTGTCATTGATGACTGTAATCTCCAATCTGGGCTCTGATATATGTTCATTCTCTCATCTTATCCCAACTATGGCTGTCAAAATTGCCGCATTTGTTTGATTTGCAGTCAAAATTTTGACATCACACCAGTTTTTCAGAATGGAAAAAAAATTATAGCTAGTTGAGTCACATCCAGATGCATGCTATGTGTAAACCAAATATTATATTGGCTCAGTCAACTTGTGAGATGTAATTGTCCTGAATATTCTTCTTGAATGATGAGTCCAACTTGTTCTTGACATATTGTGTTTGACTTAACTTGGCTTGATTTTCCTGCTCTAAAATATTTGGTTCCACTAAGTCTGGCAATATCTTTCATGCAGACTTGGAATCCAGCTGCCAACAGAGAGAATATTGCTCCCTCTTGTGTGGAGATGCTTCGGATGGTTGGTGAAACATTAGATGCATTTTTCCAATTGCCCATTCCAATGCATCCAGTTCTTCTTCCTGACCTGATGTTTGGACTTGATAGAAGCCTACAGCTTTTTGTGTCTAAAGCAAAATCTGGCTGTGGTAAGTACTGAGCTCATGGCGCATTTTTCTATAACATGGTGTTCGGATACAGGGTACAAATGTTCATATTTTAAACATGCATTAATTACAGGAACACGGAATTCTTTTATGCCCCAACTACCACCGTTGACACGATGCGAGGTAGGATCGAATATATTGTTCAAGAAAAAGGAAAAGCCACAGAATCCACAGTACCGAGGATCACAAAATGGAACAACCAATGGTGCTGATCCCTTAGCCCTTCCTCAACTCTGTGTACGCTTGAATACGCTTCAATTCGTGCGAGGTGAACTTGAGAACTTAGAGAAGAAGATAAAAACAGGCTTGCGGAATGTCGAATCAGCTCAGGCAGATGTTACCGATGGATTGGACATCAAATTTGAGCTTTGTCAGACAGCCTGTCAAGAGGGCATTCAGCAGTTATGTGAGACAACTGCATATAAGGTTACATTCTATGATTTGGGGCACGTTCTCTGGGACATCCTTTATATTGGTGACATTGCATCAAGTAGGATCGAGATATTGTTGAGAGAGCTCGACCCTATACTAGAGACCATATCTGGTATGGTGCATAACAAAGTGCGGAACCGTGCTATAACCGCATTGATGAAAGCCACTTTTGACGGGTTCTTGCTGGTGCTTCTTGCTGGTGGGCCTTTGCGTGCTTTCACCCGTCAAGACTCTCAGATAATAGAGGATGACTTCAAGGCCCTTAAAGACCTGTTTTTAGCAGATGGTGATGGTTTACCAGAGGAGTTGGTCGATAAGGCATCCTCCCAGGTCAAGAATGTCCTACCCCTCCTACGAACAGACTCCGAGAGCCTTATTGACCGATTCAAACGCATGATGGCCGAGTCAAATCGGTCTGGAGCCAAGAATAGGTTACCATTGCCACCAACAACAGGGCACTGGAGCCCGAACGAACCCAACACAGTCCTGCGAGTTCTGTGCTACCGTTATGATGAGACGGCTACCAAGTTCCTAAAGAAAACCTATAATCTTCCCAAGAAGATCTGATGAACTCGATGTACATTTTCTGGAAACAAAATCATGAAACCCACTGAGGAAGTCAGGATTCGGAATGATTTTGTCACATCCTCCTTTGAGGAACACTACCATTGTAAAGCTACCACTGCGGAGTTTGCCTTATCTGAGACGATTGATTTGAATGGGGGAATTCAATTCAGCGACTTGGCCCTTCTGTCACATGCTGTTCAGTGGCGCCAAGAAATATGCTGGTACTCTTTTCTTTTTTTTTTCTTTTTTTGGGGGGTGGGGGATTACTTACAGGTCGATTTGTTTATTATTATGATTATATGTTTTACTCTAATCCAGTTCTTTTGCTGACCTTCGCCGCTGCATGTGTGTATTTTTCCAGTAGCTGTAGTTTGCAACAGATATACCCATCTTGTGAATAAGTTTTGTACTGGTGTGACTTGCTGCGTTGGACTTGAGTATATCATTATGCAAGGCATCTGGTTCCTGCATTTGTGTTATTTTCGTGGGGAACATTTTTCCCCGGCCATGTCCTACATTATCTTCTCTTTTTTTTTTTGCGGGGAGTCCTACATTATCTTCTCGGCTGGAGTAAAATGATTCTTGTTATTTTCGTCTGCGTTATGAAATCACTCATTCCGCTTTGGAACAAGGTACATTTGGAGGAATTCTGGAGGTTTGCATTCCTTTGGAATTTTTCCCCTACTAGCTTGTTTGGAAGTTAGTACAAATGAAAGATGTTGAATTCTTTGGGAAAGGAAGTAAATCCTCCACTTTATGGTGTGAGCGAAAGGAAACCCCTGTCACTTTGTTGATCTCCTAGGTTTTTCATGTGATCTCCGTTGGAACAAAAGAAAAATGGAGAAATTATTGAGGGATTTGAAATCCATTGAAAAAAAATATATTCCTACATTGTCCTTTGGAACAAAGGAATAATTTCTACAAAATCCTTTTTACGTTTATATTGAATTGCTCATTTCATACTGATTTTGGAGAATTAACATGAGGCTAGACCCCATGTTTTCTTTTCCTTTTGACTATTAATTCCTATGCTTTTTCTATGATGCTACCAAACAATAATTTTATAAAAAAAATTGTATAGTTATGTTTCCCCGTGGGATTTTCCTACATCTCCTGTTTTTGTGTTAGTTTTGAATTCCATAGTTTTTCACTTGTCAATATATTTTTTTTCCTTATTCTCGTGTTTTTCATTTCTTTGTTCTAAACAGGGGCGATAGAAGGAGCTGTTTCGTACATTAGTTATTATTTAGATGGAACAAACTGTTCGTATATGCTTTTTAGCTGTCATGTTCTTTTTGTGTTTGCGAAGACAAATGCGTATCAACAAGCTCTGACATTCGCACAGCAGGTTTATATTTGGTTCAAACCATTCGTGCTGTTCATGAATTGGTTATCTTATTACAAAGAGGATTTTCTTTTTCTTCCTCCTGAACTAGTAATTTACCCGTGCTAACGCTACGGTAACATTTGACAATCCAACTCAAAGAAGTAAAATATAATATATGTTTTATCAATAACATATAGGATGAGATAACGGAATAAATTGATACATAGAATTACTATATTTAGTAAGCATAATATTTATCAATATACAGTGTACAGCATAATATTTAGTAACCAGTTTCCCCATGATTACAGCCCCGAAATCATCGACAAACCAAACCTCCCCAAGTTCAGTGACAGATGAACAAGCGGACAAGGTGCAAATCATACAAGAAACAAAGATATATGAATTATTCCTTTTCATATGCAATATGTATACCATTTACTGCTGTTACAAAATAAAAAAAATCTGAACAAAAACTTTCTAAGGGTAGAATTACAAACTAAGAGGTACCTTCAAAATGACATGATCATTCCATGGCCCCAATTAGCCAGTTCCGACAATACACAGCAAGGCAAGCGACAGGTATGAAGCAATCAACCCGAGAGAAAACATCAAACATGTGTACAGTTTTTTTTTTTTTTTTTTTTTTTTTTGCGGGGAAACATGTGTACAGTTTAACGATAAAGCAGAACATTATATGTTATATAGCAAAAATCTACAGCTAAAATCCAAAGTTTCCTACATTTCCCTAGCTTATGTTGGGAAAGTGAACATTAGGGGTTATTTTACCTAGAAAGAATATATATAGAGGTGCTGCACTAAGAACACCCAGGATGGCTGTAGCCTGCAAGAAGATGGGATTAAGCAAATAAATTAGACATAAATGTTTTAAATTCAAAATTACTGTAAGCAACCAAATATGTAGTATAATATAAATACAGAGTTTGAGAGAACAACAAGTTCTTCCTGGCAAAAAAAGAGAGAACAACAAGTTGATAGTGATCAGTTACATTTAAAACTGATCTGGAATAGTCTCACGACCTCAATTAACTGACATGAACATTAAATAAATTTTATTTAATGGAACTTTGGTGGAATTACATGTAACATAATAAAAACTGATGGTTTCTGTAAATACTGTAGGATCTTATTCTACCCATAATGCATGCAATAGACCCTCTGCCATCCGCTGGTTTACAATAACCTATAGGATCTCATTTGACCATAATGCAGGAAATTTAACTCTCAATTACAGAGAATATGATTTTAAGAGAGAATATGATATCATGAAACTAATTATCACAAGCATCTCATAAGAGAGAATATGATATCATGAAATTTAAGTGCTGAGAGTAGAGTATATATTGAACATTTACGTGCTCAGGTCATTTTCGAAGTGAGATATATATTGACATTTAAGCTCCAGGGAAAATAAAGCAGTTTAGGGTTACCATTTGCTTAACCCTAGCAACTACTACTTACTTCTAGGTCGGCGTAGGCGCGGCGTGGGTGTTCCGGCAGGGGTGAGAAGGAGATCGGCGAGGCGGCCGTCGGTGCCGATGCGGAGGCGAGAGATCGGCGCGGGCAAGCAGATTGGTGAGGGAGGCCCGGTGGAGGCGCGGAGGAGATCGATGACCCCTGGTGATTTGGTGGCGATGATCGATCGGCGGCGCCGGCGGGTTGAGGCGACGGTTGCGATCCAGCAAATAGGGAGCAACACCCCCGGCGAGGAGAGTCGAGGACGACGACCCCAGCGATGATAGATCGGTGGCGCCGGCACCGGCGGTTGCGATGGGAGAGAGGGAGCGACGAGCGAGTGGGAGAAGAGCGAGGAGATTGCGATATGGGAGAGAAGGAGCGATTGGAGGGAGCGAGGAGATTGCGGCGCGGATGGGGAGGAGAGAGATCGCGACCCGGGGGTTCGCGGGAGGGAGAGTATGGGAGGTGGGATCGACCTGGGTCGTTGGATTTGATCAAAACGATCCTGACCGATCAATGAGGAATGAAGATGTAACATACAGTTGGTGAATTATAGGGTAGATAAAGAGGATTTTTTTTTCTTCCTCCTGATATTTCCTTAGGAAATGTGGCCAGCAAGAAAAAAGGAAGGGAAACTGTACAAATATATATATACTCCCTTAAAAGTTACACCTATTTCACATTTGAGTTTTTTCCAAATAAGTTGTTTCTATTTATAGTCTTTATGCATTCAAGACTTAAATGAAAAGATAAATTAAATATTTTATTAGAACCCAAAGAGTCATCTAAATACTTATTGGTTACATGCTTGCATTCACTCCTTGATTTTTTAACATCCAAGGTGATTTAATTTTTCTTTAGTCTTGGTGTCAAAAGTAATATGTGTAACTTTTGTAAATGGAGGGAGTATCAACTACCAAAATGGGTGGGAAATGTGGCCTATAAGGCTATAAAATGATGAATGCACTTCATCTTTCTCTTTTTCTTATCCACAACAACCCAAAAAGGACAATAATAAAATAAAAAGTATCGGCAACAAAAAAAGAAAGAAGAAAAATCCCACAGTGAGAGGTAGAGAAAGATCGTATTCATGTGTTTGGCATGAGAGATAAAATTGTCATATGCCTAAGAAATGCTGTAAAAGGGTGTGGTTTATATGCATGATAAAGGGCAAGTGTGTTAAATTGATTAGTCAGTTTTTAGTATGGAGCTAACCTAGATTTTGAGGGAATAATATTTTCCTTTTAGTGATCATCCCACCTTATCTGTCCCGAATCAAACACCATAAAAAATTCATCCTCACCTAAATACCCCATTGGTTGCTCTAATAAACCAAAGAAAAAAAAGGCAAAATTTGAATTTCAAGTTGATTTTAAGATATTATCATATAGTTTCATTTTCAGCATTAGCTTGGTCACTAAAAACACATATATAAAAGTTTTAACTGTAAATTAATTTTTATTTTCTAATAACCTGTTTTTGGCTTGTTAGGAAATATGGGCAACCTATGATGACCTAACTTATCCATCCCAAACCAAACACATGGTTATTAATTTCGCAAAATCTACTTCGAGGGGCCTCTCGATTTAGGCTTAATGAGCGACGCCGACCATATGTGAGAGAAGTACTACTACACGTCTATAGACATGCATGTTTTTTTCTATTAGGTTGTGCGTGTTTTTTTTCTTCTTATAAAATTCTCTTAAATTATTTATTTGATCTACGATCCAATTACACCATTACGTTCATCGCAATTAAATCTTTATAAGAAGGTCTTACATGATTATATCATGATGAAAAAACATTTATGTTTTGAATTACTTTTATAATATACGTAAGTTACCTTTATCATATATATATAAATTATTTCCAGATTTGATTAAATTACTTCTAATACATTCATAATGCTCTAAGTTGATTACATTTATATTGTTTTTAGTCAATTCTATAATTTGTGCTAATTAAATTTAATTTATGGATAGATCATATTTTTTCCCTACAACGGATTTACTTCTAATTTCATAACAACTTACTTCCATTTTTTACTAAGTTACTTTTCATGATTTACGTGAATTACTTTCTAGATTTATTGAATTTACTTTGATAAATGTATTTACTTAAAAATCTTCTCTAAACTTTGCTTTTGAATTTACTCCACATAATTTCTAATTTCACTCACTCATGATGTAATTACTTCTAATGCAATAGCGAGTTACTTCTGTTGCATAGCTAAGTTACTTCTACAATTTAAATAAAATACTTTTAAATTAATAAGATGTTTGAATATATTCAACATGGATCTCTTTTGTCAAATATTTTGAGTGGAGTACACGGATGCAAGTATATCTTAAAAATAATATGTGATTCAAAAGATTTAAATCATTGAAGAGGTTAAAAAAAGATATGCACAATTGTATTTCTTTTAAGCTAAAAGGGGATTTATACTTGGGATGGTGTGGTCACTTCTCTAAAACAAACCAAAACAAACCAATGACTGGTCGCCCTGTAGTCTTATCCTATTAATTTCTTAAGTCCAAACTTTCTCTACCGTTAGATCTCGTCTAGGGATGGCAATTTCCTCATCGAATCCCCACCCTCTATGGGGCTGGGGCCAAATATCTACCCATGGGTCATGCGGGGCCGGGGCTAGGGTGGCATCTTCACCCACGGGTCCCTGAAGTATTGAGCAAAGGCAGGCAGTCCACTAGCTATTAAATATCAAAAGCCCATTAAAAACAGCCCAAGTACTACCAGCCATGGAAAGCCCATCAAACCATCACGTATTAGCTACTCGGAATAAGTTTACCTGTCACCCCTCAACTTTACACGAAGTTTTTTTTTTACATCCCTTATCCTCGATACCAGAAATCTTCACCCCTTAGCTATACAAACCATGCAATTTAGGTCCCATAACAGTATAGATGTCTGGTTTCGCTGACGTGGCATCCTAGTTAGAAAAAAAAAAATACATGGGGCCCACATATCAGCTGCACATCTTTTTTTTTTCTTCTCTTTTCTTCCTCTCGTCCTCTTTTCCCTGCTGCTGCTGCTCCTCCCGTCCTTGCCCCAGCCGCGGGACACGAGATCCACGGAGATCTCCCGATCCTTGCCACGCACGGTCACCCAGCTCCGGTGCCCGCGGCCGGCGTCGCGCATGGAGACATGCTCCCGCCGGGAGAGCAGCACGAGGCGCGGGCCGGCGGGGAACCTCGCCCGTGTCTTGCGGTAGGCGGCGTCTGACAAATCCCCTGCGGCGACAACGGCGACGAAGAACCCAGAGGAAGGTTTGGGCGAACCCGAGACCGGGAAGTGTGTGCAAGTCGAGTTCGCCGGCACGACGGCGGACAACTCGGTAGGTTAACTTTTAGAGTAAATTTCACTTTGGGCCAGGTTTAATAGCCAAAGTTTCAATATGGACTAGGCCTAAGCCCAAATGTTCACATAACACCAGGTAAAATTACATTGCTTTGCACTTTGGACCGGGTTGCTCTGATTTGGGCCGCCACGTCGTCTTCGGCCCAGTCCACGTGAGCAATGGCTGGTGGACTCAGTTCATGGGCGTGCGGAGCCGCCGAGACGCGTGGAAAACACTGTAAAATAGATGGCGTGGAAAACTGGCGAGAGGAACCGCGCGGGAAGTCACGCCGGTAGGGCGTGAAACCGACGCCGCGAGGGTTCCAGCACCGCGCCGCCGCCGGCGCCGCCACCCACTCGGCAGACGGCAACTCGTCCCCCTCCCCCCTCCCCCCGGCTACAGCATTGCCCTGATTAGGATTTGGTCTGCCCTAATTAGGATTTCGCCATCTGCTCAGTGTGTCTGGTCGGCTACTCTCCCCTAATCTGGATTTGATCATCTGTTGTAGCCAGCAAGCAGCAGCGGCTCCATCATTCTTGATTCTTGCACGGAATTTAAAGGTAATCTAGTTTAATCTTCTTCTCTCCTGTGTTTTGGCCCCAAAAGGAGCACATTTCAAAGTTCAATCAGTGCACTTTGTATGCGATGCAATACTAATCAGTATTATTACATAAGCTGCACACACTGCATAGATGTACTAATATCAGAGCTTCTGCAATTGTGTACTGAATGAATTAGTTTAGTTTCTGAATGTGTGTGCATTTGCACAAGTAAGGTTGCAACCAACTATGTAGTAAGATGAAGCTGCCAGTTTTGCCACTGATAACAAACAAAGGATAACCTGATGATGAGATATGAGATGAGGCCCTGTACAATGAATTATTGCCTCAACATAGTAGAGATTGTACATGGGACAATTTCCCCTGCATTGACTTCTTGTCTTTAGTGGTACTTACCTACAAAATAAAACAACTTAAGTGACTGGTATCTCAATTGACTAGTAAACTACTTGCCATAAATTAAAATAAACTAATCATTTAAACATTTTTCCTAAAACATAATTTATGATGTTATATTGGTTTGAGTGGAGTTGTATTATATATGTTAGCTTCTCCTATGATTTATTTCAACAATTATTGCAGATAACATTTATATATATATACATATGTTGGTGATATAGGATGGCTGGTGAGTATTGGACACTCAGAGTTTTCAAACATGATTGTGGACCAAACACTGATATTTTGGAGAAAAAGATAGAGAGAGATAATATATGCTACTCCAACTTGGTCAGTCTACTAGAAACAGAGGGTTATGAAGCAAGTGATGACTTATTTTTCACAAGTAGCGATACATACTGTTGTGGCACTTTGACCAAGATTGAAGGTGAAACAAATGTGAAGGACATGATCATGGAGAATAACAAGAGCAAGATGGCTGATTTACACATGTTCAAGGCAATTCAGAGAACACCCTTTTCTCCTCCGAAAATTGATAATGTTGAGGTCATTGTAGGGTCATCTCAGTAGGAAGATAACATTGATTACAACCCTGAACTGATAGGCGTGGCAGACGACCAACATAGCATTTCTAGTGGTGACACAGATCATGAACAAGAAAAGGTCGATTATGTTGAGAAACTAAACGAGATGAAGAGGTTAAGGGAAGATCCAATGACCCATTGTGAAGGTGATACTGATATTGATGATTTGTATACCCCTGAGGACGATGATGTAGATTTGGGTGTTGCGGACATGGACGATATGACATGTGAGTTGTCTGATCCACCTAGTGAGGATGGTG
Source organism: Oryza longistaminata (assembly GCA_009805545.1). Lineage (NCBI taxonomy): Eukaryota > Viridiplantae > Streptophyta > Magnoliopsida > Poales > Poaceae > Oryza > Oryza longistaminata. The sequence continues at coordinate 44,911,242 of CM020179.1, forward strand.
GATTGAGCACACTTGATTGTGAGACAGACGAAGAGAACAAACCACCACCGGGGAAAAGAAGAAGAGGAAAAGGAATTCAAGTTCAGAGGATTTATTTTGACGAGAGCAATATGATGGACACAAGCCAATTGTGCAAGGGCATGTGTTTCACCGACGCGGGGCAATTTAGGAAGGCTTTGAAGTCATACCACATTGTACAAGGGAGGGATTATAAGTACACCAGGAATAAAGCTGATAGGATAAAAGTGAAGTGTAGTCAAGATAAGGTTAAGTGTGATTTTTTCATTAGAGCATCACAAGTTGGGAGCGAGAAAACCTTCATGGTTAGAGAGATGATTGCTCCCCACACATGTCCAAGTCATAGAAACTGCAGCTGAGTTGACAGCACATGGCTAAGCGAAAGATATGAGGATGACTTTCGGAGTGATCCAAATTGGAAGGTTGAAGCTTTCATGGCCAGATGTATGAGGGAAATAGGCACAGACATATCAAAAAGTAAGGCTTATAGAGCAAGGAGAAAGGCTACAGAGAAGGTTTTGGGCAATAAAGAAAAACAATACAAGAGGATTAGAGACTATTTGCAAACATTAATTGACACCAACCCAGGCACTACAGCAGTGGTGACAACCATCAATAGAGATGATTTAGGACTAGCACCAAGATTTAGTGGACTATTCATATGTTTCAATGCTCAGAAAGAAGGTTTTATAAATGGCTGCAGGCCTTTCATAAGTGAGTTAATGGTATTTATAAGTATTTTATGATCTACCTTTGTATGATGTCTTTCTGTACTAATATATAAATGACTGTAAATTTCAGGTATTGATGGTTGTTTTGTGAAGCTAACAAATGGTGCACAAGTGTTGGCAGCTTCAACAAGGGATGGGAATGACAACATGTTCCCAATTGCATTTGCAGTTGTCGGAAAAGAGGACACAGACAGCTGGACATGGTTCTTAGAAATGTTGAAGTGTGCAATTGGATCCGGAGAAGAACATGGTGGTTGGACCTTCATGTCAGATAGGCAAAAGGTACATTACATGTCTAGTTTAAAATCATTTCTTATTAAGTAATGATATTCTTTCAATAAAAATGATCTTATTACTTTGTAGGGCCTCATGAATGCAATCCCAATTGTATTTCCTGACAGCGAGCATAGATATTGTAAAAGACATTTGTTGCAAAATATGGGCAGCAAAGGTTGGAGAGGTGAGAAGTACAAGGGTTTTGTTGATGCTGCAGTTTATGCCACAACTGTGTGGGACTATGATAAAGCTATGGAAGACCTCAAAAAATTGAACTTGAAAGCTTGGGAATGGCTTACTGCAATTGGAAAGGAACACTTCAGTAGGCATGCTTTCTCACCTAAAGCAAAGTCAGACCTAGTTGTCAATAATTTGAGTGAGGTGTTCAATAAATATATTCTAGATGCAAGGGACAAACCCATTGTTACTATGCTCGAACACATAAGGAGAAAAGTAATGGTAAGGTTATCTTTAAAGAGACAAGGAGGGGATGCTGCACAGTGGGAGATTACACCAATTGTGGCAGGAAAACTAGAGATGGAGAAGAATCATGCAAGATATTGCTGGTGTTATCAGTCTAACTTAACCATTTGGGAAGTACATTGCTCAAATAGATCTTTTGCAGTGGACATAAGTGCAAGGACATGTACATGTAACAAATGGCAACTAACAGGAATCCCTTGCAAACATGCTGTTTGTGCTTTATACAAGGCAGGGCAAACACCCAAAGATTATGTCGCTGATTATTTTAGGAAGGATGCTTATATGAGAACATATACTGCAGTTATCTATCCAGTCCCTGATGAGCATAGCTGGACAAAAACAGACTCACCTGATATTGATCCACCAAAGTTTGAGAAACATGTTGGTAGGCCAAAGAAAAGTCGACGCAGAGCACCATATGAGGGTCCTAGGGTGCAAGGACCAGCGAGGAAGACTACAAGTACATGCTCAAACTGTCGAAGGGATGGACACACATATCGTACTTGTGGAAAACCTCTCAGGCCTGATCTTCAACTTAAGGCAGCAAACATTAAGGTTAGTTTGACCTTTATCAATTTTGTGGTCAATTTTTATGTAAACAACTAATCTTTTCTGTTGTATAGGCAAGAAAACGTGGGGCTGCATCTTCATCCCATGAAAACTCAAACGAGGCTCCATCTTTTGGCATGATTGGTGGTAGAGGTAGTGCAAGGGGCCAGCCAAGAGCAAGAGGGAGAGGCAGGGGCAGATTGAACACCTGGTTCTCAACGCAGTGATGTTGCAATTTATTTTGTCTCAATGAAGTCCAGGAGCAAAGATATATATGTGAAAATAGTGCAGGTTGTAGTACTGCTTTTGGAGTACATAAGATAGTGCAGGCTGTAGTACTGCTTTTGGTTTATAATTACAATGAAAACTAAAATCTTAGTAGTTATATAATTATGGACTTCTAATATATTGTAATAGTACTATGCTATATTTCACTGTCAACCTTAAACTATTACAACATGATGGCTTGCTTCATGCAGGTTTGCTACTTCTGTGTTTTTTTTTACTGGGATTTGCTACTTCTGTGTTGCTCAACATCTGTAATGCAGTATACTTTATGCACTTGCAGTTATATAGCTCTAGCCATGAATCCTTAATGTCAATTTGAGTACTCCCTGTGTCTCAATTTGAGTACCCTTGCACCTACAGTTTTGGATGCTACTCTGGTGTACATGTTAATTTGCTCATATATTAAAGGTTCAGTTAGAACAATCGTGAACTTAAGATGGTTTAGTCTGAGGACAACACAGTCAGCTCCATACTATCCACACAATATTCAAGAGATAATAATATCCTGACCATAGTATTATCATTACATTTCCAAGCAGCTCCTATCTACCAGGGCTGGGCTGCAAAAGAACACATTACCAAAACGATCAGATCACTACTGGCCACAGGATGTCCTTCATACTTACAAACTACAAGGTCACCAGCCCTTCATACTTACAAACTACAAGGTCACCAGCATATTGTTCATACTACCAAAAGGATCATATCACAAACTACTACTCCACGTTGATGTCCTTCAGACAACAGGGTCACCAGCCTAACTTAGCAACAAAACTTACAAAGAGGATCACCATTACAACAATACCAATTAACTTGATCTTGACTAGACCTTCACCAATTGACTTGATCTTATCTAGGTCATCGACACGACTGATCCTTGAATCAGCTAACTTGCGGCTCCAGAGGTCATCCTCGCGCATCTTCCTCGCGTACAAAGACATCCAACTTTTATTCACATCATCGAGTGCCTTCTCAAGCGCAATGTTTCTCTCACTGAGAGAGAAGATTGTTTTAGCGGCCAGCTCATCCCATTCAGGATCCACCCATTTAACAAAATGGCACTTAACCCACTGCATAAAACACATGCTGATAAAATCAGTTTTGCACACAATATTTAGATATCTAGGTAGATGACTTAAATAGAGTACAAATGGATCAACATTTCGACATAACTAAAGATTATTTCGCATGTTCTGTTCACATAGATTAATTAAGGAAATTAATGAAAGCTTTCTCTCAAATATGCATTTAATGATTGTTGCCTCAATGTTACAAGCTGTGGAAAAAAAAAGGCACATGCATCAGATGCACAATACTACCTTTTTGGGGCAGCCTAGGAATCGTCTCCCTGTGTTAACTCCTGAACTCGCAACTCGACGGGCTGGCCTTCTTTGACACAAGCATCGTAATTCTGTATCATACTCTTTGCCATTATAATTGGGGTCATGTTTGTACTCTGGCAACTGGTCAACTTCATACTCCTGCACTTAATATGGATGAAATTCCATTGCTTAGCCACCCAAATACACAAATAAATCAATTTCAAACAAAACATACTCAAGTTTACCCTAATTAAACAGACCCCAAATTAATCCCTAACCCTAACTTACCCTTGCCTCCTGCATCTTCTTAATCATAGAATCGGTTGACACGTTGTCTGTACATGAAACAGACAGAGACATGCTTGATGCGCACGAGATTATTGGCGATTCAGCATTCGGCCATCGATTCGACCACTTCGAGTTGCTTGATTCCATTGCCACTGGAACCTGCTTGAAGTGTCAATTCACCAGACAATCACTGAAGTTGCCATTAGGGATGGATCAATGGTGGTAAGTCGGATCGTACCTGATGGCTGCTGAAGAGTGCTCCCATTGTGCGAGCTTGCGTAGTCCCCTCGTCGGCGGCAGCGGCGACGGCAACGGCGGCAGCGGTAGCGGCCGGGGCGGCAACGACGGCCACGGGACGGCCGCGGGGGTGGCAGCGACGGCGACGGCGGCGGCGGCAGCGGCGGCGGCGGCGGCGCCTGGCCTTCTGTGCTGTGCTGCTGCGCTCTCTCTCTCTCTCTCTCGAGCGGAGGCGAATGGCAATAGTTTTATACGCAATGCGTCTAGGAGACTCGCACGGCACGCCCATAAACTGAGTCCACCAGCCATTGCTCACGTGGACTAGGCGAAGACGACGTGGCGGCCCAAATCAGAGCAACCCGGTCCAAAGTGCAAAGCAATGTAATTTTACCTGTGTTATGTGAACATTTGGGCTTAGGCCTAGCCCATATTGAAACTTTGGCTACTAAACCTGGCCCAAAGTGAATTTTACTCTTAAATAAATAAAATCAAGGGACGCCTTGTAGTTGTGGCCTACTCGCCTTGAGTAGAAACTATATAGCATCAAGCCACATATTGTTCAAAAAAAAGTATACCACAAGCAAAAGGTCAATACGAACCATAGCTCCAATGCTCACGACGCAACAAAATGTTCAGGAGTTTCTAAGAACAATATTTGACATCGATGGCGTGCTGCACAACTCGAATTTCCAACCTACAGTACAAGATGGTCAATACTGCATAATTTTTCCAGTAAAACATGTCCTGTCCCTACTCACCCTTGGGTTTGAACAGTTTAACAAGATAGCCAATTAAGGAGACCAGCCATCGCCAAAGAGAACTAGGAAATTTGACGCCTTCGGTTTGGGTTCAGGCCTTGGCCCGAACAGACCTTTGTATAGCTCCTTTTGTTTCTGGTACAGAGCTTTATCCTGCTCCGCGAGCGACCGAAGCTCACGCTGGATCTCCTTGTCTTCTGGAGAATACTTCTTGGCCTTCGGAAGTCCTCCCTTGCTGATTCTGTTTGACCAAGTTCAGCTCTTGCTTTTCCTCGTCTGAACAACGCTTTCACGTTGTTTTCATCCTCTGACAACACCTGAAGAATGGGATTATGCAATTGATCATGATCAGCAATTGTTTGACTCTTATTCAAATGGTCAATCGACAGGTCCGTGAATCACTACGAAACCAAAATCATGGTTGTTTTATACAAATGAGCTGGAAAAATTACACAAGTACAATATGATCAAAAGAGTGTCTTTCATGCAGAATCATGGACAAATATTTCTCCCTGCTTTAGCCATATGCCTGTTTTCCATTTTTTTTTTTTTTGCAAGTTTTTAGTGTCTGAATGATAAATCACATTCAGTTTTTATCTTGAGTTATACACATGCCAAAGTGATGTGATACATGTAATGTTAAAGCATGCGTGTAAGAGAGTAAATTTTATGCTATGTAGAAGAATAACATACAATTGTACACTGTGCGATAGCTTCATCAAATCTCTTCAGTTTGATCAGGCATGCGGCCATGTTGAGATGGCAGGGATTTTTCACAGCTAAGGCCATGTCTCTGTACTTCCCAAACAATTGGAACATGAAATCATCCCCATGTAAGCAATTGCCTGTAAAGAGGAACAGCTAGGGGATTATGATTGAGCATCTTACAATAGCTGAAGCACATCATTAGACAACTAACCATTTCATATTGCTGCATAGCCTCCTCGAACTTCTTTTCTTTGAAATATTCATTGCCTTCAATCTTCCTCCTGTCTGCTGCTTCAATCCTTTCTTCCACTGTCATATCACTTCGGGCTTTTCCCTGTAGTTTTAAATTATCTGTAAGCTTCCTAGGAACCTTAGGTTGACAAATATTTTTTTTCAAAAAAAAAAAAAAACAAAATCAAGGGTGATAAGAGGGACATTTGTCCTACCTCTTTGACATCATCAAACCCAAATAGTTCAACTTCATATACAAGGTCTGCCATTGGAGGGACATTTGGGAATGAAAAGCTTCCTTCTTTCCCATAGCCAAGCTCCAGTTAACATGTAACAATGCACGCTCCCCACTTCTCATGTTACTGACACCAATGCCTAAACCAGTCATTTCCTTTTTCTCTGTTGATGAGAAGGAAAAAAAAAAAAGCTTCAAAGATTTATACTAAAGGCAAGTGTAATTGATGCTCACTTGTGTTCGTACAATACTACTCGATTAGTTATCTAGTTACCCTGTCAGCAGATTTATTGAGGCATGAAAAAGAGGGGGTAAAATTACTAGCAATAGAAATATCATACTTCAGTCTTTAGCCTTTGCAAGGTGGGGCAAGTGGGAAAGTTACTGGTGGGAAAAGTTATTTTCCCCTCAAGACCCTCATTTTGATTGGCATTATGGAACTAGAAAATGTGTGATGCAAAGTAAGTTGTTTGAGTTCATGGAATTTACGGGTGACATACATGTGCACAGAAAGCTGAGATAAAATAAAGGAATTAACTTTAGTGTTACCTTTCCAAGTACTAGTTCAATTGGATGTTTGTTCTTCCCAAGTATCCTCGAATTTGTGCGAAGAACCTTGAACCCATGCTCTATAGTGAACTGTAAGACCAAGATTGGAAACAAAATCAATTTGCAAATTTAGGTATAGTATATTAGCCTCATTCTAGAAATCACAAACCTAAGCAAATGGAACAAACTGACTACTTATGGCATACTCACCAAAGAATGTGGCAAACCTTGAGGGTTTCTTGCCATGGCCTTCCTTGAACTTGCTTTTGACTTTATCATTAAGGACTTCCATATCAGAGGTAACCACAGGTGGATC
>CM020179.1:44918255-45011058 GCA_009805545.1 Oryza longistaminata
AAGAGAGGGATTTAATCCAGTTCTTTTGCTGACCTTTGCCGCTGCATGTGTGTATTTTTCCAGTAGCTGTAGTTTGCAACAGATATACCCATCTTGTGAATAAGTTTTGTACTGGTGTGACTTGCTGCGTTGGACTTGAGTATATCATTATGCAAGGCATCTGGTTCCTGCATTCGTGTTATTTTCGGTGGGAACATTTTTGGCCCATGTCCTACATTATCTTCTCGGTGGAGTAAAATGATTCTTGTTATTTTCATCTGCGTTATGAAATCACCCATTCCCGTTGAACAAGGTACATTTGGAGGAATTCTGGAGGTTTCATTCCTTTGGAATTTTTTCCCTAGAAGCTGTTTGGAAGTCAGTACAAATGGAGATGTTGAATTCCTTGGGAAAGGAAGCAAATCCTCCACTCTATGGAGTGAGCGAAAGGAAACCCTGTCACTTTGTTGATCTCCTAGGTTTTTCATGTGATCTCCGTTGAACAAAAGAAAAGTGGAGAAATATATGAGGTTTGAAATCCATTGAAAAAAAATATATTCCTACATTGTCCTTTGGAACAAAGGAATAATTTCTACAAATCCTTTTTACATTTATATTGAATTGCTCATTTCATACTGATTTTGAAGAATTAGCATGAGGCTAGACCTCTGTTTTCTTTTCCTTTTGACTATTAATTCCTATGATTTTTCTATGATGCTACCAAACAATAATTTTATAAAAAAAAAATCCTATAGTTTATGTTTCCCCGTGGGATTTTCCTACATCTCCTGTTTTTGTGTAAGTTTTGAATTCCATGGTTTTTCACTTTACAATATATTTTTTCCATATTCTCGTGTTTTTCATTTCTTTTGTTCTAAACAGGGGCGATAGAAGGAGCTGTTTCGTACATTAGTTATTATTTAGATGGAACAAACTGTTCGCATATGCTTTTTAGCTGTCATGTTCTTTTTGTGTTTGCGAAGACAAATGCATATCAACAAGCTCTGACATTCGCACAGGAGGTTTATATTTGGTTCAAACCATTCGTGCATGTTCATGAATTGGTTATACAAAGAGGATTTTCTTTTTCTTCCTCCTGAATAAAGAGGATTTTTTTTCTTCCTCCTGGATATTTCTTAGGAAATGTGGCCAGCAAGAAAAAGGAAGGAAACTGTACAAATATATATATACTCCTTTCATCCACAAAAGTTACACCTATTTCACATTTAAGTTTTTCCAAATAAATTGATCTTATTTGTAGTCTTTATGCATTTAAGACTTAAATGAAGAGATAAATTAAATGTTTTATTAGAACCCAAAGAGTCATCTAAATACTTATTGGTTGTATGCTTGTATTCACTCCTTGATTTTTTAACATCAAGGTGATTTAATTTTTTCTTGGTCTTGATGTCAAAAGTAATATGTGTAACTTTTGTGTATGGAGGGAGTATCAACTACCAAAATGGGTGGGAAATGTGGCCTATAAAATGATGAATCCACCCTTCTTTCTCTTTTTCTTATCCACAATAACCCAAAAAGGACAAATAATAAAATAAAAGTATCGGCAAAAAAAAGAAAGAAGAAAAATCCCACAGTGAGAGGTAGAGAAAGATCGTATTCATGTGTTTTGGCATGAGAGATAAAATTGTCATATTCCTAAGAAATGCTGTAAAAGGGTGTGGTTTATATGCATGATAAAGAGCAAGTGTGTTAAATTGATTATTCAGTTTTTAGTATGGAGCTAACCTAGATTTTGAGGGAATAATATTTTCCTTTTAGTGATCATCCCACCTTATCTGTCCCGAATCAAACACCATAAAAAATTCATCCTCACCTAATACCCCATTGGTTGCTCTAATAAACCAAAGAAAAAAAGGCAAAATTTGAATTTCAAATTTAATTTCAAGTTGATTTTAAGACATTGTCACTAGTTTCTTTTTAGCATTGGCTTGGTCACTAAAAACACATATATAAAAGTTTTAACTATAAATTATTTTATTTTCTAATAAACCGTTTTTGGCTTATTAGGAAATATGGGCAACCTATGATGACCTAACTTATCCATCCCAAACAAACACATGGTTTATAATTTCGTAAAATCTACTTCGAAGGGCCTCTCAGATTTAGGCTTAACGAGTGACGCCGACCATAAGTGAGAGAAGTACTACTACACGTCTACAGACATGCATGTTTTTTTCTATTAGGTTATGTGTGTTTTTTTTTCTTCTTATAAAATTCTCTTAAATTATTTATTTGATCTACGAATTTAATTACACCATTACGTTCGTCGCAATTAAATCTTTATAGGAAGGTCTTACATGATTATATCATGTTGAAAAAACATTTATGGTTTGAATTACTTTTATTATATAGTAAGTTACTTTTATCATATATATAAATTACTTCCAATTTGATTAAATTACTTCTAATACATTCGAAATGCTCTGAGTTGATTACATTTATTATTGTTTTAGTCAATTCTATAATTTATGCTAATTAAATTTAATTTCTGATAGATCATATTTTTTCCTACAATGGATTTACTTCTAATTTCATAACAACTTACTTCCATTTTTTACTGAGTTACTTTTTATGATTTATGTGAATTACTTTCAGGATTTATTGAATTTACTTTGATAAATGTATTTACTTAAAAATCTTCTCTAAACTTTGCTTTTGAATGTACTCCACATAATTTCTAATTTCACTCACTCATAATGTAATTACTTCTAATGCTATAGCGAGTTACTTCTGTTGCATAGCTAAGTTACTTCTACAATTTAAATAAAATACTTTAAATTAATAAGATCAACATGGGTCCTTTTGTCAAATATTTTGAGGGGAGTACATGGATGCAAGTATATCTTAAAAATAATATGTGATTCAAAAGATTTAAGTCATTGAAGAGGTTAAAAAAAGATATGCACAATTGTATATCTTTTAAGCTAAAAGGGGATTTATACTTGGGATGGTGTATTGGTGGGTCACTGCTCTAAACAAAACCACGACTGGTCGCTTTGTAGTCGTGTCCTATTAATTTCTTAAGTCCAAACTTTCTCTACCGTTAGTCTCGCCTAGGGACGGCAATTTTCCGTCGGATCCCCACCACCTACAGGGCGGGGCCAAATATCTACCAGCGGGTCATGCGGGGCCGAGGCTAGGGCGGCATCTTCACCCGCGGGCCCTAAAGTATTGAGCAAAGGCAGACAGTCCACTAGTATTAAATGTCAAAGCCCATTAAAAACAGCCCAAGTACTACCAGTCATGGAAAGCCCATCAAACCATCACGTATTAGCTACTTGGAATAAGTTTACCTGCCGCCCCTCAACTTTACACGGAGTTTTTTAACATCCCTTATCCTCGATACCAGAAATCTTCACCCCTTAGCTATACAAACCGTGCAATTTAGGTCCCGTAGCAGATATAGATGCCTTGGTTCGCTGACGTGGCATCCTAGTTAGAAAAAAAAAAAAAATGGAGCCCACATGCTACCACCCCTCTTCTTTCTTCCCTTTTCTTCCCGAGCAACAGTGGCTTAGCAGAGGCGGCTGAGGCCGGTGGACGGATCCTGGTTCCCCCGCCGTAGGGAGCGGTAGCTATGCGCCTCGGGAGTGGTGAAGCGGAGACGAAGGTGGCACCGCGAGCTGCGGCCCAGCGACCCCTGCACCAGGACCACTACCCACAGCAGTAGCTCGTGCGGCGACTCGTCGCCAATCCTCCCTCCCAGGCACCATCGGCTTGCGGCAGGTCGGGTCGACGACGAAGGTGGAGAAAGATCAACAGGGTATTTTTATCGTTTGGATATTATAGCGTGCAACTTTCGATTGAAAGTGCATTTTAAATAAGCCTATTTTCGATGGCATCTGAACGAAACCAAAATGTCACAAATCTTTCTCCCTAATCCGAACCGTCCGTTGTGGCCCCTCTTTCCGGTGGCAACTTGCAACTCGCCGAGAGACCGCCGCGCCGGCCGCCGCCGCTGACCGCGAGGCGCTCCGCATGGTGTGCTCGCGGGAGTTCTGGCGGATGGCCGTCCTGTGGACCGTCTCCCTCCTCTACTCCTGCATCCTCCTCTTCTTCCTCCGCCGCGGCGCCCCCGTCCCTCGCCTCCGACCTATGCCCGAGCCCGACGACGACACCCGTCGTCGCCGCCGCCCCGTCTGCGTGATTACTGGGGTAACCGATAGCTCTCGCAGATGGAGTCGCTTCTCTCTCTCTCGAGTCTCCCCTTCTTGTGATGTGCTCAGCTCATGGTGGGTGGGGGGTGTGTGTGTATGCGTGTGCAGGCGACGTCGGGGCTGGGCAAAGCGGCGGCGGCGGCGCTGGCGCGGGAAGGGTACCACGTCGTCCTCGGTGGGTCGCCTGTTTCTTTTCCGGTGCTTGTGTGGGCATTTCATCGAACACCCTGTGTGCATCTTTGGTTGTTGACTCGAGCATTGCAAACGGTCCAAATAATGGTGTTGTTGTACCACTAATTTCTTTGCTGTTGCTGGATTTTGTGAACTATTGAACCTGTAAAAGCTTATGCTCTTGTTCTTCATTAATTAGTTCCCTTCCAATCCAAAAGTAGTGCGTCTTTTCATTTGTTGAATACGCAAAAGTGCATGCAATCTTTTGGTAAAATGTTCATTACTTGTCCTATGGTTAGTTGGTCTTCTTTTGCATCTACAATTGTAGATGTTACTTCATTTCATACTGACTTGTTTCCTACTTGCCAATTGCTATAGTTTTGGAGTAGAAAGTATTCCTTCATTTTGTTGTTGTTGAATTGATTCAACCTTGTTGGTCGCTTGGTATTATTGGACTAAAACACTATATGCATTCTATTTTGTGTCAGCTGGGCGTTCTTCACAATTGTTATCTGAGGTATTATTTGGAGCTTTTAGCTAGATGTCTTATCTTATCATTTACCCATTGTCATCATTGTGGTGATGTGTGTAAAACAGACTGTTCAACAAATTCGGGATCAACAACCTGATGCCCATCTTGAAGCATTTCAAGTCGACTTGTCATCCTACAAGTCAATAAAGAAGTTTGAAACTTCACTGAATCAGTGGATCAAGGACTCAAATATGGAGCATTCTATTCAGCTTTTGGTCAATAACGCTGGGATCCTAGCAAAGTCATATCGAATTACAGAGGACGGTCTTGATGAGTAGGTGTTTACGTTGAAAGTACTTTTGCAGAAGAAATTCTTAATGTTCTTCAATATACATGCTTTACTTATGTCATTATTACATTTTTTAATCTACTGTTTGAGTGAAACTTACCACACACGATTTCCAGAATGATTCAGGCAAACTACATTGGTCCATTTGTCCTGACCAACATTCTGTTACCATTGCTGAAGAACAGCTCAACACCTTCTCGGGTGGTTAATCTAACGTCTTTCACACACAGATGTGGTAAGTGTCAAGTCTTCTATTATAAATAGCAAGAAAACTATGTGAATTGTATCTGGGATTAGATTGAAAATAATTTTAATTGCACATACATTAGTTGGCATCAATTTGTCCAATTATTTTTCCCTTGCTACGCATATCCTGTTTGCTGTAAATTGCATTTTTTTGAAATCTTGTCGGACATATGTTTCTCTGCCACACTTTTGAAATCAGTACATATGTGTGCAAATTGCTTGCATTTGGCATATGCTCTTGTACTAGCTCATAATTGATGATATATCAAAATATTTTTTTTTTGACTGGAGATATATCAAAATATTATGTTACATTTCAGATAGATCCTACCATTATTATATCTGCTTCCTTTCTTTCTCCATGAGAACTAGACGTGTGGTTTGGTTATTATATTTTGGTTAATATTTGCAAATTTCATATCTCCAGTATCAGAAATTAACTTGTCTGAGAAAGGATTGAGTGGAGTAAGGTTTGGTCATTGGCCAGCGAGGAGAAGCTATCTCTTAGCTTCTACTTATGAGTATACCAAGTGTACGTCTCTTGCTTTTATTTTTGAATAGGCGTAATGCAACTTTATTTCGTTTGGGCTCATTTTCTCTTATTCCAGTTTGTTTACTGATGTTCTCATACGAGCTTCATCGGCAACTTCACTTATCTTCTGGTGTCTCCGTCATGTATGTGCCATCAATTTTGGTTGCATGTGTTTTTTTTTTCTTTCGCATCTTTTCTTTGTTGAACAAATCCAAATTATTCCTGATGGAAGTGATTATTTTTTTTCATTTAGATGATTAAAATTTTACAAGAAGTTCAGTAGTCACCAAGTCAACCTCTACTGAAACTATATTGAAATCATTGAAGAATATACTTGATTGCTTCATAGGTTTCCTGTGCAAGTGCAAGGATAGATTAGGATGGCTCATCTCAATGCCACTGACAAACATTACGCTCTTGGCAGTTTATCAAAACTATTGTGATTCATGCCAACCCTTTGTTTTTATTTTTTTTTTGAGAATGCAACTTATTTTACCAGTTCGAATTTGAAGTTGCTTACTATTCATATGAAGTACGGCATTTCATGCTTCCAGGGCTGCGGATCCAGGTGTAGTAGAGACAGGCATAATGCGGGAGCTTCCTCCATGTCTTTCTTGGCTTGCGCTTTCTGTTCTGCGCCTCCTGAATCTCCTACAACAACCTGATACGGGAGTTGATGCTGTCCTTGATGCCGCTTTGGCGCCACCTGTAAGCTTCCTGTTCAATCCTAGCAAACAATTACATTATTCATAACAACATGATGTACTGTGTTCTCCGGTTAACCTTGGGGATGAATATTTACATTGGGCTTTAGGAAGCATCTGGAAAGTATTTCTTTGGCGGGAAAGGAAGGACGATAAGGTCTTCTCAGCTGTCATACGACGTTGAAGTGGCCAAGAAGCTATGGGCAGAATCTTTAGCATTGTTCAATGAGCTACAGAATAGTGTGTGAACTGAGGACTAGCTGAACTAACTTGTAAAAATTATGATTTTTAGATTGTCGGCAATACTATAACGTGAATCACGATTAATTCAAAGTTTAAGGTTAGACCTGGCTGAATCAATTACCTATACAAAGGACATAGCAGCGCCTGCATGGTATTATGAGGTTACTGAATTTCAGGTTTACTCTGTTCGATGGGCAATAGTTTCAGGCCTTTTCAGTAAACTGGACAAGTGTTTGTGCACAAACTTTTACAAACTCCATTGCAAGCTGGTACTCGTAACTACTCCCTTCGTCCCTAGCAACCTAGAATCGGATGTGACATATCCTGTCCAAATTATGGGATGGAAGCAGTACAAACTAGGAACGAGCCTATAGGAAAACTGCTTGTTGTAGTGAGCAGGTTCAATCTGCAGCCCACATTTCATCCTTCTTTTTTATATCCTCTTCTCACTTCTTCTCTAGTTCTTCTGAGCATGTTTTCTAACGCACGCTTAAAGAGAGCGAGATAAGAGTCAATTACTTACTACTAAAATTCTATGAAAAGCGTGGTAATGCAGCACGGGCATAATATTTGTTCGTATCAGGATTTTAAGTGCTGATGGGCATAGTCATGCACCCGCATTCCCGCAACTGTGCATGCTTTACCATCACACTATATGTGCTTCTGGTACTTGGTATCCCCCTTGCATATTTTATAAATACACTTTTATAGAAAAAAAAAGTATTTGTTTTGCTGAAATATTTTTTGAGTAAATTGCACTCTATACCTGGTAGATTGTATCTTTCACTTTGCATCAGGCTTAGCACGTACTTTCACTTTACTCTAGGATACATCATCAAACGTACATAATTTATTTGAGATTTGAATGAAACTTCGATCTAAATTCAAAAAGGTTTCATTTGGATTTCACAAGATTTTCCTTCAATTGTATGAACTTATTTCAATCCAGCCTGATGTAAAGTAAAAGTACATAATAGTAAACCTGATGTAAAGTGAAACAGCTCCAGCATGGGGTGTGGAGGGTGGGGCCACTGGCGATGACGCCTCAGTGCTCGGCTCCTAATACCTAGTAGGAATCACCTGATATCTGGTAGCTAGGTATCATCCGATACCTGGCAAGTATCATTCGACACGTGGTGGAAATCGTCTGATACCTGATAAGTATCACCTAATACGTAGTAGGAATCATGATAAGTATCGTCTGATATCTGATAGATATCACTTGATACCGGTTAGGTTTCAGGACATGATATCTCAGAGGTAGGTATCAGGACCCTGATACCTAACTGATATCATCCTGTTAGAACGGGATTCCGTTGTATAGCAGCCCCACTCGTGGTTTACTGTGAAATGCTATAATATGAACAAGTTGTATATTGTAGCAGTAGACTCATTTTATTGTGAGCTTCGGATTTTTTTTTTAAGACCAAACGCTTTGGATTTTAACCCACTAAATCAGAGGATCCATTATCTTCCTAGATTCGACCCAATCTATTGTATACGTAAATTTAAAGTACTAATTAATCCTTCCATGCCACAATATAAACAATTTAGACTACATATTTACACTATACATAGCCAGAAATGGTTATATTTTGGGATCGAGGGAGTATTTGTTTCCGATCTAATAGAGATGAGAAATCCGCTAATCAGAATAACACCACAGATAAGTACCTAGACCATTAGTTGGGAAACGAATAAAATCATTATTGCAAAAACATCATCTTCTTCTTCATCTTCTTAGTGTACACAACACCAACTCGATCATCATCTCGTCGCACTAAACCCATCTTCCCCAACCCAAAGGAAGAATTTTTTTTTTCTACTGATAACAACCTTTTTACAAGATTTTTGGTGATCTATAGTGAAGAACGCGGTGGCAGATCGAGCTCGGACGAGAAAATTGTTTTTTTCTTGCGTTGTCAATAACATTAATTTTTACTACATGGTTTTCGGTGATCTCTTCATGGTGAAGACAACTGCCCTCTGTTAGCTCTAGCGTTGGCTCGGTTGGTACGGTGCGACGATGCGCACGTCATCAACGTTTCTACCTTATAGTTGTCAACCATCGACGGTTGCTAAAATTTATATAGCCTTAAATCGTGTTATGTACTGCTTGAGCAGATTTTACAAAACTCAGTAGTTCGCTGTTGTTATGAGTAGTTCATCGAATAGCAATAAGATAAGTATACGATGTAACATCTCATCGCTTAATTAAGGGTAGAGGCCTGAGAAACCTTGCAGAAGGCCAACATGGATTATTGTGAAAATCCCTTTATTTGGTATCTAACTCTGAAGCTTTAACAACGTATAATTTAGTGTTATATAAAAGGAAATGCTACGGAACATGATGCACTCAGCTCCACCACGTCTGAGCAAGACGACTAATTCGTAGGCTGCACGCGGCCATGGCAGCGCCTAGGATGGAGATGTTGCTGGGAGCCAGCAGATGTGTGTTGCTACGGCAGCCGAGACAGAGTTGTCGCCTGAGTGGCCGGATGCCAAGATGGAGCCGGTGGACGTGGGCTGCGACGGGGACGGAACTGTAGCTAGAGTGGTCCGACATGGAGTCGGAGCTAGCGGACGTGGGCTGTGGCAGGGATGGAGCTGTTGCCGGAGTGGTTGAATGCGGAGTCGGAGCCGGTGGACGTGGGCTGCGACAACGGCCGGGATGGAGCTGTTGTCGGAGTGGACAAACGTGGAGCGAGGATGATAAGCCGCCGCCGATGAGCTGCGGTGTGGCGTGGACGGTGGAGGACCTGCTCAATGTGGAAGACATGGTCGTTGGCGACGAGTTCCAACATGAGGCGTGGATGTTGGAGGACGCGGCCACCGGCGATTATCTCCGACATGGGGCATGGACGACGGAGGACGCGGCCGCTGGCGACGAGCTCCGGCATGGGGCGTGGAGGGTGGGACCACCGGCGACGACGCCTCAGTGCTCGGCTCCTAATACCTAGTAGAAATCACTTAATATCTGGTAGGTATCATCTGATACTTCGCAAGTATCATTCGATATGTGGTAGAAATCGTTTGATACCTAATAAGTATCACATGATACCTCGCGAGTATCACTTAATACGTAGTAGAAATTGTGATAGGTATCGCCTGATATCTGATGGGTATCACTTAATATCGATTAGGTTTTAGGACATGATACCTCAGAGGTAGGTCTCAGGACCTGATACCTAATTGGTATCATCCGTTTGATCTGGATTCCGTTGTATAGCAGCCCTCACCCGTGGTTTACTGTGAAATGCTATAATATGTAAAAGTTGTATATTGTAGCAGTAGACTCATTTTTTTGTGCGCTTCGGATTTGGCTAACATATGGGTCCAGGCCCATACGTCAGTGTTTGCTACTGCATCAGCGGTACTGTAAACAATCCCCACTGACATCAGATAGGGCTCATTAGCTTAATCCCAATCAGAAGTGATGTCTAGATCTCCTTGTTGGTTCTTCCATGAAGCATTAAAACACGTACCTGAACTTCTTTGCTCAACTATTGAAGGACTCCCTTAGGTCAATGGGAAAACTCGCTCCGTAACAACACAATATATAGCTGGCTTTATCTATATATCATGAATTTTGAACTAATATATACAAACCAACAGGCTTAAGGCTATTTATCTAAAGGAGCGTTCGAACCTCCATAAAATCTTTGCACATGCTTAATCTACGGGTCTTTGCCTTTACACAAACAACCCGAAATATAAATTTAAAATAAAATTATTCCATGTTATTGTTGAATTTTACTAAATCTTTTGAGCACCAAAAAGTAATTGTAGGGTTAGTTGGATTTATGTCATTATAAATTTTACAGTTTAAAAATATATCATTACTATTTAACTATTTAGAATCATGCCATTATAATTTCATAAGTGTTAATTTATGCGAACTTTTTTTTTTTCAATCACAATTCTCGATGAAACTGCTGGGAAGCGGTTTTCGTGACGAGACAGTTTTGCGAACCCCGCCCAGGATTTAGGGCCTGTTTAGTTCGCGAAAAGAAAATTTTTAGGTGTCATATCGGATGTTTGACCGGATATCGGAAGGGCTTTTCAGACACGAATGAAAAAATATAACTCGCCTGGAAACCGCAAGACGAATCCTTTGAGTCTAATTAACCCGTCATTAGCACATGTGAGTTACTGTAGTATTTATGGCTAATCATAGACTAATTAGACTCTAAAGATTCGTCTCGCATTGCGGGTGCAGGCAGTTTCAAATTCAAGAACTTCGTACAGAGCATCTCGGAGGAATATAAACAATGTGAACGGAAAAAGAAGAGAGATTTTATCCATGTCTTACTGATGAAAAATAAGACCTTTGTGACCGTGACAGATGCTAGGGGGAATAAAAAGACTGGGGCCTCCGCAGGTTGTTTGTTTCCTTCTTCATGGACTAATTAACCGTGCAATTAGTTTTTCATTTATCTATATTTAATGCTTCATGCATTTGTCCGAAGCATGTATCCAAAGATTCGATACGATGGTTTTAGGAAAAAAATTTGGAAAACTAAACAGGGCCTTAGAGCGATACTGCCAGATTTGGGGATTTGTAAACCCACGCTACACACTGACATTAGCTCGCCCACATCCGCAAGCAGCATGCAAATGACGATCATCGATTGCTCATGGAACAAAACGGAACAACACAGCAATTCATCTGGCTCATAGGAACAGAAAAGTAAACCTAAAGCATTCGGCATTGTTTATTTCAGAACGGCAACCTATGCTTCAGTTTAAGAGTACATGAGATCACTCGCAGTATATAGGAGATTCTAAGTCCCAACCAAAATTAACTTCTATCCTTTTTTTTTTCCTTGCTCTTATCCACCGATCATCAAACTAACAGAACGAAAACGAACAAATCTCCAGTCTTTCATCAGTCCACGTCTCAGCAGACCACGCACTCTGTTTCTCACCTGCAAAATTGTTCAAGTAAGCAATTCTCAAGGGGGGGCTGGCTGCTTTCCTTCCATCAGTTGCCTGCGCTCGCTGGGAGGTAGTACTGGTAGTAGCCTAGCACGGCAAGCAGGGCGACGAGCGCGGCGGCCACTGCAGCAGCAGGGCCAGCCCAGGACCAGTACGACTGGGCTTTCTTCCTCCTCAGGATCGCCTTCGGCAGCGGGGCCTTGCTCTTGGTCACGACGTTTCTGCTGTACCGGACACTCTCCCTCTGTTCTCTCATCACCGGAGCAGAAGCAGGAGCAGAGTCGTCCTCTGCTTGTGCCTCCGCTGCTCCATCGGACCTGTTGTCCGATTCAGTGGACGCCTCGGTGTCAGCTGCCCCAGCCCTCCTCCTGGCCCTCATCTCCTCTCTCTGAAAATAAGTACATTGACATGGTTACAATGTGGCAAAGCGAGAGAGATAAACATGGTTACAATGTGGCAGCGAGGAAGAGGGATGATGATGATGACGACTTGTCTACCTTGAGTTTCTTCTCTGCCTCCTTTTGTGCACGGGCTGCTGCCTTCGCTGCTTGCTTCTCGGCCAGCTTCTTCTTCCTTTCCAGGGCAAGTCTATTCTTCTCCATCTCCTCCTGTCTCTTGATCTCTTTCAACTTAGCTACATCAACCTCTTTAGGCTTTGGCTTCTCCTTGGGAAACTCGGCCTCATAGTCATCATCAGCATCCAGAGAGGATTTAGCCTTAGATGGCTTAGCTGTTGCTTTCACGCGGGACTCATCTTTGGGAGAAACCTCTGCTTGGGGAGCAGGCGCTTCCTTGGCTTGTTTTGCAGGCATTTTTGATTGGATAGGCTCTTGTTCTACAGGTGGTGCTGCTGCCTCTGTTTCAATAAATATGGGTTTCTCATCAGGATTCCTCATCCGGCCATCTCGGCTAAGCTGTCGACTGTTGAGGGAGGAGAGGATCCTTTTCTCGTAGTCCTCTCTGAAGGCCTTGCTGTTGCACCATTCTGCCACGAATTTGTCAGCCTATAAAGAGTACAACAGAAGTTTAGTTAGGACATTTTTGTTAAGTCGTAAAAGATGAATAGTTATTAAAACAATGCTCCAGAGGCGCACACACCTGTGTCTTGTAGAGCTCTTGCACTTGTGCAAGCTCACTCCTAGAAGCAAGATCCCTAGCTTTGCTCAGAAGTTGGCGGTTTTGATGGAATGATGCGTTCTAGATAAACATGGGAGCATAAGAGGTATCAGTAGAAAGACAAATGAACCCCACATCCTCAAAGTCAAAAGCAGCTAGCTTAAGCATGCTAATATATACTCCCTCCATTCCAAATTGATCTACATATAGTTTTTTTGAGGTTATTCCTAAATGATCTACATATTTGTGTTCATTCATTAAGTCTATTCGTTATTTGTGCATTGGAGTAAATGGACATTGATGCATGCATCCAAGCACACAAGTATTTATAACCCACATGCAATATCTTGATTTGCTATTGGCTAGGAGATAGTGGGGATGGTGCATGCATCGAATTTGTTGCTAGAGTAAATATAGTATGAGAGAGTTATTAGCTTTTCTTGGTCTTGGTGTACCTATGAAATATGTAGATCAATTTGGAATGGAGGGAGTGGTAACTATGAGACAATTAATTACTAAAAACATGTTTCATCACCACATGTTAACAGGTTACCCTTATGCAGAGGTATCAATGAATCATGAAGGAAATTCAATTGGTAATTATAGTGCCAGTATATACATAGAAAAGCACCAAACTTGGGGGGAAAACAAAAATTAATCTGTCTTACAGCTCAAGGACGTGTAACTGAGGTTATGTGAAGACATGCAAATATATGTATTTGCTGAGAACTGTAAATCCAGTGTTACCGGCACAGACATAGGAATCCGTATCCGTCATGGATTTTCAGGTATCTGATTTAGCAAATGCTACATAGTCAAGGATTCACCTAATATCCCCGCAAAAAAAAAAAAAGGATTCACCTAATATAATTAATTCTGTTATAAGGACTTAAGCATTTCACAAAATCTCTTGTACGCAGCATGTGTTCTACTCCCCTTGTCCCAAAATATAAGCACTTTCTGGAATTTTCACGATGATTAAGGGGAGAGGTAAAATTAAATGGGGGTGGTTGTGCTAGGTTGAGAAGAGGGATGGTAGAGATTAAATGAGAGATGGAATTGGTTGATATGGGGGAGTAGGTGGTGACAAGTAGCTATATTTTGGGACAAAATTTGAATGCTTGAAGTAGCTATATTTTGGGACTGTTTTGGGACAAAAGGGGGTACATCATTCTAGGCTTTTCTAGCACACAGAAAATTATCTAGTCTGTTTATCCATACCAGGAGCCCAGGACATTTATAACTGTTCCATCCACTTATCCACAAAAAAGTCTCTAGAGAGGATAGAAAGTTGGCCGCTGACAAAAAAAAACAACCTAGATAGACTTCATTTTCACACTTATTGATTATTCTATCCCCAATGCCTTTTCTTTCCCCTCCCCAACAAAGCAATGCGTTTCTGCCTTGACTACCAGTTACACACTGCTGGAAGATGCACCACCAGTCAAGTCGAGTCAGACACATGTTGGCAAAGCGAAACAAGTTGATATGTCAAAATAATTTTGGACCCGTGTGTCCCGTAACACTGTGTGCTACACAACTGAAGTAACTTTAAGAAATTAGGTGTTGCTCCTTCTTAGTCCAGGCATACCAGGTAGATAGTATTAGAAGAGAGAACATGATGCCCTGCATGAAAGACATTAAAGACACATTGACTTACATAGGCATCTCGTGCATGTCTCAATTGGACCAATGATTCATGTGCCTTGTCCTTTCTGGCAGTGGCAGCAGTTAAATCTTCTTGAAGCGAACCCATCTCCATGTCAATAGCCTTTAGCTCATCCTCCAGGACCTTAATTTTAGACCTGACTGCTTGTCGCTCCTTCTTTACTCCATCAATGCCCTCCCCGATGATCTGAAGTAACAGTTGCAAACAATGTTTGGCCATTATTAATTCTATTTTTTTTCAAGAAGATAAATGCACAAACAAATGTTTAGTTGTATATACTTACTTTAACCTGATCCTGTATGGCGTCTCTTTCGACCACTGTATCTTGGATTTGAGCTCGGTTAGCAGAAGTGGAGATGACTTTCGGTCTGGTCTTTTCAAGCTCTCTAATCTGTTTGATCAACCGCTTCTCCTCATCCAAGGGTATGCTCTCATGAGATATGCGGTCGTTCAATCTCTTGATCTAATAGGACAAAGCAATGGAGAAGGCACAAACATGTAATCAAATATTGGACTGAAGAACAGAAAAATAAATTATCATAGGTTAACCGTACTGCCGTACCGATTTCTCAAGCTCTTCAATTGAAGAACATATGCCTGCACCCTGTGCCCGGATAGCATTGTTTTCATCGCGGAACTTTCCTAAACGGTTTCTAAGAGGTTCTATCGCCTTCAACTTCTCACTTACGGCTTCGTTGTATTGCTTGTTCTCAGCAGCCAATGGCTTCAGCTCTGAGATAATACTGAAGCGCTCATTCTGCAGATTAAGTTCCAAAATCAGACATATCACCAAAATTTCGTAGTCTGCTCAAATTGGCAACATATTCTAGGCTCTAGCATCAATAGCAGATGACAGTCGTTTTAAACAAGTTGTAAGGAATATAACTTCTTGCTGATTTAGGATAAAATTTAAACAAGATTGATCATATTTCTATGAACTAGAACTGTAAGAACTAGGACCATACCTTCTTGGCTTTTATAGCCTCAAAAATTTGAGAACGAGCTTGAATCTTCTTCTGGAAGTCCTTTTCTGCCTGATCAATCTTCATTTTCAGCTTAGGGTCCTCAAGTAAGCGGATCTTGACAAAGAAGAAGCTATGTGTTTTCCTAGCTTCAGGCCAGTCCTCCTCTGCATCCTTTGGGGGTGCCAAATCAGCGCCATTTGTGGCTCCATTTGCTGTAGCTGTGCTGTTATCTGAACCAAAAAGAACCGCCTCCTCACGTTCCTTGGCAGTTGCTTTACTTTCATTCTCTTGGAAAAGGTTCACTTCTCCATCAGTTACTTTAACCTCTGCTGGTGCAGCCTCAGTTCCAACAACCTCCATTCCCATGTCCCTTCAGATAGGTAAAAGGAATCAGTAAACATCACAGCATAAATGAACACACGTCCAGTAAGATCATATTCATCATATGCAAGGGCAATTGGTTATAATATGTTTTTCGGAATTAAGAAATGCGACCACACAGGATAAGAAATCAGGCAAAATTCACTGAAACATTATGTGCCAGAATGACCCCACTTACCTGGAAACGAAAACAAGAACACTACCCTAGCAAATCAATTATATGCAAGCCAAGTCCATACCTCTTTTCTCCACTTAGTAACTCCCTCCGTGCCAAAATATAGCAACTTCAGCTACTCCCGTATCTCAACAAATCACAACCATCTATCGTTTAATTTCTCCAGCTGAGACTGGGATGACAGCCAGGTCCTCATCTCAACAAATGAAAACCATCTCCCATTTAATTCCACCTACTTCCTTAATCACCGTGCAAAACTCCAGAAATGCTTATATTTTGGGACAGAGGGGATATTCAATATGGTTCAGACAGAAAAGGCACACAGATTACCATATCATGATCTATACATCAAAACGAATATATCTCCACACTGTGATACACAGTTCAAGTTAAACCATGACCTAGGGAATTATGCAATCACACTACGCCTACCCACAAACCAAATAGGCATTAAATCCCACATCCAAATCCCTG
The DNA here is from genome assembly GCA_009805545.1 of Oryza longistaminata. NCBI lineage: Eukaryota > Viridiplantae > Streptophyta > Magnoliopsida > Poales > Poaceae > Oryza > Oryza longistaminata. The sequence continues at coordinate 44,934,848 of CM020179.1, forward strand.
CCCGAGTGTAACTCCCTGAAATCATGCATGCAAATCACACAAACAGAAACCAAATCACCACACACAAATCTAGGCCTGTGAGGAAAGTACGAACATCGGTTTGGGGCATGTGCACCATAACTAATGAGTCATGCTCTGCAGCCAAGGCGGTGAGGTGTACACTAAACCACAGGTGCACACAAGCCAGTCACAACATTGCTGGCTATCATAGCGCATACAATGTTCAATAAGGTGCTAGACATTAGGTGGTCAGCAAGGTTAGCACCTACAGACACCTAACACCGCCTAAGATCAACTTGACAAGGGATTTCCTAGCAATTAGCAAACATATCACATAAATAAAGACAATTAAAATATCAGCACTAGAGCCCCCAAGGCAGGTGCACCACCAAATGCAAAATCACAGATGCGACATGGCACATAGCTCCTAACACGCCATGCCTAGGGCTGACTTTTAGAACATTAAGCACATCAAATAAGGATGGCATGGCATTAGGTGTTCAATGTGATGCATTTTACAAAGTAGCTTATTGTGGTATGTTGTGTCCTGCTGGTATCTGGTAGCATAGCTGCACCCTAATAAACAAAACTAGCACTGTGACTCACAAAGAACCACAATTGGGACAAGATAGCCGTGACACGATAAGTAAACATTTCCCTCCTCACTCCATCATATTCACTGGTCACTCTACTGAAAGGAAAATAACCTTCCCTTCCCTTCTCTCATTCAAGAGAACAGAAATATAGATTACACATACGGTTGTCTAAAAGCATACAACACAAATTCTAGCACCAAGGAATGCTGACCCTTGCGGTTGCCCAGTAACTCCCATGATCCAATCACTACAACTCGGATACTCCGCACTATCGCTCAGCATCTGACAAGGCTTCATCACCAGCGACAAAATCAGTTGCTACCAAAAAAAGAACTTGCCTAAATCGCAGCATGGTCAGCACACGATCGGAACAGGAACTACAAGCAAAAACGAAAAGGAAAATTAACTACCGTACGAACCAAAGTTTCACGTGGGCGCACAAAATTTTGCATAGGTAGCACCCGTTGCGATCCAAGCCCATCTCCACCGCCAACCCGACCAAAAACGCAGGTGTGATTTCACGAGGCTTCGCAGATCACATTCCTACCTAAATTTCCAGCATGCACGGAACCCAAGCGGCCTGATCCAGATCTACCCAATTCCCCCGTCCTCCAAACAACGAAACCGAACCGCAACAGATCACAACCCCCATCCCCAATGAATCCAAACACCACATCGAAAGAAAAAACATACACACTCTAGATCACGCCACCGCAACACCCCGCCCCATTCCCCCGTGGCGCGGTAGATCGGGCACACACGGATCAGCCAAATCTGAGGGGAAAAAACAACGAGAACACGAGGGGGAGGATCGGATCACTGGGCTCACCTGGCGATGACAAGGCCGCGCTCCGATCTGGCGGCGGCGGCAGAGGTCGCCAAACCTGGAGGCGGACGCGTGGCGAGAGAGAGAGAAAGAGTGGACAGAGGCGGGGTTAGGGCCGTGCGTGCAAGAGTGTTGGTAGAAGCCAGAGGGGAAGGGGAAGCGAGGCAGTTGGGGTATTTTATATGATGAGCTGGATTTTTTTTTTGTTTCTTTTGCGGTGTTTTCACTTTTTTTTCTTGAAAAACTACTATGCCTAATTCGTCTTTCTTTTTTCTCTTTTGTGTTGGTGGAAAGATAATTCTTTCATATTTTAATTTTAGACCGGCATGCTTCTTGTTAAAGGGAGAGAACGAAAGAGATAGGGTCCTCTGGAGTTGGAGTTGGGAGCGCCGCTAGTACAATTTTTTGGAGCGATCTGGCCTACTCCACTCCATTTTTTTGTGGAGCTGGAACGTTTGGTTGCGCTCTAGTCAGAACTGAGGTGAATCTAAGAGTTGGAGCTGCCATAGGCTCATGTGAGTATTGCAGAGGACCCTATCTCTCTTTCGTTGTCTCTCCATTTAACAAGAAGCATGCCGGTCTAAAATTCATACGGTAGTTAATTTTCCTTTTTCGTTTTGCTTGTAGTTCCTGTTCCGTTCGTGTGCTGACCATTGCTGTGATTTATGCAATTTTTTTTTTTTTTTTGCAAATTCCCGTAATAGAAGAATTGGATTGCTCCCAAAAAAAATGCCATAGAAAATTACCTGCTCAAAGTTAAGTTTGACATGTCAACCTAGCAAGAATGGTAACTTTCGCAACGCTCAATTCCTATCAAAATTGGTAAAATTGACTTGGATCCGGAGTCAAATTTAGCATATATCTACGCCTAATCATTATTATTATTTTTTCCTTCAAACCAAGCATGTCAGCACCGCCACGAAACGAAAACTTGTCCCAGAATCCAAGCACAAATCCCCGCCAACCAACCAACAAACCAAAACATCGCTCTCGATCACATACTTCACTAGCATCGATCCAATACCCGCCGGTTAATCACAACTACCAACGAACACACAAACCCAACCCAACCCAGGATCCATCCATGCGCATGGATCTGGACGCCCCCACCTACCCACCAAAAAACCACCCGCACCATCATCAAACGCATCCATCCCGCAGCAAACCAACCAAAAGAACGCGACACGGATCACACACACCCCGCGGATATAGTACAGATCGAGCATGAGCACGGGCCACAGATCTACAGGAGAAGCCGCAACGAATGGACCCGCCCCGATCCGATCCGACGGCGAGAGGAAGAAACAAGAGGAGAGAGAGAGAGGCCGAGCTGCTGCCTCACCTGGCCGGCGCCGCCGCCGAGGCGAGTGGAAGCTTCGCCGCCGCCGCCGCCGCGGGATCGGAGGGCGTGAAACCCTAGGCGAGGAGAGAGAGATGCGGGGGGGCAAGAGCACGAGACGGGAGGAGGAGAGATAGTAGTAGTAGCAGTTGAAGAGAGGAGTACCTCGATGGGTCGCTGCGGGTGGAGCCCACCTCCGCGGTGATCTGACGTGGCGCGCGGGGACGGTGGGACCGAGCGGCGGATGGAGGGGTCCCCTGATAAGCAGATGAAAATCACCAAAATTCCAAAGGAAATGTGGAATCTTACACCCAACACAATGCATTTAAAAATGTTCAAATCCTGCTAATTCTTGGAGCTGGTCATATCATTGTATACTCCCTCAGTCCAAAAAAAAACTTAACCTATAAAGGGATATGAGTCACGTGATTCCTTCTAGAACAATAAATCTGACTATCCTTTATCTAGAATCTGGATCACATCTCTTTCTGGGTTAAGTTTTTTTTGACGAAGAAAGTATGCTCTTTTGTACCATCTCTAAAAAATTTGGACATCAAGGACCCCCACAAACAGCAATTCAAATGGGAATTTGCCCAAGTGAGTGGGTTGAAATGTATCATCACATGGGGTTACTGTCTCATCGTCCATGAGTTCATAAAACATTTAGGGGTTGTTTGGTTTGCTCCCAAAGTTTGCCAAAGTTTGCCACACCTCATGTTAGGCAAGTTTGACCAAGTTAGCATATTGTTTGGTTCATAGCCACACTTGTGGCAAGATTCCTTCTCATCTATAAGGGCCCCACATTCATCAACTCACTAAAGTGTGGCACAATTCAATTTTGCTAGCTAAGGTGTGGCTCATTTTTTGTAAGCCATAACTTAGACAAGTGTGACATAAAAAGTATGGTGAATGGTGGCAAAGTTAGTATAGCATCCAATTAGATCCTAACTATCGGATTGAGGGGCTGTTTGGTTGGCTTCTAAAGGTTGCCATGCCAAACCTTAGGCATGCCACAATTTGTTAGTACAATGTTTGGTTGATTGCCACACTTGTGTCATGTCTCACTTTACAAATCATTGGGCATACACGTTATAGACTCAAATTCTTACCAAACTTAGCCACACTTGTGGCCAACAAATTGCTAGCCTCACTTTTTGTGGCATAACACACTTGTGACAAAGTGAGATGTGGTAAACTTAGCCATCAACCAAACAACCTCTGAGTTCCTCCCAGTTCAGCATTAGCGCATATGGCAAGAGGCAGACGTGTATTCGACAGTTTGACACAAGCCATTAAGAGTGCTTTGGCCGCTGGGACAATCCTCTCAGGTTCACCCTCTCCTGGCATCAGAAAGGAAAAAAAACAGCAAGTTTTTTAGCATCAAGCTAAATTAGTTCGGGAGGTGAACTCACCTCCCGCGCATGCAAAATGAAGCAACACATTTTCTTATGATTAATTAAGTATTTATTAAATTGATTTAAAGATGGATTAATATTATTTTTAAAGCAACTTTCGTATATAAATATTTTACAAAAAAAACACACCGTTTGGTAGTTTGAAAAGCATATGCGCGGAATACGAGAGAGGTGAGTTGGGAAAGATAGGGGAAGAAAACAATATCATTCGCATGAACGACATATCATTTGTGATTTACTGGATGAACATTCGCAGGAATGGCATATCATTTTTTTTGTTCTATCGATAGGTAGGAATGGTTAAAATCACCTGGGTTCCATCATGATCGTATTCGACCAGGAAGACACATCTGCACCTACCCCCTTATGTCATGCTGCTTCCGCTGGATTTCCAGAACATGCGCATCAAAATGCAATGCTTCATCATTGCTCTCCTGATGAACAAATCACAATGAGGAAATGAAAAACTTCGATAAAAATTACATTTCAAAAAAAATGGAGCGATCTGGCCTACTCCACTCCATTTTTTTGTGGAGCTGGAACGTTTGGTTGCGCTCTAGTCAGAACTGAGGTGAATCTAAGAGTTGGAGCTGCCATAGGCTCATGTGAGTATTGCAGAGGACCCTATCTCTCTTTCGTTGTCTCTCCATTTAACAAGAAGCATGCCGGTCTAAAATCTGAAAGAGTTATCTTTCCACCAACACAAAAGAAAAATAAGAAAGACGAATTACGCATAGTAGTTTTTTTTCATGAAAAAGGGTGAAAAAACCGCAAAAGAAACAAAAAAAATTCCAGCTCATCATATAAAATACCCCAACTGTCTCGCTTCCCATTCCCCTCTGGCTTCTACTAGTACTCCTGCAGGCACGCCCCTAACCCCGCCTCTCTCCTCTCCTTCTCCCTCTCTCGCCGCGCGTGCACCTCTAGATTTGGCGACCTCCACTGCCACCGCCGCCGCCAGATCAGAGCGCAGCCTCGCTGTTGTCAGGTGAGCCCGGTGATCCAATCCTTCCCTCATGTTATCCTTGTTTTTCCCCCTCAGATTTGGCCGATCCGTGTGCCCGATCTACCGCGCCGCGGGGGAATGGGGGCGGGGCGCAGTGTAGCGGTCGCGCGATCTAGAGTGTGTTTTTTTTCTCGATGTGGTGTTTGGATTCAGTGGAGATGGTGGTTGTGATCTGCTGCAGTTCGGTTTCGCTGTTTGGAGGAGGGGGAATTGAGTTGATGGTGTCAGGTAGATCTGGATCAGCATGGCCGCTTGGGTTGCGTGCATGCTGGAAATTTAGGTATTTAGGTAGGGATGTGATCTTCGAAGCCTTGTAAATCAAAGCCTGTGTTTTTGGTCGGGTTGGCGGTGGAGATGGGCTTGGATCGCACGGGTGCTGCTACCTGTGCAGAATTTTGCACGCCCACGTGAAACTTGGTTCATACGGTAGTTAATTTTCCTTTTTCGTTTTGCTTGTAGTTCCTGTTCCGTTCGTGTGCTGACCATTGCTGTGATTTATGCAACTTTTTTTTTTTTTTTGCAAATTCCCGTAATAGAAGAATTGGATTGCTCCCAAAAAAAATGCCATAGAAAATTACCTGCTCAAAGTTAAGTTTGACATGTCAACCTAGCAAGAATGGTAACTTTCGCAACGCTCAATTCCTATCAAAATTGGTAAAATTGACTTGGATCCGGAGTCAAATTTAGCATATATCTACGCCTAATCATTATTATTATTTTTTCCTTCAAACCAAGCATGTCAGCACCGCCACGAAACGAAAACTTGTCCCAGAATCCAAGCACAAATCCCCGCCAACCAACCAACAAACCAAAACATCGCTCTCGATCACATACTTCACTAGCATCGATCCAATACCCGCCGGTTAATCACAACTACCAACGAACACACAAACCCAACCCAACCCAGGATCCATCCATGCGCATGGATCTGGACGCCCCCACCTACCCACCAAAAAACCACCCGCACCATCATCAAACGCATCCATCCCGCAGCAAACCAACCAAAAGAACGCGACACGGATCACACACACCCCGCGGATATAGTACAGATCGAGCATGAGCACGGGCCACAGATCTACAGGAGAAGCCGCAACGAATGGACCCGCCCCGATCCGATCCGACGGCGAGAGGAAGAAACAAGAGGAGAGAGAGAGAGGCCGAGCTGCTGCCTCACCTGGCCGGCGCCGCCGCCGAGGCGAGTGGAAGCTTCGCCGCCGCCGCCGCCGCGGGATCGGAGGGCGTGAAACCCTAGGCGAGGAGAGAGAGATGCGGGGGGGCAAGAGCACGAGACGGGAGGAGGAGAGATAGTAGTAGTAGCAGTTGAAGAGAGGAGTACCTCGATGGGTCGCTGCGGGTGGAGCCCACCTCCGCGGTGATCTGACGTGGCGCGCGGGGACGGTGGGACCGAGCGGCGGATGGAGGGGTCCCCTGATAAGCAGATGAAAATCACCAAAATTCCAAAGGAAATGTGGAATCTTACACCCAACACAATGCATTTAAAAATGTTCAAATCCTGCTAATTCTTGGAGCTGGTCATATCATTGTATACTCCCTCAGTCCAAAAAAAAACTTAACCTATAAAGGGATATGAGTCACGTGATTCCTTCTAGAACAATAAATCTGAGGGCGGATCTACAGTACAGTCATCGGCGTCAGGCGACACTGACGAATTTTAATAAAACCTATAGCAAAACTACTTATTTATATATTACAACATCATATTCTAAACATAATTAATATACTATAACACCGATAGACACGTTATGACACCAATAAATCAATTTTCTGGATCCGCCACTGCACAGGAGCAGGTCCGCCGACCAGGGCAGGGCTCGGGGCGCCACCACACTGCCACGAGAGAGTTCGTCTTCACTCTTCTCACACGTATCATCATGTGTGATAAATTAGTATCACAGGGGCTTTTCTGATAAAACAAATCTTAGCCGCAGCGGCTTTACGTGTTCCTGATTCGAAGGCGTATTTCGTCGTCGTCAGAAACAAACCGCCCAACCCGACGGCGCAGACGCCACGCCGGGGGGCGCCGCCGCCGCCGCCAACGCGACGAACCGCGGGTACAAGAAGGCAGGGAAGCCGAGACGAGAGGCTCCAATGGCGCTCCGCCGCGTGCTCCTCTTCGTCAAGCCCTTCGACGTCTACCCTCCCCGCCCGCTCGCCGCCGCCGCCTCCTCGCCTCCGCCCCCGCCGCCGCCGCCCCGCGCCAGTGGTGACGGGGTGAATAGCGAAGCGTCCGAGCGGGCTCTTCGTCGCGCAATCTGCACCCCCATCGGTCAATCCCCTCTCGAGCGTGCTCCTCCCCGATCTGTTCCTCACCTCCATTTCGCCGGGTGAGCCCTTGTCGGCCTGTTCTGCTGCCCCCATCCTCTGCAACCTTCGTGTGCTAAAATTTGTTTGTGTTGACATTTGTAAACAAGCTAGACTGCTGTTGTGCTTCTGCAAACAAGGAATCGCCCAACAGTAGCAAGAAAGAATGGTTGGAGATGTTTTGCTATTGGGTTTGTGCCTCCCCCCATGTTCTCACTGCTCCGGCGGGGTAAACGGTAGAGGGAGTTCGTCGCGCAGGAAATGCGAGCTCCCGTGACGGTGTTAGCGAAATGATTGGCGCGACGCAGCGCTTGTTGGTTTCAGGAATCGTGCTTTGCTCTGATCCATGGTGGGTGCGCGCGTTTCTGATCAAAATTGAAAGAGTCAAGAGGTGTCCGTTTGATTTTCTTTTTCTCTTCTTCTTTTGTCATCGTTTTGGTTCAAATGGACCAAGTTGCATGTTCTTTGAGGTGATGGAGCAGCAGAAATAGTCTAAGATGGGGGAGTTCTGGTTTTGCTCCTTCTTCTGCGGGTGGCTATCTTCATCTTAATCGCATTTCTTTTGAACTTTCCTAGTGCTATCATGGTGCACACCATCTGTTTGTTGAAATGCGTGTGTCTGAACTATGGTTATTGTCTCTGCCCAGTGCTCCTGATACGGTACAGGTGGAACCAGGAAGTCTTATTAATCTTGTCTTTTTATATGTTAATCAGTAAAGTGACTACTTCTGGTTGTTTAGTAATTCTAATTAAGTATAATCAAGGGTGTGGCTTTCCTTATTGTGAACTGAATAGTAGACAATGTGGCTGGGAGGTATTGCATATCTAGCTGAGTGTAGGAGTTCTCTACCCTGCTTTTCTTGCTTGCACAACTAGTTATTATGATATGAATTTTGCGAGTACTCATGCCTCTCATGATCATTTTGCAAAATTCTTACAGGTCTTGAATTATCTGGATGATAGGTGCAGAGTTCACAAGGAAACAATCAATCTCTGCAAAAGCGTACTGCAGCGCAAATCCATTGACTGGATTTCAGTGCAGCGAAATGATATGTCTAATCCAATACATGATGTGGATCTTGTGATTTCTGTTGGTGGTGATGGCACTCTTCTACGGGCTAGCCATTTTTTGAATAGCTCAATTCCCGTTTTAGGTGTTAATTCAGACCCTACTTGTCCTGATGAGGTTAGTTCTTCAGATTATTGTCAAGAACCATATGATCCATGTTTGTCAAGTTGCTTTTGGCATGCTTCCAAGCAGACTGATGCTTACCTGTATGCTTGGTTAGGTTTATATATAGATTATTCCTTTGCAGGTTGATGAATTAACTGATGAATTTGATGCAAGGAGAAGTACAGGACATCTTTGTGCAGCTACGGCTGCAAACTTTGAGCAGGTAACTTTCCATTGCAATTTTTTTTGGAGCAATCCAATTCTTCTATTACAGGAATTCGTACTAATCTAAACATTAATTAATGATACATTGAACATGACGATTCCCAGATACTTGATGCAACCCTTGATGGTAGTAGGCAACCTTCAGAGTTGTCAAGGATCTCAGTGAAACTAAATGGACTTCAGCTACCAACTTATGCTCTGAATGATATATTGGTCTCACACCCCTGTCCAGCAAGTGTATCGCGATTCTCATTTAGGTATTGCCTTCAATTCTTTGCGTTAATTTTTTAATTTTTTTAATCAATTCTGATGTTATTGCCATCTCAGGAAGAGAAGCAACACTGGAGAGAGCTCGCATTTAATTAATTGCAGGTCAAGTGGTCTCAGGGTCGCAACGCCTGCTGGATCAACTGCTGCTATGCTATCGGCAGGAGGATTCGTGATGCCAATATCAAGCCATGAGCTTCAGTATATGATAAGGGAGCCCATTTCTCCAAGGGATGCTGACAAGCCACTGCTGCATGGGTTAGTTAAGCAAGGTCAACACATACTTGTCGTTTGGTACAATGAGGAAGGCGCTGTTTATTTTGATGGTTCACATGTAATGCATTCAATTCAGCATGGAGATACACTGGAGATCTCCTCTGATGCTCCAATCTTGAAAGTTATTTTGCCAGAAAATCTGTTAAAGCAGGGATCTTAGTAATGCAATAACATTATCATCATTATTGTGCTTGTTAATATGGTATGATGTTTGACACTTGAGTTTCTGAGAACTGTCTGATATAGATGCGTATTTATGTAATGACAGAGTTAACTTATGCTATGAAATAAAATAGTGGATGCTAATTTTTGTAACCTACCCTTTTGGAAACAAGAGAATACGCAAGGTCAGTTTTCAGAGACCGTAGGAAGCCCCAATCAGTTCTGAAGCAGGGAGTGTCCACCTCCTTAATAGGATTGGGCATTGGTCTGTTACTACTTGGTACTTCTAACAGAGACAAAATGGCCTACTCCTAATGGTTCTTACATTGTACAGAGCTCATGAAACACATCTGACATTTAATTCACTAAAGACGATGATTCATTGGTGTTGCTGTATGATGCTTGTGCTGTCATACTTTGGCTCTCACTTGGGTTTTGCCAAGGCTGAGGTCTGACAAAAATGGTTGCAGTGGTGTATGCCCCTCAAGCAGGCTCACTACTTTGGACATCTTTGGTCTCGGTGCTGGTGCTGCATTGGTTCAGAAGAGGGCAACATTCATCATGAGGTGCACAAGTCTGGATCTACCAGCTCTAGGAGATTTCCTTACTCATGTACAACACAAGCCTGCAACACATTTGGGAGAGAACATCATACTGCTACTAAGGTATGTTCCATGTAAACATACCAGAATTTCCATCCTTCCTGTGAAATATTTTAGTCAAGAATTGAGGTTGACAGGGTATCTGCTTTGGAGTTGTTTAGCCTTCCTGTGAATTTCCATCCAATTCCAAAGCAGTAGTAATTACTCAGCTCCTCCTCTTTGTTTTTGTAATAGGCAAAATGCTTGCGTATCATTGTATCAAGGAAGAAGTAGAAAAATGCAAGCGCATACAAGAGGGAGGGAGTGTCAGCCTCCACGAGCTGACAACTTCCAGGAAAAGAGAAGGCTTAGAAGAAAACAACCAGGATTACACACCGGAAGGATGACCTGAAAAGCTAAACACCAGAGTTTAACCTCCTCGGTAACTTGAGAACTTCTGCCCAGGTTCTTAACTGCTGGTTGAAGACGTGATTGTTCCATTCGGATTCCCATTCCTTCCAGATCATCCAGGCGACCAAGATTATCAAAGTGTTAAGATACTCAGCTCCTCCTGGTCCGATTGTTTGTGCTGTGCTAGGATCCTCTCGATCTTGGCAGGGGATCTTCTCTTGGCTAGCTCCTTCAAACCTCTGATATTCCACCACCTAAGGTACTGATCCATTCCTCTCTTACTAATAACCTAAAAAATTTAATTTTTTTTTTCATTTTGTCGGCAGTCAAGTTTTTCTTTGCTTAGTTCTTTTATAGGGAAAATCTTTTAATTGTGTTTATTTACTTTTCCACTTGATCTAATAATAAGCAGTTTTGCTATAATCGTATCGACATATTTTCTAGTCAATCAGTCTATTTTCTAATCGTCAACACTGAGTAGTAGTTATGATAGTAGTTTTCTCCTGAAGAGCTCTTGCGTGTAGCAGTGTGCAACTGCAACTCTGCAATCAAACAGTCAATTGAATTTTTTCATCTTGCATCACGGCCCTCACTTTTCCTATTGAACAAATGGAGAGAACTTGTGCCTGTACTGCTGCATATCTGTATGCTACTCTAGTACTACTAGTTTATACTTTACTGATTACTTTGAGTAAGATTATATGGTAATTACACCATAATTATACTGTAACTTTGGTGTAAATTTTATAGATGTCGACTATACTTAAATTTAAATTTGTTTGAGACACATTCATATGAATTCCCATAAATTTTAAATTATTAATATTACAGATTCCAAAGCATTCTGTTCATGCAAAAATCAAGTTTCTCAAGAAATATCACTAATTTGAGTAGCATTTGTGCTAAACATTGTAGTTAGAGAAATTTGACTCTTTTGTATAGTTAGAAATGTGTCGCATCGTGAATAGATGCATCCACAATGAAAATCTTGATACTGATTTTAACATACCATTATTTCCTCTTACCAGTTCCATGCCTCATTACAGCATAATCTCCCCGATTGTCTCACTCTTTGTGAACATGTTGTGGAAGCCAATCAAGAAGCACATTTACTACTGCCTCAATCCTGAAAGTAATGTTCATAATCTTGTAATCGCTGCTGATGATCTGAGGGACACCATTGATACTATCGAGGAGAGAATTCTGGTGGGTGAATGTGAGGGAAAGAAACCAAAGGCACAGGCAACAAGCTGGATACGTAGTGCTCAATCAGTTAGAGATGAATCAGACAAGATAAAAAATGGCTATGAGGCAAGGAGAATACATGCGTTGGGTTGTTCCTGGAACTTTTTCTTCAACTACAGTGTAAGCAATTCTGCCACCAAAATGCATGCTAATGCTGATGAGATCAAGAAGAGAGCTCCTGAGAATGATGAGTACAAGGACAAGATTATTGGTTCCATTAAGCAGGGCACCACAGGCACCATTGGGATATGTGGCATGGGAGGGTCTGGCAAAACTACTCTCCTCAAACAATTGAACAACACCTTCAGCTGCGCTGCAGAAACACACGAATTCGATCATGTTGTCTATGTGGAGGTCAGTCAGCAGCAAAATCTGGAGACAGTTCAGCAGAACATCGCATCCCAACTTGGCATTACGCTGTCACAGAACAAGAACGCTACATTTAGGTCTGCATCCCTTTATAACTTCTTGAAGGAAAGGAGCTTCCTACTTCTGATAGATGATCTTTGGCAAACACTAGACCTGGTGAAGGTCGGCATACCACAAGGTGGTCGGCAATTGGGCCCTCAAAACCGGCAGATGATAGTAATAACATCACGTTTGCAACAAGTTTGTTATGGTATGGACGGGCATTGCCAGATGATTGTGTTGCAAAAGTTGAAGTTTAATGAAGCATGGAGTCTCTTTGAATCAAATGCGGGTGTTAGAATAACCAATAACGTGCAAATCAAGTGTCATGCCGAGAGCATAGTGGAGAAGTGTGGAGGCCTTCCGCTTGCTCTTAAGATTGTTGGTCAGGCTATGGCATCAAAAGGAACTGAACATGAATGAGAACTAGCTGTGAATTTGCTTGAACAATCACAATTCCACAAGGTCCCGGATGTAGAAAATGATCTATATTCTGTACTGTACATTAGTTATGACAACCTGCCAGATGAGAGGACAAAGCAATGCTTTCTTTTCTTTGCCTTCGCCAGCTATGGAACTGTATGCACAGAGTCCTACACAAGAAGTTTTTGGATGGGCCATGGATTACTAGATGAAGATGATGATATTGGAAACAGCAATTTGAGAGGTTACTCAGTCGTTGCTTGTTTAAAAAGAGCTTGCCTATTAGAAGGACATCCTCTAGGGGAGAAGTATTTGAGGATGCATGACTGCATCCAAGATCTGGCCCTTTGGATTACAGCAACAAAAAGGGCAAACGGTTCTAACAAAAAGTGGTTAGTCGTCTCTGACCAAAGAAAACTTATTGATCCAAAAGAGTGGAGCATGGCCGAAAGAATTCGCCTCTTGCACAACAGAAATGTTACAATCCCTAATTCTTGCTATTGTCCTCATCTGTTAACTCTCATAATGAGACAGGCCTGTCAGATTTGCATGTTAACTATGGCTGGGTTCTTTGGAGTCGCTTTATCTCTTACCTACCTGGATCTGTATTGTACTAATATTGAACAACTTCCATCTGATATTGGAGCATTACTGAACTTGCAGCACCTTGATCTTTCATACACACCAATCCAATCACTCCAAGTGGAGTTCAGATTATTGAAGAAACTGAGGTACCTATATTTAAGGTATACACGCAAACTCCAAACGGTCCCAGATGGCACCATATCGGCACTAAGTATGCTGAGGGTGCTGGATATACACGGCAGTGTTTTTTTCACAAAGGTGAAAGCACGGTCATATCTTGAGGAACTGGAGAGCTTGACCAGTTTGCAGCTTCTCGGGGTCACAGTGGTTGATTTCCAATCGCTCAGAAGGATCTTCAATTTGTCCAGAGTCTCCCTGCGATCCCTCCTAATACACGAGATGACAGGATTGGGACACCTCCAAGTTTCGTCCCAACTTATCAGCAAAGCAAGGGCACAACATCTAGAAGTTCTGGCTCTGAGCTGTATGAAGAGTTTGGAGGAGTTGATGATAGGTGGTGAAAGTGAAACCAGTGTGGATTATTCAGATTGGTGCTTCCACAATCTCGATGAATTCAGATTGCATCACCTCACAAAACTGGGAAGCATTATGTGGAAAGGGGTGATGCCACATGCTTGCTTTCCTAAGGTTCGTACGGTAGATATCATCGGCTGCCACAGCATCAAGACACTCACTTGGATCAACCAGCTTCCTTGCCTAGAAGAGGTGTATTTATACAACTGCAACTCACTGTTGGAGGTAGTGAGTGATGATGATGAGGAAGATACCACCATGCCATCAGCAACAGCTTCATCATCATTTCCTCGCCTCAGGCACCTCGGGCTAAGTCATCTCAGGGATCTTCACAAAATTTGTGGTGATGGGAGACTTGGATTTCCATGCTTGCAGCGGTTGCTTGTGTACGAGTGCCCTATGCTGGCAAGACTGCCATTCGTGCTATGGAATGGATCAGGGTGTGTGCCTCTGATTCTCGGTGAACAAAACTGGTGGAATAACTTAGGTTGGGACGATGCTGGACTGAAATCTAATTCAGTCTCTTTCTTCAGAGAACTACCTCCAGGTTTTAAAGCGAGTAACATGGAAGTTTGGGAGGCAATGTTCCAAGCGTTGCCTTAATCTCAGCAAAGGAAATAATAATTGGTCATAAATCTCAAAGAAGAAAAAAGCTTTGGTCGCCTGTTGCATGGTGTTGAGAGTTTCAGTTCTTGAAAGAAAGAAAAAAACACTACACACCTTTTCCTGTGTATAATTGGCAGTGCGCATCTCAGTTATGCCTGTAGTGTTGAAGTGTTCTCAGAATCTCTGTACAGTCTATCGTGTAGTGTTGCTTCTCTCTTTTGTGATGAGTTTATTGTGCTTGTGCTAGCATTTTTATTAATATATGACCGGACTTTGTTGTACCTGTATATTGAAAAACCCTATGGGAATATTTTTTTTTACCATTCTGGAGTCTTAGATGGGTAAGTAGCAAGGGTTTGGTCATTTTGTGAGAGGGGTGGTGTCATGAGAGGGATCGAGCAACATTGTTAATCCGGGCGACTAATAGTCAATCAAATTTTTTTTATGAAAATTGATTGTTCTTGTAGTGGAGGTGGCAGCGGCCCGGGTGGCCGCTTGGCCTGTTTGCGAGTTGGCTCTGCTGTTAAATTAAGGCTATGTTCTATTTCTTCAACTCAAATTTCACCTTCCTCGTTTTCCGTTAACACTTTTTTCAAACTGTTAAACTTAACGGTGGTTTTTTTTTTAAAAAAAATTCTATATAAAGTTGTTTTTACAAAGCAAATAAATCCATTCTTCAAACTTATAATAGTTAATACTTAATTAATTATGTGCTAATAAAGTTTCTTGTTTTGCGTGCAACCAAAATTATCGAACAGTGCCTAAGAGTGATTAAATGGAGCTACTAAACAATGCCAAATACTAGTTATTATTATTATTGTTTTTTGGAATGGGCAAAAGTCCTGTGCTTCTCTGTATTAAGATAGGGGAAACTTCAACAATTTACCTAAAAGAGGTGTTAAAACCAAAAAACAGAACTACAGAAGAAAGAAGACTACAGGCAGCACTAGGCTACGCCTCATGGTGTTAAAACTATTTCTAATGCAAGAAACCATCTCTACACAAGAATCAATAATGAAAACAAGGAGATAGGTGGATAAAAGAAGAGAGAAGAGACATGATTGGATGAGAATTTAATTTAAAGACACCGATATATGGTTTCTATATATATAGTGTCCATATGATATGACAAGTATATAAATTACTAGATAGTTTCTGGGTTGGAGATGACCCTTGGAGTGATTTCGGGTAGGAGACCAGAAAATAATTGATGGTTTCTCCTTGTTGGTCGCAAAAGGCACATGATCTAGGGTGTGGTAATCCCCTCTTGCTCAGTCTATCTATAGTTCACAATGCGTGACCAACCATGTAAAGTAGTATTTGCATTTGGGCGGTACAGAGCTCTTCTATGTCGGTGCAGCTAGGAAGGATTCCCTTCCTAATTAAGAAGAGGAAATTGTTAGACTGTCATGTAGGGATGAAAATGGAGCGGATAGTTTCCGTCCGCTCTAGAGAAAAACGAATACGGATACCTTTCGGATCGGATAATTCTCAGATAGTTCGGATACGGATACGAATACAGATATTTTCTCCCGGATATAAATATGAATATAGTATCAGGGTTTCCTTCGGATACGGATAATAATCCGTGAACAGTGCTATTCGGATATCCGCAAAAGCCATAAGACATACCCCATTTCTTTATAACTCTATGACATTGAATATACATTTTTAGATTTTAATAGTAGTTCATCTCTTAACATTAGTCCACACTATTAATATTATTTAAATTTTTAGATATTCATAAATTATACTACATTTTATATAAAATGAGCTAATTATATATGTTGATACTTGTTTGTATTAGAAGTTGAGTTGGTTTTCGTGTTCAGAGAAAAAAAATGTTTCCGTATTCGTGTTCGATCATATTCGATTCTTATTCGTATTCGAGATAATCCGTATTTGTTTCCGTATTCGAGCTATCCGTATTCGATTCAGTCAGGCACACAAGCTTACACCAGTATATGATGTATATATGCATCCCAACCCCAAAGCTATACCAAATAGAACAAAGAACACTCATCTCCCTTACATACTAAGCGAGCCATACCATACCAAATAGAACAAAGATTATTGACCCATTTTTATTTCTCGGAGCAAGATCGATCGACGCCACATGGATCCATCTCGTAACTAAGCTCTCCGCCAAGGGACATTTAACTATTTGCCACTTTTAAAATCAGATATATAGCTAGGTCTCGCTACCAGTTTGACCGGTGGCGGCAGTGGTCTTCTCATTGCTTGGAGCCGGAGTACTGATCGGGATTAATCCGACCTTGTCACGCCCCTGCGGCAGGGGCTTGCGCTTGGCGACGGTCACCAGCAGCGTCCCGAACGTGAGCTCGGCCTCGACCTTGGCCGTGTCGTACGGCTTGTTCGGCAGCAGCAGGCGCACGTCGAGGGAGTTCGCCGGCGCCGGCGTCGGCGTCTTGTCGCCGCCGGCGCCGCCACCACCGTAGCTGACGAGGAGCACCGCGTCGTGCTCGATCCAGACCTTGAGCTTCTCCCTGTCTATCTCCCCGACGTGGAACCACAGCTTCACGTAGTCGTCGTCCTCCGTGATCCTCCACCTGTTGCCTGACGTCGGTGGGAACTTGGGGTGCACCAGGGCTTTTATATCACATATGATATATATGTGTCCACATATCACATGGCATATGGAATATAAATGCTTATTAGACTTGCATTGCATATACAACAGGGATGAAAATGATAGAACTGAGAGAAATTTTATGGTCCTTGAGAAAAAGGATAGAACAACATCGGCGGAAACCATGCTGTTCCGGCCTTCATACTCAACTAAATCAATAGGAAGGCCTTTGTCATTTATCACGTTGTATAATTTAGACATAAAATATATTTTACACTAAAAATTATTTTGGTATCTCGAGGTACCAAGTTCTACACTAAAAAATTTGGTACCTCCCAGTACTTCAAGGATGGTAAGATTACCCTAAAACTAAACTTAAACTTCACAGATATCGTACTACTAAACATGAACTAAATCGAGAAATAAAATTCGTATGAAACTAGAATAAAGTTAGGAGCCGAATATAATCAAAAGTAAAACATATTACAGTACACTATGCTGTCTAGAAGCTAAAAAAAAATTGTACTTATTTTGAAATTTATACCAACAAATACTAATATGCTTTCGGAATATTTACAACAGAGACTCACCAAAGGGTGCGATGCCAAAGGGATGCCCAGTATCAGCAGGGCTTCCCGGGGAATTATTAGCACGCACCGAAAGACGCGGAGACTTCCTTTGGAGGGCCAATGCCGCTGCTGGCTTGCCTGCGGATCGCAGGGCTGCACCAAAGGGAGATTTCAGTACCGGAGGCGCCGTCTGGCTCATCAGGAGGTTGAAGGATGTCACCATGGCCATTGCTGCTCAGTTTATGTATTAAATCTGTTAGTTTTGGTGTGCTAGCTAGCTGCTTCGGAGGGTAGCTTATATAGAGATCAGGAGGAGGAGATATATACATTCTTTAACTTTGCTTCGCCCTGCAGAATGCTTGGAATAACTGATCGAAGAAGTTGCTAATGAGAAGCTTAGCTAGCTTTTTCTAAAGGAACAAATTAACAAAGATGATGCTAAACTTGGTGCAGGGAGTGTTATCATTCTCACAAAAGCACCAGAGAGATGTGGGCACACAATGCATGTCTTCTCTGTTCAGGTACAAGGCTTAACTTATTCCTGAAATCTAAAAAGTAAAAAAAAAAAAGAGAGTACACTTCACACCCCTTAACCTCAAAATATTTCCAGCTTTCTTTTTGTCATATC
Source organism: Oryza longistaminata (assembly GCA_009805545.1). NCBI lineage: Eukaryota > Viridiplantae > Streptophyta > Magnoliopsida > Poales > Poaceae > Oryza > Oryza longistaminata. The sequence goes on from CM020179.1 coordinate 44,953,036, forward strand.
TCAGGTGCTTCCGTGAAAATGAAAACACCCTCCGACAACAAGTTTAGCATCATGTGGCCAGCATTGCACCTTTACAAAAGCTGCATGGCAACTATTTATATTCTTGCAAGCATATAGTTCAATTGTATGAGAAATCAATGGCCATAGTCTAATATTGAAGATAACATTAAATAATTAAACTAGAAGATACCCCGAGCATTGCTACAATAATTCTTAGCTCAACAAAAATTGAAATGTATGCTGCCAAATGAAATTTAATTATACATTTATTATATAATGCATACAGCCACACATAGGAACATGTAAATATATCAAACAGAGGCGGCAAGATATATAATAAGAGTTCTAAGTTTTATTTTTTATGTTAAAACCATCTTCAATGAGAACCATGGCTTGAAGGTGAGGTTGTAAGAGCTTGAAACTCTGATAGTTATTGTTTGATAACATCTTCCTTCTGCAAAGTGCTTGTACATGTAATAACTACTTCTGAATTCGGTCCAGAAGAATCCTTGAGGTTTGCGATTGCATATTTACTGCAAATCATCATTTTCCCAGAATTTATCCTAATTTTTGGCCTAATTTTTCTTCTGGTGATCGATTTAACCTCTGATCAAAAAGATAGACCTTGGTTCTATTTCATCTCTTCAACAAGTTTAGTAATAAGCATAACGGCCCTATTGTTCCGATGGAGAGAAGAACCTATAATTAGCTTTTCGGGAAATTTCCAAACGAACAATTTCAACGAAATCTTTCAATTTCTTATTTTATTATGTTCAACTTTATGTATTCCTCTATCCGTAGAGTACATTGAATGTACAGAAATGGCTATAACAGAGTTTCTGTTATTCGTATTAACAGCTACTCTAGGGGGAATGTTTTTATGTGGTGCTAACGATTTAATAACTATCTTTGTAGCTCCAGAATGTTTCAGTTTATGTTCCTACCTATTGTCTGGATATACCAAGAGAGATCTACGGTCTAATGAGGCTACTATGAAATATTTACTCATGGGTGGGGCAAGCTCTTCTATTCTGGTTCATGGTTTCTCTTGGCTATATGGTTCATCTGGGGGGGAGATCGAGCTTCAAGAAATTGTGAACGGTCTTATCAATACACAAATGTATAACTCCCCAGGAATTTCAATTGCGCTTATATCCATCACTGTAGGACTTGGGTTCAAGCTTTCCCCAGCCCCTTTTCATCAATGGACTCCTGACGTCTACGAAGGAGTGTGGTTCGTTCGACAAATTCCTACCTCTATATCTATCTCTGAGGTGTTTGGGTTTTGCAAAACTCCATAGATATGCAGAAGAGAAATGCTATCCCCACTCCGACCAAGACAGAACTTTTACCAAAAGTTTATTGTGATCTTTTTGTTCAAATAACAATTAAGGTGAAGCAGGGTCAGGAACAACGAATCTCTTTATGATAAACAGATCCATTTTGCAAGCTCGTTATTACGGGTAGTTCCTACAAAGAATCGGACTAATGACGTATACAATGCTTGAATTATCGACGTAGATGCTACATAGTGGGTTCTCATCCTTCTCATTGATTAGAACTCATACGACACAATGCATTTCAGTCTCTAAAACACTTAAAATTTTATAAACAATCAACACACACTTTAAATTTATATAGTCATTGTGTTACTTTAGATGAATTTGTTCTTTTATAGTAGTGAACACGTGAAAAAAGAAATTACTCCCAATAAAGTATTGACATTTTATATTAGCTAGCTGCGCAGTTGCATGGATGATTTGTAAGGGTTACACATCTTATCTAGTGAGTCGGTGACTGAAGAGTAAAGAATTATTTTTGGCACGAACAAAAGCACTAATAATATCTGTTTATGATGTTTCTCTAGTTCTCTTCGATGGCGCTGATGTCAACAATCCTCATTCCATCTTCCGTAGGAGCCTTCTTCTTGATGGTCACCTCTAACCACACTTTGTCATCGACCTTCTTGGACCGCCACTCCACCTTCTTCTCATCATAGCCCGGTGTCATCAAGAGGCGCACATCAAGAAGACTCGGCTGTTTCTTCTTCTGCTGCTCACGATCCCTCAGCGAGATGGTGAGCATGTCGCCATGATCGATCGCGATCTCGATGGTGTCGTTCACCTTAGATTCGTCGCCGCCAACAATCTCCGTGACCAGGAATCGCAGCGTGACGCTGTCTCCCGCCTCCACGATCATTTCCTGTCCTCCCATGTTTCTTCTGGCCTTCTCCTTCTGCCTTTCGCTTTCACGAGCGGGATGCACCAGAGCTTTCATTGATCATCATGCACGCAAGACCGAGAAAACGGTGTCAGAAACTCATCAGAATGCTGTTTTTAGGATCATATGTTCATAGAGTACACATTGAGAAAAACAAGTCTGAAGTTTAATGATTGTAACTCTGGACATTTCTTCGAGCATACAATCATATAAAATCACTCACCATCCGGGGAAAAGTTTATGGCAGCAGAGATTGGGGCAAATCGATGTCGAGGCAGCCCATACTTGTCAGGAGCAGTAGGGAAAGGGAGAAGAGCAGCTGGTGTTAGTCGTCGTTGTCGTCGTCGCATGCTGGGAGAAGAGAAGCTAACGGCTGCTGCTGCTGCCTCAAGGCAGCTGATGTAGCAAGAGATTGCAGCAGCTGGTTGCATTTCTCCACCAGAAGCATCAAATGCAATGGTCGTTATGCGTTTATTTGCAGGTGGTAGCTTGCATGAGATGACATTCTTGTGCATATATATATAGGGGTATAAAAGCCAAATTAAAGCTTGAGGGGGTTTACCTTTGCTTGCCCCGGTTGGCTTGGCGAATAAAGAGGCTGTGAAGCTCAGCTAGCTTTTGTGAAGTTGGTTGCAATAGCAAATGGATTGTTTACCAAATGATGACTAATCGTAGGAATCTGATTTCCTTTTTCTTTAACCAAAGCACGTCCAGCATGCATGATTTGATGTTATTTGATTTTTCAGCAATTCTAAACAATGGAATCTCCTAAATATTCAAGCAATATGAAATATATTAACCATATTTTTTTATAATTTGGAGCAAAACATGATTGTATTTGAAGCCTCTATTTGCTATTGTGTTAAAAAATTGGAAATGCTTGACCTTTTCAGATAAAATATCTGAATTGTTCTCTAATTTATAAATAATATATAAACTGACTAAAAAAGGAGTCTGATCACCACAATATATAAATGGGTTACCAGTGACACCATGACACGTGGATGAGGCTATCGGTGGACATAACGGGTCGACAGTGGAAGTCAGGCAGGTAGCTAATTTCGCTTCACGCCAAATGGTTTGGAACAAAGCACCAAAATATTGGCCACTTCGCGGGCACACCTAATTTCCTCACTGACATGAATGGGCCATTGGCAAATTTGCATGGGATAAAAAGGGAGAAAAGAACCACTTTTGCAGTCATCAGCCACCACTGTCCAGAAGCTCGTTCCTCTTCTCATCCCCTCCAGCTTCTTCCTCCTCCCTGCTTCAATATTGCAACTCCTTCAAATCCACCACACTTGGTAGGTTTTTCCCCTGATGCCACATGCTTGCTTCCCTAGGGTTCGTGCGGTAGATATCATCGGCTGCCTTAAGGGTCTCTTACTCTCTTATTCCACTATGAGTGGCGTAGTTCCATTAGTTAATAATAAAGGGGAGTTGGGGATTTGTCTCATCACCTATCGTATCTTTTTTATTTGTTGAACAAACTTATGGTTGTGTGTCTTACGGCAGAAGCCAGAGATGTAAACCATTTCTATTATCTAAAAAAAAGATATCATCGGCTGCCACAACATCAAGATACTCACTTCGATCAATGAGTTTCCTTCCTAGAAGAGGTGTACTAATACAACTGCAACCAATGGTGAATCCAGAACAAAAATTACCAGGGGTCATATACATATCATAGCGTATATAAACGCTAATTTTGAACTAGCCCCCTTTGAATCGTAGGAATGAAAAAAACGAGGGAATAGAAAAAACACAGGATTCTGACAGAAATAAAAATGTATAACAGAGGATTGCAAAACACAGGAATGATCATTTGATTGGATCACAGGAAAAACGCAGGAATCGGATGAGAGAGATAGACTCAAAGAAAATTTTCTAAGCCCCATTAATTTGTAGGAAAAGTGTAGGAAATTTTGAGGATTTCAATCCTATGGAAGCCTTTGAAACAAATGATTGAATCATATCATATCCTTTAAAATTCCTATGGAATGGGTAATCATATTCAGATTTTGGAGGAAAGCAAGAGGTCCAACCTCTTGAAAAAATTCCTTTGAGTCTATATCTCTCATATGATTCCTGGGTTTTTCCTATGGTCTAATCAAACGGTAATTCCTGTGTTTTTCCTGTATTTTCCAATCCTCTGCTTTACCATTACATTCCAATCAAAATCATGCGTTTTTCCTATTCCTCCGTTTTTCCATTCCTGCGATTCAAATGGGCCCTAAGAGATTGGAGCTCTTGCTAAGTTTTCTACAAAATACACATGCAATGAGTCATTCCATAGGAATTTCATAGGATTTGGAAAGCTTCAATCCTTTGAATCAAAGGGCCAAATAGGAAAATATCATATAGGATTTGAATCCTATAAAATTTCTATATAAATTCTTTGATTCAAAGGGGGTCCTTAATATAGGCTAAAATAATTAAATATTGAAATTCTACTTAATTAAGGTCCTAGGTTAACCTAGTATCGCCGCCACCGACTGCCACTCACTTTTGGATGTACTTCCTCCGTCCCAAAAAAAGACAAACCCTGGTTTCCGTGTCCAACGTTTGACCGTCCGTCTTATTTAAAAAAATTATGAAAAAAATTAAAAAGATAAGTCACGCATAAAGTATTAATCATGTTTTATCATCTAACAACAATGAAAATACTAATTATAAAAAAATTTCATATAAGACGGACAGTCAAACGTTGGCACGGAAACTCAGAGTTTGCCTTTTTTTTGGGACGGAGGGAGTAGTGAGTGATGATGAAGAATAAGAGGTGTAGTGTTGCCCCTCCCTCTATGATCAGTTTATTGTGCTTGTGCCATCATTTTCAAGAATAGTTAATCTTGTAAGACGATGTCCCTTGCTAGATCATATGCCTTTGATGTTTTATGAGAGGCGAATTTTACAGCTGTAATCAAGCAAGCACTCACTGGTGGGGTTATATCATGCATGATCTGTCAGCATGGAGATCGTTTGCCACTCAAAGAAAACATCAGATGTTGTCACGGTCATGGGCCACCTGCATCAAGAACAGATGAACCGAACGGCTTCTTCCTCCTCCGGCTCTCTTCCTTCTCTCTGCTATTCCTCCTAGCTCAAGCTTTCATTTCTCTGATCTGATCTCCCGATCCCCTGCTTTCCACCACCCCAATCTACTGCTAATCCCACTCTAAACCCCTGTTTATCCCAAATTGTATCCCTGACACTTTGATATCTGGTGTTGGAGACTTGGAGTTGGATCATCTCAGTTGTGCTTGTGTTATCGGGTGGAAATCAAAGTGGTATATGTAACAATATGGTATGAGAGCAATCGATCCCGGGTTTTCCGGTGTTAAGATGGTGTGGGAGAGCAACTTGGTGGTGGTGTCTTTGGAGGAGACACCGACCACCTGTTTGGTGAAATGCCGGGTTGTCCAGGAGGCGACTCAGGTGCCACCCTTCGCGTCACCGTGAGCCACATTGTCTACCCAGTGACTTCTGAGATGCTGCACCTAGTCTACAATACCCATGGAGCAATTTGATGCTACTTGTATGCTCCTAGTCCATCCAATAGGTGTAAAGCCCGGGCCATATATCAAATTCACCATCCTAAAGATTTCATCTGCTCTGAAGCAGAGTGTGTCCATCTTAATAGTAGGATCTGACACTAGTCTGGTATTTACACTGTTCTTCTAAGACAGACAAAATGACCTAATCCTAATGGTTCTTACATGTACAGAGCTCATGAAACACTTCTGACATTTAAACTCACCTAAGGTCTCAGGCTACCATCAATATCTAAAGATGATGACTCATTGGTGTTGCTGGATGATGCTTGTGCTGCTGTCATGCTTTGGCTCTGATCACTTAGTGTTTGCCAGAAGTTCCTGCGCTGATCGCTTGAGCTCAGGCTGTTTGCAGCAAGGCTGAGGTCTGACAGAAATGGTTGAAGTGGTGTGTGCCCCTCAAGCAGGCTCAAAACTTTGGACATCTTTGGTCTCAGTGTTGGTGCTGCATTGGTGCACAGGAGGGCAACATTCAGCATGAGGAGCGCCTCTTCCGTTGAGTAATCGGAGCCTAACTCTGGATCTACCAGCTCCAGGAGATTTCCTCGCTCATGTAGAACACAAGCCTGCAACACATTTAGGAGACTATTTTTGAGGTATGTACAATGTGAATGTATCATGAATTGGGAAATTTAAGAATTTCGGTTTGATGAAAATACTGTTTGCTTTAACAACTTTCTGATTAAAATGCTTGTTGTGTTATCTTTGAAATAAGCAATATGTTGGAAAAAAATTAAACCAGTAATGGATGCTGTTTATTTCAAATTAGAAACAAAATGCTGTCACATTGATAACTAAAGATCTATTCCTTTGGTTAGATTGTTACATAAGTCAGGTATAATATTAGCGGAGTTTGGATGGAATTCATCAATGTCCAGAAGAAGTTTAAGAGACAAAATGCCGGCTAAGATTGAGCTAAATTTTAGTGTTCATAATAAGGTTCCTATAAATGTGCTTCCATGGTCATGCACAGAACATTCTTGCGTTAATTGGAAATTGACCAATGTGCCAGTAACTGGTAACTGGTTATTCTAAGCATGGTTTAGGAATTACCCAATCGAGAAGATAAACAAAATCTTCCTTTGGCCTGTAGCTTGTGTTACTTTTTCCACTAACAATTTCCAAAGCAACAACCCCAAAACTGTAAACATCAGCTTTGTCTGTCAAATAACCACGCATTGCATACTCAGGAGCCATGTATCCGCTGCAGGAAGAATAACAACAAAATGATTGAGTCAAATATCTGCTCTGTAGTTGAATGGAATTATTTGGAAGGGGCATGGAGAGAAGAAGTAATCTCCATCAATAGTTGTGCATATGGAAATTGATTTAAATAGTAAGAACATCATTTCCTTTGAATTGTTAATCCACATATGGTTGCATCTATTTGTTATGTTTTTGTGCAACTACGTGCCTTGTAGGACCCTACATTTTATATAGGTTTTTTTACTATATTAGCTTCCTTCAGAGTTTCCATAAACCATACATAAAGGTCGCAATGTTCATTTTTATCTAAGTTCTAACTGTTATGTCATTTAAAGACTTCCTATTGTAGATCAATGGGACTTGGGACATGATCGAAATTAAATTTGGGGGGAAAGGGGGTATGGAGATAAAAAAGAAAACTTACATAGTCCCAGCTATTCTTGTACTTATGTGTGTGTGATCATCATCGTTAAGCTTTGCTAGCCCAAAATCTGAAATCTTGGCACTCAAATCTTTGTCAAGCAGTATATTGCTAGCCTTGATATCTCTGTGCACAATCCTTATTGCAGACTCCTCATGTAGATATGCTAAACCCCTTGCTATTCCCAGGCAAATCTTACGTCTCGTCGGCCAATCCAAGCTCAGCCTGTATTGTTCAACTGTACCTAATCACAGATATTGCACATGAGTTCTAACATGAAATAAGTTAAGAGGGGAAGCCCAGAAATTAGAAAGTAAGATTACCGAAAAGAGCACGTGCTAGGCAGTTGTTTTCCATGTATTCATAAACAAGCAAGAGCTGGTTTCCTTCTGTACAACAGCCATAAAGCTTGACAAGGTTTGGGTGCTGGAGTGCAGATATCATGCCTATCTCATTCACAAATTCTCGATTCCCTTGTTTAGACCTTGATGATAGCTGTTTGACAGCAATAATGGTGCCATCAGACAACAGACCCTGCCAGCAAAACAAGGATCCATCATAAGAATTGTGTACATTTTTAGATAATGGATATTCATTAATCCGGAAGAATTGTGTACATTGCTTTATCAGACTGCAGAGTTTAAGCACGGAGTCAGTGATGATGGCTGACCTTGTAAACTGAACCAAAACCACCTTCGCCGATCTTGTTGGCCGCGTCAAAATTCCTTGTTGCCGCTTTGATTTGTCTCAAGGTAAAGGATCCAGTTTGGAGGTCAAAGGCTCTGAGATCTAAAGAGAAAGAGACAGGGATGATTTATCTGTTCCCACATAAATATATAAATGGTTTGCAATGCTAGCCTAACTACTTTAACTGGCAATTGTTTGAGAAATCAAAGCATCCTAGGATGGGTTCGTCTGGTATAGTGTAATCTCTTTTGTTTTTTAGACAATGGATTTTCATTAATCCGGCCTCTATATCCACCAAGGATATACACAGCCAAAAGGATACACGAGCACTTAGACTCACACCTCAACAAGGAGAAGAACACACAACCAAAAAAGAAAAGAAAATCAAACGACCTCGACACATCCAATTTAGATTGTTGGATAGTAGTTTCTATTGCTAGTATTGCTGAACTGTTGGAACAAGAAAGATACTCCAATATGTGGAAGATAGATGCCACTATGTCATTCATGCAAATTGAAATAAATTGAGCAATCAAGCTCTCATGTCACCTTTATGCATTGAGTTCTTTCTCCTCCATTTAATCCAATAAATGCCGACAAAAAGTGCTGCGCACATTGCTAAAATTGGCATGGCAACCAGGAATGCTTTAGATATCCTTGAAAGCTTTTTGCTACCTCCAATTTGCGGTGGTTCAACAGTCAAAGGAACTTCAAAGTCTGAATAAGCATAATCCAAAACCACAAGGTCAGTAAAGAATATAACATTTTTCTTTGAAAATCATTATACAATCAGTCAGAGTTTTGAAGGGCACTGAATGTGTCGTTCAACGCTGTACCATTGCTCATAGTGATTAATGAAACATGTCATGCAAATTCAATAGATTCAAGTGTCAAAATGCCATACTTGGTACTACTGATATTGCAGATATCAGAGGACCATAATATCCTCTTTTTGGAATGCCTGTTGTCCCCCTTCCTGCCCAATAGAAATGAATTTCCAGTGTATGATTTGTGACGTTTGCTGTGAAAGTCTTGATAACTGCCTTCGCAGCTCCTCCAGCTGACTGTTCAATGTCAAAGTCCTCTAGAACCATTCTTCCCTGAAATTAGAGAACTCGTTACTAGGATGCCAATTAAGACATAAGATTTTGTAGGAAGAGAATAGACCATTCTCTGATTGTACCTGTATAAACACATTGAATCTTCTTTTGCCAAGGCTGCAGTATGTGCTGTCATTTGTGAAAACAATTTCAGCAAAATGAAGCTTAACGGTGTAACTCCCGTTATGCATGCAGAGCCCGTAATATGTCAGTGAAAGAGGTGAAAGGCGTGCTTTTGCATACAACTCCGAGTTGGGCACCGTCAATTTTGATGCGCTTATCGCAATGTAGCTATCATCATTGATATTATTATCCATGAAGTTCCCAGTGCTGCTAAATGCCCAGTTTGATCCTGGGCTTTGGTACAGCAATGAAGCTCCTTTTGGTTCCACATCAGCTTCATATTTTGTTCCGTTAATAGTTACTTCTTTGTCACCACAATTGATGTTCAATGAATACCTGTCTGTGAAAATTTTATAGAACAACATTAGCTGCAGCTCTAATGGTAAACCAAGAAGGAAATTAACCATATAGATCTCAAAACTAGCACAACTCTGCACAATTTTTTTTCTCGTGGTACTTTCTATATATTTATCCTGGTCATTTTATAGATTCTCCTAGTTTGTTGACAAAGTAACACTGTTCATAACAATTACAAGCACCCATATGAAACGCGCATCAACAAATCATTCATCGCTTGTTTTCTCTGTAGGCTACAGCAGTGCTTTATGATGTATCATTATTTTAGAGTCGACCGTGAAGCAACACTATCCAAGAACTCACATTTTCCATTAGAAGAACCGCATGGAAAATTCCTCTTTAAGCATGACTCAACATTAGTCCTGCACAGAAGATAGAGGTACCCAGAGTCAAATATGAATTTATTATCTCTTGATTTGTGCATTCGTCTGAAACTTTATAATCTCTTGAAGCAGTGAACAAAATAATCTTACAAACTGCTCATTTCAGGTGAATAGCTCTCCACCATATTGCTGCAATTAAGAGTTACAAGAGAAGAATTAAGCATTTCTGTAAGTGTTTTGCATGAGTCCAGGAATTGTGCTAAAAGCGTTCTTACACACTCCCTGGAACGCATTGGGTAGGACCTGAACTCCCCATCGTGAAGTTGTTAAAAGATATGTCCCTGCATTTAATCAGTTGCTATTATACTTGATCAAACCAAGTGATACATTTTACTGTTTAAATTGAATAGCAACATTGTTTTTTCTTTATGAGGTGAAAATTAAATACCATTGTCACAAGCATGTTGAGCAAAGAGCACATAAGAAATGCTAATGGGGTGTGTTTACAAGTCAAGAAAGACCACCTCATTAGCTTTCTAATACAATGCATGAGCATGACTTCAGCATTGGAAATGTTAGAACTTATTTGTAAATTGAGCTAATGTTTTCTAAAATTGTAAACGAGAAAAATATATGACAAATTATAATGTATCTATGGATTCATGAATCCAATACTGATGACATATTGATGCCTTCTGAGGGTACGTGCATATACAAAATAACTTACGCAATCTTGTTTCTCTTCAATATCCAGTCAGGTATACTCCCAGTGAGTGAGTTTCCTGTTAGGTATCTGCAGGCCCATTTTGGTTGAGATGCAGTGGATTTCCAGATAGATATCAGTAGGCCAATTTCGGTTGAAAATTATGCAATAAAATAGCTCAAAGAAATGTAATGTTTGGTCGAGTTTTTTTTCTTAAATATTGCAACTTACATGTGATCTACATGTCCCATGTTAGCAAATGAAGCTGGTATTTCTCCAGTCAGTTTATTAAAAGACAGATCCCTGCACAAAAACAACATTTACGACTAAATATGTGAGGAACATATATATTGTGCAAGACACATCCAACTTGTGTATCAAGTATAAACATAGCCAACACGACATACAAAACTTTACGCTGACATAATAATTTTGTGATTTATGCAATTGATGGTACATGTACTTTACAATAACATGCTGCATTCCTCTATCAAATTCACATGATGCAAACTGGTAAAAAGACGCGCAGATTTCTGAAGGGACCAATGAATAAAACTGGGGCAATATATCTTGTTCATAACTGATAATAACTGGATCAAGAAAATTATAATATTAAACTTACAGATGCTTAAGAATATCCATGTTCCCAATGTAAGATGGTATGCTTCCATTGATGGAGCAATTCCGTAGTATGCTGCATTCAAATAAAGTTCACATTATATAGACCCCCTATAAAATATAAACAAGAAAAATCACAATCATACATTGTTTTCATGGACACCAATTCCCTCAAGTCCGGGAAAACTGATCCTCTACCTCTCAGATCACTAATCCTCCTGGTTAGCACACAAAGGAAACCAAGCTTTAGTGAGAATTTATACCCATAACATCAAGTGGGTTGAATAATTATAATTTCAGACATTAGCGCTGACATACAGATCATAAAGGTTTATCAATTTGGAAAATTCTGAGGGAATAGGCCCTTCCAATAAAGATCCTTCAATTTGCCTGCACGGTTACACGAAAAAAAGATGTTACTAATCTAGATAATAGAGTGAATCTGTAATGATATTAAATTAAATAATGCAGGGGATTCATAACTCCTTTAACCATAAATTTACGGACTCACAGTTTTCCAAGCTTTTTCAACTTCCCCAAGAAAACAGGCACTCTTCCAGAAAAATTGTTACCAGAAATCCTTCTATCATCAATTTCAGTAGTTGAAACATTACAAAAATAGAATCCACAGAATGGAACAGCACAAAATAAATTGATAGAGTTATCTTACAGGTCGGTTAAATTTGTTAACCTAGCAAGAGCAGAAGGAAGGGGTCCGGAGAACTCATTGGCCGATAATATTCTGAGTTTCAAGATCAGTTTAAAAGCCATAAGGAATTCCATTTGCCAATTCCACCAGCAATCATGTCTTCCCTATTTTTACCTATAATATAAACAACAAAATACTCACAACTTCTCCATTTGCATGAGATATCCAATGTCGGACGGGATTGGGCCATAAAAATTGTTTCCTTCTATACTCCTGCAGATTATAACTTTGCGAATTAAAATTATAAAAGAAAAACTCAAATTAGTGAACATAAATTATTTTCATCAAACTTTTTGCTTACAGGTTAGTCAGGGTTGTGATCTTTGTAAGAGCAATGGGAAAAGGCCCTGACAAATTGTTTCCCATTAATGACCTGCAAGTTTCAATATAAGGTCAATAAATGTGTTCCACATTTTTGTTTATAATATCACTATCTTATTTTTATTCCCATCATACAAATTTTCATCTTACCCATGCAGCTACAGAGAATTAGTCAGTAAGAAGCAATGTACTTTTACTTTTACTTGACAAAATCTATGCACATTATTACATATTCACAAGGTTCTTTGGTCAGTCGAGAATAAATGGCATGCCAGTGCGGAATTTGGCTGACCGCAAAAGGAGGGGAAGAGCTTACAGGATGATATAATCTTGCTAAGATGCAATTTTAGTGTGTACAATTCAATTTCGTGATAGTTGAAAATGGTTGGCAGAATTGTACAAAGGACGACCGACATTGATGTTTGCTTGTTCATATATGACAAAATGTACCTAATCTGCCACACAATATAAAATGTGCTTTGTTAGCCTAATTTGTTGCTACCTAAGATGCTTTACTTCCCAGCACTCCAGTCCATGTAGACATTGACTGTTCCTTCACAAATTGCAAAAAATGAAAAGTACTCTACAGTGGACCTATCTGACTATCTCTTACACCCATTTCCTCTCATATAGTTCACATGCTACATTTGTTTGTATCTCACAAGACAATACACAATAGTGAGGCAATCAAGTGGAAGGTTAGGTCACTCACAGTCCCTGTAGCTTCATTCGGGCCCACTGGTCAGGCACTCCACCATGCAATAAGCTTCTGCTTAGATCTCTGAATCGTGCAAATATGGATCATGATGTTATAATTATTATTTTTTTTTTGAAGCAATAGGACGGCATGAGACATGCCGGTTATATTAGAAACAGTAAAAGAGCCTAAATACATGATGTTATAATTCTCTTAACAGCTTAAGTTTATGGCACAGATTGGTTGCATTGGTTGTTTAGCACTTACAGTTGGAGGAGATTGGGGAATTCGGCGAAGTCCGGTGGGAGCTCACCAGTGAAGTTCTGCCCTTCCAGTGTTCTGCAAAAGTTGATCCAGATGACAGTTACTACAGCACAAAATGTGGCATAATCTGCTCCTCTCCAATCAAGTGTGATTATATGTTCCTAGAGCTTCATCAGAAGGCCAAATCTCCAGTGAAGCAATATCAACTAGTAAAGAAATTAGAAATGTGGCAAGTGTCCAAGAGTTACTGCATACATGTTAGTGACATGGCAGAATGTATGGTTGTAGAAGGAGCAGTCACAATTCACAGTGCCCCCAAAGCCACCGTTACCGCCGGAGTTGCATGGATCAACGGAGAAGTTCCAACGCAAGATCCCCATCTTCTGCGCGATACGACGAAGAGTACGCACTGAAAAAGAAAAAATCAACCTCATATTTTCCAAGAACTGAATAGCATGTAAAGATCAAAGAGTCAGGTGACCAAAAAGAGTTTCTAGTAACAGAACAATCTTTGCAGGAGCAAGCACATGTTGGTCATTTTCCTCCATTTCCATTACATGTTTTGATCTCAAACTCTTCACATGCACATGCTGACATGCATATGAATAAGCAGGCAAAAAAACAGAGCACATTGCTCTTAGCTTGAGGTTTGTGCATTCCATTGTGAAGATATCAAACATCTCATTATCTGGTACTTATTAGTAGGTTCTTGCTTATTTCTGGAACTAAATGTGAGTACTGGTCCCTTCTTGCAGCAGTATTTATCAAGCACAGGACTCCCAGGCAAAGGAGGCCCAAGAAGAACATGAAGAAAGTACAGCAAGAAATCAAGAAAAGAATGCTTCCAAGAAAAAAAAAAGTACAGCCAAGGAGGCTCAGTGCTCACCACAGGCAACTCTCTCTCTCTTTCTCTCTCTAAACATTGAACTAAACACAAGTGAGAGAACCAAAGCATCAGGCCACAGAGAACAATTTAGGGGAGCTGCAGAGAGTGTAGCATAAGGCATACCTTCAGCTGGGAGGAGCCTAGGGAGGGAAGCTGTTCTAGCCCCTGAGCCATGATGGACCTCACCAAGAAGAAGAAGAAGAAGACCAAGAACCACCAAGAACAGCTGCCCCCGACCACATGGCACCAACCTCCATGGCATCCTCCTCTCTCTCTCTCCCTCTCAACTGAACTCAACTCTCCAAGTGGAAGGCAATGCAGTGTGAGACTGCCAGAGTAGTGAATGACTTGGCTTTCTAGGCAAAGGAACCTCTGTCCCTCTCTCTCGCACTATTTATTTCTTCCCCTTTTCTTTTTGACTGAAAAACTTTATTTATCTCTTTTCAGGAATGTGTCTTTAAATATACTCCCTCCTTCTCTAAATGTTTGACGCCTTTGATTTTTTTAAACATGTTTGACCATTCGTCTTATTCAAAAACTTTTGTAAAATATGTAAAATTATATGTATACATAAAAGTATATTTAACAATGAATTAAATGATAGAAAAAGAATTAATAATTACTTAGATTTTTTTAATAAGACGAACGGTCAAATATGTTTAAAAAAGTCAACGGTGTCAAACATTTAGGGATGGAGGGAGTATTTTTTTTAGGGGAGGTCTTCCTCCGCCATGATTGGGGCTTCTTGTTCTTGACTTGTTGTGTGATGCTGCATGCAGTGCCTAGTAGCTGTAGGTAGGAATGAAAATGGTCGGGAACGATAAGAATTGGTAACATCTCTTCGGAAACCATCCTCGATTGGTCGTGAATTGACCATATATTATCAGTTTAACTGTTTGTTATCGATAAATAAATTAGAAAATTCGAATTTTATATATAGCTAAAATCTAAAACAATCAAAAAATAGTACCACTTATAAAAAAAAATGCTCGGTCGGTTGGTCTGGAATTTCGGCGATCATTTTCATCCCTAGCCATAGGTGCGCACTGGGACGCCGTTTGTGTGGTGGTTTGGATGCAGAGCTGCAGATGCAGTGTGCAGACTGCAGCCGCGTGAACTGAGAAAGGCCAAAGGAGACAGACAGAGCAGAAACGCGCAAGAATCATGGCCATTTACGACCAAACGTCAGGTCATTGTTGGTTTCTTTTGTGCATCACTGTGGTTTCTTTTGTGCAATGCTAGGCTATTTCTAGCTGCTGGGGGTTTTTGTGTGCTGCTACAAATGGTTCTTTTGTGAAAGCAACTTTTGAGACAAACCTACTGTTTTCATTATGTGAGTATAGATATTTTAAAAAATAGTGATATATAAAATTGTCTAATGTTTTATTTAACGCGGGTGAAACTGAGAAATAACCGTGACCGGAGGGAGTAACATTGAAGAGAACAGAGAGACGCTGGAACATGTGGACTTACAGATGACAACATCGTTCGTTAAAAAAAAACATGGTGAAGCCACGTATATCAACTGTTTCATCACGTTAACGGTGAGCTAATCAAAGTTGTGCTTAATTGTTTGATGAATTAACCTTGTGCAGTTATTGTTATAAAAAAAATCTCATAAAGGCACATCATTATTATTTTTCATACCGTTTGAGATGTCACTGCCATGGATTATCACTTATTTCTCTTTTATTATTATTAAATTGAACACAAACGCAATAAAATTACGACTTTCGGTACATGCATTATGTCATAATATGTCAATATCCAGTACTGATGTATTTGGGTCGTCCAATTATGTGTGCAAACTTGCCCTACACATCTCTATCTGCGTTGATTGTTTTCTTTTATTATAAAAGAATTGTACGTGTCCCTTATATTAACAACTGCATCATCTTAAAATCTATGAATTTATAATATTTTTCACAAATAAAATCACGAAAGCAACCGCATTAATAGTACCATAATGTTAACCATTTACATGTATATTACATTGAAAAAATCATGATCAAGTTTGTACCTTTGAAAGTCTTATCAAAGTTCAAAACGGTAAGTCATCGTGACCAAAATATACCCCCTCCGTAGCTATCCGTAGCTATACTCCCTCCGTCCTAAAAAGAATCAATCTAGTAACAGTTAGTATTAGTATTAACTATTACTGTTTCAACACTAAATACTAATAATTCTTCATCTTTAGGTTGAGTTTTTTAGTTAAGGTTGGGAACTATCCTCTTGCGTACATAAAATGAAGTAATTCATTAGCGCAGGATTAATTAAGCATTAGTTTTTTTAAAAAAATGATTAATATGATTTTTTTAAAACAACTTTTGTATAGAAAATATTTGTAAAAAATATATCGTTTAGCGGTTTAGAAAGCGTATACGCGGAAAACAAGATATGTGAGTTGGAAAAGTGAGCAAACAAGCTCAACCTTAGAAGACAATAAACTTTAATAGCAATACTTTTTTAAAGTATTTGTAAGGGTCACATCTTTTCGCTTATACTTATGCTTGTCAGTCAAAATTTGAATTTTTAATTTGAAGTTGATTTTGAGGTTTTTCATTGAAATTTATTTTTTAGCCTTTGTTTTTATATCACTAAAAACACGTATATAAAAGTTTTATTCACAATTTATTTTTTGTTTGCAAATATGTTGTTTCGCGAAACGATGGCTCCGTAAGCTTTTTTTTGGAAAAAAAAAATTAGAAGTGTTATCGAAATTTGAAAATAAATAATCGGGTGTCAGTTTTTCAAGGGTCAGTTATTATTTAAAAACAAAACAATTATGAAACTTTTTGTTGACATAAAACAATTATGAAACTTGAGGGTGTAATTAGTTGCGAAAGCGAAATGAAAACAGAGTAACCGGTAGCATACAAATGATATCGCACACGTCGTAGATATGCTGACTGGATTTTGCCAGCCTGGCTGGCTGCTGACGATCATTCTCACTCTCCCAGTGGTGTCGGGTCCAAGTCAACCATTTGACTGTCCACGTCAACGGTGGGACCCACCTGCTCAGCCGGCGTCGTGTATGTGTGTGTGTACGGTGTACCTACCCTACCCATGGGCCAGAGAGTCCATCGATCGGCACGTCACTCTCTTTGCCATATGCTGGGCAATTAAATCATGATAGAAAACTGACAGTCATTAGTACTTCCTCCGTCCTAAAATATAGCTATTTCTACCACAGTAACTTATCCTAAAATGAAGCTATTTCTTCACTTACCCTCTTTTCTCAACCAATCACAATATTCTCTTCACCTACTTTCTCTTCTCTACCAATCACAACACTCCTCCAATCATCTCTACCTACTTTCTTAATATCTGTGTCTACGTAAAAAATATCTATATTTTATATTTTAAGACGGGGTAGTACAAGACTAGAAGAAGAATTATGATCACCTTTCGTTATCTGAAAAATTCTGAATCGAGGATAACGTGTGATTTCCATGGCCCTGGTCTTTCTGAAATGGCCATCGATTTGACACTGGGATAACAGTGATGTTTTCTGAAGCGAAGAAAATGTGTGATTTAGGTTGGTCTTAATTACTAGTGCTCATTAGTTTGACCAGAAGCAGGACCATTTGGGGTAATAGAAACCTGGAAAAGCGGTTTTTTAACAAAAAAAAGAAACCTGGAAAAGTTGGTAAAGAGAGGCTCCTTTGGAAACGCAGAAAATTCATGCAGATTTTCGCAGGTGTTTATGTAGTAAGGCCCTGTTTAGTTACTTCAAAATAGCAAAAGTTTTATTGTTTTTGAACACCTTTTTGCTAAAATGAATCTAAACACTAGTAGTATAAGTTAGCAATTTGACATTTGGAAGTAGCAAATTTTGCCAAAAAAATGCATTGGGAGCCATGCTTTTTCTGTCTTCACTGGTAAAATGGAAAAACTTTACCATATATCTAAACACCAACTAGCAAAACTTTAATACTAAATCTTTTACCACCAAAACTTTTGCCAAAAAATTTGCCATAGCAAATTGATCTAAACAGGCGTGATAAGTTGTGCGTTTTAGATGGAAATTGGAAAAAAAAATTGTGTTTTGAGAAAGTTTTGAGCATGTGTTTGATGCCAAGCGAAAATAAGTAGAAAAATGCTGGACTGGATCAGTGTGTCACAAACACACTGTTTCTACATTCTCCTAGGAAGAACATTGGAATGGGTCAGTGGTCAAAAGAAATTAAGCTCCTCTGAATAATGTAGGCAGGGCTTGTGAGATTAGGGTGTGTTTAGTTGGGGAAAATGAAATTTTTGGGTGTCACATCGGACGTTTGACCGGATGTCGGAAGGGGTTTTCGGACACAAATAAAAAAACTAATTTCAGAACTCGCATGGAAACCGCGAGACGAATCTTTTGAGACTAATTAAACCGTCATTAGCACATGTGGGTTACTGTAGCACTTATGGCTAATCACGGACTAATTAGGCTTAAAAGATTCGTCTCGCGATTTCCCTCGTAACTGTGCAATTAGTTTTTTTTATCTATATTTAATGCTTTATGCATATGTCTAAAGATTTGATTTGATGTTTTTGGGAAAAATTTTTGGGAAACTAAACGGGCTCTTAGCTAGGAAGCTGAAAAATGTCTCTTTCACACAGTGGTGGTCCTTTGATTGTCAACCCAATAGTACAATACAGTAGCCTCTTACCTAGTCCCATTTAAACAGGGTCTGAATTTCGACTGAGCTTATAAGCCACACGCACATGGTTAGTTAACTACTGAGGTTGTGTTCTTCCCCCCATTTTCCCAACTCACCTATCTCGTTTTCCACGTGCATACTTTTCAAACTGCTAAACGGTGTGATTTATGCAAAAACTTTCTATATGAAAGTTATTTAAAAAACTATATTAATCTATTTTAAAAAATTAGTTAATACTTAATTAATTATGTATTTAAACGAACTTTATTTTACGTGCCGGGAGGAGGGTTCCCAACCCGGCCATGTGTTAAGAACTTTTTGTAAGATCCATTTTAGATTACCTGGACCCTAGGCCATGAGGAGATGGGCTTGGGCGGTGGTTAACGGGTTTGAATAAGTCTACATTTCCTCCCTTACTTCTAGGCTATGAGCGTAACCGTAAGTACCATATTTATCCAAAGACACGATATCAGTATCTTCTTCTTTCTATAAGAGCAGTTTGTGAGTTAGTTTCTTTCGTTTTCCACGCGCACGCTTCCCGAACTACTAAACGGTGTGTTTTTTACAAAATTTTTCTATATGAAAGTTGTTTTAAAAAATCATATTAATCCATTTTTAAAGTTTAAAATAGTTTATGCTTAATTAATCATGTACTAATGGCTCACCTCGTTTTGCGTATCTTTCCTATATTCTCTTTTCCCCTCCTCTCAAACTCACCCTAATAGTACATCCCACTATTAGCTCTAATTTATCTATAGCCAATCTAATAGCCAATTCATATAATAGTTGCTTACTATACTATTAATATATGGTCCCATCTATCATACACACAGTGTGTCTTGGAGTCTGTGCTACAGCTGGTTATAGATCTGTAGCCCGCTGTTCTTCTCTCACATCATTTACCTCATTAAAATATGTTTATAGCTGGCTAATAGCCTGTTATTGTACCTGCTCTAAAGCTAATGCCCACTAAATATCTAAAACTCAACATACAAACGTGGTATTTATTAGCACTCCTAAAACCTACCTGCAAGCATGCCACATCAACCCATTAAGCACACAAAGCTCAACATGCAAGCATATAGTAATTATGTCTATAATTTATTTTATTCTAAAACTAAACAACACATGCTAAATCATCATTATCAAATTATTTTCATAATATTTGAATCCAAATCATTTCATCATTTCTCCAATATCTAACATATACTTATCTCACAGCAAAGCGCGGGACGTCATCTAGTTATTACTAGACCTGTTACCATGCTAACATTATGATGATGTCAGCTTATCATGAAATACTCTTCGTTCAAAAAAAACGAATAGAAGACTGAATATGATGTAAGTACTCCCCTCGTCCCACAATATAAGAAGTTTTAGAGTTGGACACGGTTATTAAGAAAATAAGTAGAAGTGGGTGGTGGAGGGTTATGATTGGATGAGTAGTATAGGCATGTGGGAAAAATGAATGGTGGAGGATTGTGATTGGTTGGGAAGAGAATATAGGTAGATAAGTTGTTATATTTTTGGACAAATCTTAGGGGCTAAAAGTTGTTATATTTTAGGACGAATGGAGTATAACGAATTTGGACAGATGAATATCTAAATTCGTAATATCACATCCAGTACTAGGATAGTTTTTTTATGGATGGAGGGAATAGCTTCGTAGTCTTTATATGTTTAAAATATTTAATTTACCTATGTATTTAAATAGATAATTCACATTTCACATTAATATTAATCTGCTTCAAACACTACACTAATCTCTACTACTTTACCAAGCTCTACAATATATAAAGAAAAAGGAAAAAAAAATCGCTTTCAGTTCCTTCCTTTCACCGGAAGCCAAGGGAGGCCTCGGCCGGAGGAGCTGAAGCCCCCCACCCCCAAAATCCCTTCTTTTCTCGGCTTCGCCACCGCCAGATTCCCATGGGCTGCGCAGGATCCACCCCCATGGGCGCCCCCGAATCCGGTAACCCTCCGCGATCCCGGAACCCCCCCACCTCCCCCACCTGTTCTTCGATTCCTGCTGATGCGTCGCGTGCGCGGGCGCGGCGCTTACGTGTGTGTTGTGGGGGGAATCGGGTTCTTGGTTTCTCGAATCGCGAGGTTGATTGGTTCTTTCTGGGGGCGTTTCTTGTTGTGATTGCAGGGCGTGTTTTGAGCGCCCGCAATGGTGACAGCGGCTCGCGATTGAGTAAATTGGGTCGGATTGTGTGATGAGGAAAAAAAAAAGAGAAAGGTTTCCTTTTTAGAGGGTAAAAAATTGGTTCTTGACTCATGGACTCATGGTGTGCTTGTCGAGATTTGAGTTGTTGATGTCAATCGAGTTAGAGGTTATCCGGTCGAGATGTTTTTGTCCGTAGGTAGTTGTAAAGTCTTCGACTTTGATTGGACTGGAGACTGGAGTGATTCTGCAGTGGAACTGGGTGCTATTTAGTTCTAGCTTTTGTCTCTTTGGTAGTTGGTGAAAATTTCAGGCTGGAATTTGTGGCTAAATAAATTAAACCCGTCTTCTTTTGTGGGGTTTCTTCTGTTTGTTTTCAAATAAGGATTCTTTTTTCTCCCCATCGCGAATGGTGTGGGTTTCTTGTGCAGTTGGATAATGTTATGAATGCTAAACAACTGTTTGGATAGTGTTATGGGAGGCAACAGCCAACAGGAGACCTGATGTTTGTTTTCGCACCTCTTAATAATGTCGCGGAACAGTTTCTGGTATGGTGATGGTGAATGCAGTGATTTGTTTTGAGAATGGGAGAAAGACTTGTGAGTCCATGAACGGCTATTAGATATTAGAATGCCTCTTTATGCATTGCTCTTTGTTATTTTGAGGTGAGGGTTTTGCAGCTTGATGAGATGTATTCAGATGGACGTGCTAGTCGGGGAGAGCGCCATTTTCTTTTGAGCGAACCGTTGTATTTTTATAGTTTGATTGAGAAGAAACCTGGTACATCAAAGGCGTGATAATAATAATGTATTTCTCCAGTTTGGGTAAAATTGTGATAAATTTTCTTGACTATCTGATGTGTTATGTATGTAACAGTTGATAGAACACAAGTTTTTGCAATTGTCCTACAAGGCTACAATTACTTTCCTGTGATTTAGCGACTTAGCGTTAGAGAAGTACAATGCAGTAATGCAATGTAGCGTACCCCATACATTGGATAGTGCCTCGACATTCTTAGATGCATGGCAATATTACAGTACAAATGGTATATTAGAGATATTGAATACACGCTTGAGCATTTCCTGCATCATTGATGACATCAATTTGTAATATTTAGTTCAAAGACCATATGAAACTGTATGTGTTTCTAGCCTGGTTTGTATAACTGGTTAAATTGTGAGACTCTGGGATTGGATGATTCTGGTCTGTGTTATTTTGTTCCTATCAAGTTATAGTTTGTTTGTTGCCAGCAAATTTGCACTAGCTAATGTGTGTATTTGTGTTAGCCACATAGTAATTTAGTACTTGATAATTGATATGCAACAAGATAATGGTCGAAAGGCATATTTAAGGCAAGCATTGGACTTATATCTTCATATGCATTAATGCATTATCAACTACCTTTGATTAAGACTCCCAAGGGCTTTGATGCCCATCTCATATGGTGACTTTTATTGAATAATATGCAGATGCTACTAAAAAAATCAGGAAGCCTAAGCCCTGGAAGCACCCCCAACCGATAACGATGGTCCAGCTCACGAAGATGCGCGAGGAGTTTTGGGACACAGCTCCTCACTATGGTGGTCGGAAAGGTATTACTCACTCTCTTCTTTTTCCTTAGATGCATAACTTTAGCTTCAATCATTATAAGTATATGTAATTCTTACACTTACTAAGCCTTCCTCAGAAATCTGGGATGCCCTGCGTGTTGCGGCAGAGTCTGAAGTGTCCCTTGCACAGGCAATTGTGGAAAGTGCAGCCATAATTGTTTCTAATACTGATCTGACTCTCTGCTATGATGAAAGAGGTTTGATATTCCACCTATTTTGCTATTTTTTATTCCTTAGCATACCTCATATTGTCTAATATTGTTATTAATATTTCAGGTGCGAAGTATGAACTGCCCAAGTATGTCTTGAGTGAACCAACCAACCTGATTCAAGACAGCTGAAGAGCAGACCTACTGATGTAAACAACTGTAAATGAGAACAACCCCTTGAGTGTCCTGGTAGTTGAAGCATGCTTGATAAAAGATTTTAAGCATGTTCTGGGTAACTGTCAGCTTACATTTTGTCTCTTCTTGTTAGGACACAGTTCTCTTCCATCTTGGCCGTTGTCCTCCACCTTAGATAAAGTCTTTACAATATCCCCTGCTGCTGGTGCTACCTTAAACATGGTCTGCTTAGAAATCTTTTATATGAGTTAAAAATCTTAGAATGGTTCGTAGATATTTCATTATCATGATACAAGTTGGAGTAAGATTACAGTACGTGTTTCAGAAGAAATATATGCCACATCTCGCACAATTAGTTTTGCTGCCTTACTTACCTCTAATGCATGCAGTTGTTCATCCATCCTGTTGTTTGTACTGTTGCAATGCATTACCTGGTTTCACAAAGCAGTTTGACAAGATTGCCAGGTAGAAATTCTTGATGAAATTCGTAGTGGAATATTATGCAAGTGAGTAGCACACCATGATATTAAGACTGGAATACCATTTGTTCATCAGTTCATGTCTTCATGACCTGATGCTGATACATCTAGTTGTATGGCATGAAGTTTGAGAATGTGACCCGGCTGAAGATCTCCTCCATGGCCCTCATCATCTCCAGCAGGTCCAGATCTACCTCAACCTCTCCAACGCCACTCTGGCTGTTGTCGGAGACGGTGTTCCTCTCGCATAGCGCGAACCGGCACACCGGGCAGTTGCCATGCCCCTTCACCCAGGGGGTGATACACTCTTGGTGAAATATGTGGTTGCAGGGGGTGGCCACCACCTGCTCCCCGGCCAGGAATGTCTCCAAACATATGGTACATGCTTTCTCCTCTTCCATGTTGTTTGGAGCTGGCTCGGATCTTGTACTCTTTGCATGGTCTCTGCCTCCTCTGTTTGATTCAACCATCTTATGAGGGTCTAAGGACCTATATGCCTGCTTGTTGAGCTGCTCCATCGCCTTCTTGAACTCGGCATCGGTGAGTCCGGGGTCCTCTTGTCTCGGCCTCGGGTTACCGCCACCGTTGATATGGCGGATTCTGAATGGCACATATGTTTGCAATGAGTTACTGTCGAACAGATCATATATGGCTGCTTTGAGCCCAAGTGACAGAGATGATGGTTCCATGGCTCCCTTGCAGAGAGAATGATCACATGTGCAGTGAAGCTCAAATGGAAAAGAGGAACATGAGTCTTGTGATCCTGTACCTGGAGGAAAACACAAAAGGTTCTCTTCTCACCCTTTGCTCCAGTGATCTCCAAGGATAATCCTGGATCAAATTTCAAACAAAAAACATGCTTACAAATACACAGTTGATATGACCACTTCTATCATCCAGCTACTTCTTTCCTTGGAAAAAAAAAGTAAATAAAAGAAACCAGTTGCTGCTTATGAAATCAAAGAGTAGAGTTTTGAGAATTTGATAGCAGTTGCTACCCTGCCATGGTAGAGAGGCCAAGGTGCCCTCCCTCTGGATGGCCAGTGATGGTACAAGCCATACTCATGCTCAGGTGGCTGGGGGCCGTACTCCGGCCCATAGCTCCCGTCCGGACGGCGGCCGCTCATCTCGCCGGCGACCGGAGTTGCCGGCGGCTCGCCGGAAGAGAGAATGGATTTTTGCAGGTGTGTGATCGATCAACGAGGTCTATGGAGGTGTAGATATGATTCTTCCTCAGTTTATCAGGTGTGGAGAAGAATCAAGAATCTTGTGCTTTGGTAGAGAGATGCCAAAGGAAAGTGAAGCATCAGGTTCTCCTTGCAGTCTTCATCAGATCAGACAATGTTGATCTTTGGTGGATGATATCTTTGGGCAATGCAGAAACGGCTTTACAAAATGGAAGTGAATGTTATGTGGTGTTCGTTTCTACTAAAGATGATTAATCGAGGAAAGAAAAAAACCATTAGCGTATGATTAATCAAGTTTTAATTATTATAAATTTGAAAAATGAATTTATCTAATATTTTAAATCCACTTCTGTATAGAAATTTATAGATACACCATATAGTAGTTTGAAAAATATGCGAATGGAAATTAAGGTAAAATCTGGATGGAACCAAGATTGAAAGATCAAATTTTGGTCCAGTTTACGAGGTCTCCATCGAGCCGTTTCAGGAGCCAGAGTCAGGACCAGGCCTTCACTCTTTCTTGCTTGTTCGTTTTGGGATGGACCAAATTGTTCTTCAATTCAATTCAAACTTTTTTTTTTTAAGATCAGCACGCAGAAGTGCTCTTTTCCGATTTGCTAGCGTGGCACGCTGAAATTATCTTCCAGGCTCATCGAATAAAGTAATTTACCACAAAACATTGGTACATAAAGTGACAATGACAGCACAGTTATCTGAAACTCTGATGATCATTACGGTATCTATGCTCCATCTGAAGAATGTGATGAATGTTTTTCACAGCAAAATGCCCATCTAGGAGACTAGGATGATGCAATCTCTGGCAGAACTCTACCTGAGTCAGGAAGATTCATACAATGTGAATATGTGATACATGCTGTACTGGCTTAAACTAAAGACTAGAAAACAGTATATTTGTGCTCCAAAATTGATCTGAATTCTAATCCATGCAGTTTTCCCCTCCAAGCTGTTGCACGACCAAATTCTCTCTGGTCACATGATTGGAAAACCAAATCTTGAAATGCTCCTTCCCCATGGTTCTGATGCTGATAGAGAAATGGATTATGGTATTATTAACTTCTTCTAAGCCTGCTTGCTTTTTACGCATGGCTTCTTACGCATCATATTTGCAAAGGTTCTCAAACCCCATGTACTCATGTTGGTCGATCTTATGAATCATGTTTGAGATGCCAACTCCACCTGTGGATAAAAAACATCATACCATGTGAGTCATTGTTCAGGCATCGACATTAGATGAATTACAGTAAGGTATAGAAAATAGTACCTAGAGAAATTGCGCTGACAAAGATCATGAAAGCCAAAATGAAGATGATGAGCGATGCCCGTCCTAACCAATTGATCAACCTCCTGACCACATGCTGGCCAATAATGGCAGCGATGAATGCCACAATGACAAAGTACAAAGCTGAATAAAAGGTCAAGAAATTGATTCAGTTCATGGTTATTTCTGCAAGTTATGCAAGATAGAAAATGTGAACCAAATAGATAGGAGTACCATAGGGCACTGGGAACCGGTTCAACAGGTAGTACTCAACAACAGACATTGAAGATGAGAACATCATTGCAAAGGTGGCTGTTGCACTTGAAACCTGTAGTTCCAGTTAAGATATTACTGCCAAAGCATATATTCTTTCAAGTACTCAACAAAAATGGGGATGGAGTGTACCTGGGGTGGGATGCCAAGTTCCAAGAACAGTGGACCCATGATAAAGCCACCTCCGAGACCTAGCAGACCACCAACGACCCCCGCAGTGATACCGAAGAAGCAGTATATGCAGAGCTGGTGAAATTTCAGTGTAGTCTGTTCATTTCCCTTTGACGATAGAACTCTCTTCCCGCTCATCAGGCCCAGCGCTTCATACATAGTCACTCCAACTGATACTGGGATCTACATCCAACCAGTAGAAAGATTTATCATACTACTCTTCCTAAATGATGTATGGACAATCCATAGAACATCCATCTTTTGCCATAAGCCAGAATAAGTGCAAGTAAACAAAACAAGGGGCTGGTGTGAACACTAGTCCAGCAAGTGGTGTGAAATTCTACTTCATAAAAATATATAGTAAAAGTACCTTAATACCATACAATGTGAAAGATTTTG
The DNA here is from genome assembly GCA_009805545.1 of Oryza longistaminata. Taxonomy (NCBI): domain Eukaryota; kingdom Viridiplantae; phylum Streptophyta; class Magnoliopsida; order Poales; family Poaceae; genus Oryza; species Oryza longistaminata. Next base: position 44,979,777 of record CM020179.1, read on the forward strand.
AATATGTAATTTTGAGTGGTTTCCATTTTTTAGGGATGAATAAGAACATGAGCTTCACATAGATAATAAAAAAACATAAAACCAGCATACACAAGTCAAGATACATCTCTCGTGAGCTAATCCATAAATGTGAAAAGATCAATATACAAGGCAGTTCAAAAAATCTGATGTCGATCCAACATGTAAAACGATGAATTTTATTGGTTTCAGTTTTCTAGAGGATAAAAACATCATGGATTACTGGTGTAATAAAGGGGTCAGACATGTGAAGTTATTTAAGTACCTGGAGAAGGTTTAAGATCCAGTACCAACTGGAGCAAGTAGCTGTGTAGTTCTGCAAAAATGAAAAAACAACATTAAAGTGTTACTGTTGAATAAATTAGTGCTAATGTCAGTTTTATGCTTGTCTTTTTTTATTTCACGAAAAAAGTAAGGCTTTCCCAAGTGGTTTAACAAAATAGCAACATGGTGGAATTAATTGTATATATTGATTTGACGACCCATATTATTTATGGATTATGATAATCCTAAAAGGATGCTCTTTCACCTCACACCTTTATTGTGACATTACATGAATAGATAGATAAATGATCATGACATCATTATGCTGCAAACACAGAATATAAAGAATGCTTGGCCAGAAAGGGTAAAAAGAAGCAGAGAAAATATTAGGATTTAGGAGTAACTTGAAATATGTGCAAATTTGCAGGTGAACACTTGGTGAGAAACTGAAAAACTAGATGAAGTTGACACTGATTACTATCTTTGTGTGCAGCTTTGTGTTAAAACAATCACCTTTGTGATCTGAAGAACAAGGAATGCCATCCACACAAATGCAAGAAGGCCAAACTCCTTCCAGTAAATGTTCTTCATAAGTGATGCCTGAAATGAAATATTGGAGAAATTCAAACTTAAATTCTTTATGATTATGGTTCCAAGAATGCAGGGGATCATGTGTATCAACATCAGATTTTAATTTACCGCTTCATCTGATGGCCTTTTTGCATCAGCTACAGCGCCTGGTCCAGTAGGAAGTGGTGCATATTCTGGTTCTTCACCTGAAAGGTTGGAAAATATAAGCAACAGACTTTGCATTTTGTGACAGACGAGCAGCACTATGATTTCGAGCTCTCTTACTGGTTTGCTCCAATCGTTTTGCAGCCTCCTGGAAGAAATGGAAATAGTCCCATTAGTACACCAGAAATGAAATAAAAGCCGGGAAAATTGAGAGTCATTGTTTACAAAGATGGCAAGTCAATCGAAAAAAATCAATTACCCTTTTGATTATTGTCTCTTTCTTCCATGTCTCAACACCCTTCAGAAAAGCTTTAGTTGATGTGCCTGTGGTTTAGTACGGAGATGCAAACTGAGGTTATCAGTGAGGAACTAGATGTGCAATGGTAGACGCATTGGAATGAATTGAGTACCTAGGAAAAGGATAATAAGGAGAACTGTGACCAGCCAGTCAGGGAATAAAACATTGAAAATAACACCAATGCTGATCCCAAGCATTAGCATAGGCTGGATCAGCAGGGCTAGGTCATAGTCAATCACTGGCATGTCCAACGTCGGATGTTTAAGCTTGAGATTGTAGTAGACAGTTGAGACAGCTGCACCCATGATCATACCTGTCCCGAAGAGTATAATGTCTCATTAAAATTAGCAATTACAATATGTAGTAGTGAGAAAGCAGGTCAAAAACCAGATTTTACTTGAATTGTACTGAACCAAGTAACAGTACAAAGTAAAAAATCCCAAAGAAAAATTATCTATACCCCAAAATGGAGAAGCACCTTTCATCCACAATACAGAGAAGCTAACCAGAAAGTTATTATTTTAATATATAAAGAAAAGTAGAAAATAAATCCAAGAAATGAAGTCACAGAACTGCATATACACTTTTAGTCCCTTTAGACGTTCATGGATATTCCGTATTTTAGATTTGCATATCAATACTTCAAAGTGCAATTGCTGCACAACCTTTTCATCTTTGTAGATTCCCTATTTATGGTTATAAATATACACTACTCGTACTTTGATATACAAGGGAAAATGAGGAATCCATGTACACATGAATCTAGGACTAGCAACCACCACAACAACCTGCCTAGTACAAAAACGGAGAAGGAAATAACACCAACTGCCACTGCTAGGACATATAATTAAGCATCCCAATTTTTCAGTCTTTCACTTTGCAAAGGCATAAACAGACCAAAAAGTGGACAAACAAGATACCGTAAAAAATGCAGACTAAGGTACACGTGAATCACCAAAAAACAAGCTTAACAAAATCAATTTGTAGGGACACTATGAACTGTTTCCTTTCAGTCTTAAGAGCATGCACAGGTGCACACAAGAGGGTGGTGTTAGATCCTCACATTTTGATATTGCAGTGGATGACTTGGGATCAAACCCAATGATCAAAGTCAGCATTGGCACAAAGATCCCACCACCTCCAACGCCGCCCACACTCCCGAATGCCGCGCCGAAGAATCCGATCAGTGATCCCAGCACTATTTGCCATCCTAATTCCATTTCCTATAAACAACACTAATATATCACCAAATTGACACAATATGTCCGAAAACATTAAAAACCAATTGCAAAAGTACACAATCACAAAAAGAACAATCTGAAGCTTAAACTACCTGAGAAAACTTAACCAATTCACAACAAGAACTTAAACTAAAATAATTCAGTTTCAACATGCATGACTCAAGCTGAATCCCATTGTACCCACAAAACTCAGCAAACACATCCCAGCAAAACAAACATAAGTATCCTATCCCCCTCAATTAACAAAACAGTTCATGAGTTCAAAGCAAAAGTGAAGCAGAATCTGAATACTAATTTACAAAAAAAAGCTCCAAGAAAAAGGTGTGGTCTGTCTGTATTTACCGGCCAAACGTGGTGGTACGAGTTGCCATCAGTCTGCCACAAGAAATTGGCCACCTTCCGCAGGATGCCCACTTCCTCCGGCGTCGCCACCACCGCCGCCGCCGCCGCGGCAGCGCCGCCGGCGGAGTCCACCGAGAAGGCGCCCCTATCGGCGGCCACGGCGGGCGGCCGCCGCGCACGCGACGCCGAGCGCCGCAATGGCGTGCCACTGCCATGTCCTCCTCCCCATCTCTCCAATTCCGCACCGCCCTTCGCTCTCTGCTGCTCCAAAGACACATAATTTTTGCAAGAAAAAAGATTCAGAGCTTTGTCCCCTTTTCTTGCCGCGAGAGAGAGAGAAAAAGAATTCAGAAATCACGGAATCAAAACACTTTTCTTTTCTCTTGCGGTTTCGGATTTGGGAGACGTACAAGGGCAGCGAGCGAGCAGGTTTCTTGGGAAATCTTGGCGTGCACAGGACGAGGAAAAACCGCGGAAGAAACCGGGGTAAGAGAGTCGATGAGACGCTCTCAGAACCGGATGAAATGCAAGAACAATGGCAGAAGAGAGAGAGAGAGAGAGATGAGATGAGAGAAGAAGCAGATGAACGTGTGAAGGGAGGAGGCGATGAACTCGGTGCCAAATTTAGAGAGGGATGGCACTTTTCGCAAATGGACACTGAACTCTCACGATATTGTGGAAGATGGCCCCGTTGAAATCTGCATTTGTTTTTCTATTGCTATTTGTTTCTTCTTCACACAAAATCTGCACAAGTTGCGGCCATGTATCATGTTTAGAATTTTTTTCGGTCACACTCCGAATGATGTTTTTTGCAATTTTCTGAATATAAAAACTTGCTGCCTAGATTGAATTTTAATATTTGTGCAAGTTGTATTTGGAAACTATAGAATAATTGTAGCATTACTTTGCAGTAGGTCTTCATGAGGAAAAAAAATATGAATCTTTGCTATATCTTTTCACTTCCAAGTTTCTGGATGAAAATGGATAGTATTTGTTATAATCACAAACTTTTAGATTGATTGATGCTGCTTATTCTAGTTCTAGTACATATAAAAGCAAGCTTGTCTTGTCTTGACGTGGGAGTAGGACCTACTAAAAAATTTAGGGATCTTTTAATTGGTAGAGTAAAGCTCAAAATGACGTGCTAGTAACTTCAGGAGAGACCTAAACAGATGCTTCTAAGTAAAAGCTACCCTGTGAGAAAAAAAATGTTTTTTTTAATGTGCTAGTAATTAAATAAATGGTTCATGCAGATATTACGTACACGCCCAGTTCCAAAATAAGGGGGTGTTTAGATCAGGGGAGTTTAAAGTTTTGGCGTGTCACATTAGGTATTATATAGGGTGTCGCGTGTGGTGTTCGGGCACTAATAAAAAAACTAATTACAGAATTCGTCAGTAAACCGCGAGATGAATTTATTAAGCTTAATTAATCCATCATTAGCAAATATTTACTGTAGCACCACATTGTAAATCATGGAGCAATTAGGCTTAAAAGATTCGTCTCACAAATCAGTTGCAATATGTGCAATTAGTTATTTTTTTAAGCCTTATTTAATACTTCATGCAGGTGTTTAAACGTTCGATGTGACATGGTGAAAAATTTTAGGGTGGGATCTAAACAAGGCCTAAGTTCATTTATGGGTTTCTATGTTTAACGTTTGATAATTGTCTTATTTAAAAAATATGAATTTTTTTTAAAAATAGGTCACGCATAAAATACTATTCATATTTTATCATCCAATAACAATAAAAATACTAATCATAATTTTTAAAAAAATTAATACAAACTATCAAACATTGAAAAAACAACCCATAAATAAATTTATTTTGGAACGGAGGTTGTAATAAAATAACTGAACTTTGTTGCTAGAGGTAGCCTGGTAGGTGAATGAAATATCTAACCAGATCATGCCCCAACCTTAATTAATTCAGACTCCATAGAAACGGCAATTTTTTTAACTGAAAAAAATAGCATCACATGCGCCCATGTCAAACCCATATGGTTTTTAAAGTCATAAAAATAAACTAATTTTTTGAACTCAATTAACTAATTTTTATAAGCACGTAAGTACAGGTAGTTCTACTACTGGAGAACTTGCAGTGTTCAATGAACAACACAGCGCTGGAAGTTGTACAATTGATTAAGAACAAACCGTGAAACTTGGAACGTTGCACGTCCATGCTGTTTGCCACAGTTAAACGACTAAAAAACAATAAGGAATTGACAAACATTTAAGAGCATGTATTACATTAATTAATAGCAGACTCTTAGGTTGTCAACTACATAAATTTGTATATATATATGAAACAGAATAAATGATTGAGAAACATCGTTGTTGAGCTTAATATGAACTCTTAGCCTTTTATGAAGAAAATTTCACTATATGGTGAATGTAAAAAAGAAAAGAAAGATAATAAAATATCATTTTGACATATGTGTGGTTACAATTTTTATTGTCTCTATCTTTAACATATCCTAACAACTAAATCTGTGCCAAAAATAAATATATGGTGAACATATACATGCAGCCTGAGAGCAGGTACAATAGCATACTATAAACCAGCTATAAACATATTTTAAAGAGTTAAAAGAGGAGATAGAAGAGCAGCGGGCTACAGATCTATAGCCAGCTGCAGCACGAACTCCAAGACGTAATGTGCGTATGACAGGTGGGACCATATACTAATAGTATACTCCCTCCGTCCCAAAAAAAAAGACAAACCCTGGGTTTCCGTGCCCAACGTTTGACCGCCCGTCTTATTTGAAAAATTTATGAAAAATTAAAAAGACAAGTCACGCATAAAGTATTAATCATGTTTTATCATCTAACTACAATGAAAATACTAATTATAAAAAATTTCATATAAGACAAACAGTTAAACGTTGGACACGGAAACTCAGGGTTTGTCTATTTTTTGGGACGGAGAGAGTATGAAGCAACTATTGTATGAGTTGGCTATTAAATTGGCTATATATGATTTGGAGCTAGCAGTTGGCTATACTTATTAACCTTGCTCTGAGTATACAACAGTAAGCTAGCTGTGCACCTTATGTTTCAGCTACTTCTGTTTGTTTGTCAATGCTAATATCAGAAAGTGGAGAATATCACAGCAGCACTATTTTTAATTGGGCTCCGCTGAAAGAATGTTCTCTTTCTCAAATGGACAAAAGCAAAAGGTTTTAGAAGGCACTGTTGTTCAAGGACACTTGGCATGTATCATCTCTGTGGCAGCAGATTGTTTCCAACCTTTGCTATGCATTGCTGTGCTTGTGCTTGTCTCTCTCCGGTATGGGAGATGGATTCTTCAGTGCTATCTTTTCTTCCCTCCCTCTTTCCCTTTTTCCAATTCAAGTTGATGTAGATATATCACAAAAAGTAAGCAACAATATCTGATGTCCTTTATTTGGCTGTAGACTTTTGTTTTGCTGATAAATTCTTGGTTCTTTAGTTTTGTGCTATATGACAAATGCATTTTTCATGGTGGATCAACAAGTCGGAATTTATGCGGTGGTCGAGAGTAATCTCAGTTGCTTGGGTTCAATAAAAACTTTCTTTTATCTAAAAAAATTATTAATAAGCCAGAACATGACAAACTATATTCTTTCACATTAGAAAACTAAACAAAATAATCAGTTGACTAGTATAACCATGATTTCATAAACTAGCTAGCATGTCACCCAGATCCACAAATTTATTTTTTCTGGTTGTTAATATTTTTTGCAGCAGTGATGAGGTTCCATCATTTGGCCGTTTCCCCATACGTATCCCTCAAAGTCATGTTGATGCCCTCACCCACCGCTCATCACCATTTGGACGGCTGCTAAAGAAGACAAGATTGTGAAGCTGAGGCTAACCTCACTTGTTGTTGTTGTGTCTGTCCTGTTGTCACCATGAACGGCCAATCTAATTAACTTTAGCAGCCGATTTAATTTTTTGAAAATTACTATAACTTTAGCAGTCATAGTAAGTTAATTTTCAAAAAAAAAAATCCGATTTAATTTTGTCTCTTTTTTTATTCTTTTGCACAACATGCACTCACACCTCTGAGAAAGTGTGAAATCCCTAGACCCCAAGCAATATTGTAGAGTACTGGCCACCTCAACCATCAACTTGGCTATAGTCCTGAAAACTTGGCAAGAGACGGGTTGTGTCAGCCATTCATTTAGGTGCATCCAGACAACTGTTGACGAATACCAAAATGTGATGTCACATTCACTGAAAAACTCATAATTTATTTATGATTAAATAGTAAATTTCAATGAACCTGAGTTCGTGTTGTAGAAAATATGGCTGCCGCAACTCTTACAAACAAAGCTATCAAACGTTTGATTTTACTATAGAAAAAATCATAGAAAATCTAGATTTACCCACAAGTCCACAACATGTCACGTTAGCCTTTTCAAGAGTTCTATAAGAAAAAAACTGTACACAATATTAGCCTTTTCCTATTGAAAACACAATAGTTTTGACACATTAACATATCCTTAGATTTTTATGATCTTAAGGTTTTATAAACCACACCGTTAACTAATTTAATTTAATATTGTAGCACAACGGAAAATATCTACTCCCTCTATCCTAAACTATAGCAATTTTAGTTATGAATCTAGACAAACCTTATCCAAATTCATATGTTCAGATTTGAAGCTAAAAATTACATATGTTAGGACGGAGGAAGTAACTTAGATAGGTACGGCATTTACTTGATGGATTTAATAACCTCATAAATTTCGGATACAAGTTTAGAATTTCATAGTTCAGTAGCTGAAAGAAAAAAATAGTTACTAGTATGGTTTTATAGAACTATAGTACATATAGTTATATGTAGCATGTCAAAACCCTTATAATCGCAAGTAACTTGTACCAAAATATATGGAGCTATTGTAAAATTTTCTATTTATTTCTGCAGGATCTCTCTAATAAAAAATGTTGGGTGATCTTAGTACGAACGAACCACAAGCCCTTGCACAGCATCAAATTTACATCTTGCCAAGTTGCCACTAAACTTGATCTCATTTGATATCAAAGTACGTGGATCTCTTACATGTTCTCGAAAAACAAATTTGTTGGAGATCTCACAGCCAAGCATTTTAGCATTGCATCTGCTTGAAGCTCACATCAGCGTCAGCAACAGGATAGCACAAGGCCGGAGAGCTTATGGGGTGCACAGTGCAACCAGAATGCTGCCAAGATCCCTCTACAATCGACAGTGAAAGCCAGCAGGCACAGTGCATCATATCACTTCACTGGTCCATGTGATCTTTCTGATAATCAGATTAGGTTACACGTAAAAGAGAAACTAAACAGGGACAAAACTGTCAGTGTACTTCTGCTCCTATCTGATCTATACTACTACTATCCAAAATAAGTTTACTTTTGGTTATCACATCGGATATACAGACACATATTTAAAGTATTAAACGTAGTATAATAATAAAATAAATTATAAATTCGTCATTAGCAAATGTTTACTGTAGCACCACATTGCTAAATCATGGCACAATTAGGCTTAAAAGATTTATCTCACAATTTATACGCAATTTATGTAATTGTTTTTTTCCTACATTTAATACTCTATGCATGTGTCCAAACATTAGATGTGACTGAATTTTTTTTAGAAACTAAACTGTGCCTAAGTTCATTTCTATCCTCTCCAAAAAAACCTATTCATTTAATACCCCTGGCTAACTCTCACCTGCCCATTTAACAATACTACTTTTATTAAATTTACTCTTTTATTAATGTAGGGTACTTTGGTTCCTCTATCTTATTTTTAGTATCTAAGATAAAAAAATGAAGTTATTTTAAAACGAAGTAAGGGCATCAGCAGTGTACATGGTCTAAGTTGGCCTTATGATGGGTCCCATGTGGGCCCTGCTGTAGTATAGCATTGTGGTTACTGACCACAATGTAGTAGTATAGAGGAGGGAGGGATATTAAGCTGGGCCCCACTTTCCAATACAATACTACTCCATTTACCATCCCAACCACCACTTTCCTCTTCCTCTCCCCCAACTTCCTCGGTTCCTCATCCCTGTACAGAACACAAATCAATCCGGCGGCAACAGTGGCGACGCTCGCGGGAGGAAGCATCAGTCGTAGGAGGAGGAAGCAGCAGTTGCAGGAGGCCACAACGGCGGCGGCGGCTCTCGCGGAGGCATGCGGATCTGACGGGGGAAGCGGTGGCAGCGGTGGCGGCGCTCGCGGGATTCGGCGCCGGCTGAGGCGGCAGTCGCGGGAGAAGGCCGCAGCGGAGGTGGTAGCGCTTGCCGAGGAGGCGGCGACGGTGGCGACGTCGCTCGCGGAAGAGGCCTGGGGGGAGGCAGTGCTCGTGGGTGTGCGGGGATTTGATGAGGTCGGCGTCTCGCACGTAACGGCGGCGGCTCGTGGTCGGACCTCCATCGGCGTGAAGGGCGGTGCTCACGGCGAATCAACAGCGACATCAGCTCCGTGCCCTCTTCTCCTTTCCATGGCAGCAAGCAACAAAGTGCATTGAGGAGAGAGGAGAGTTCCAGGGAAGAGAGATGAACACTGCATTTTTTTATTCCATATGGCCGGTCCTTATGTATAATGCTAGCTCATCCAAATGACTCTTATAGAGACTACCTTCACAATGTATATGGACCTTTTAGGAGGCTTATGACCCCCCTCTATTTCTACATTGCTGATGCCCTAAGTAACGAGAGAATTTGGGTCCAGTCACGTGAGCCGTCTGATCAGTTTGATGGACGGCTCGCACAAAGTTTCTTGGACTTGCCTTAAGAATGCCAGAATCCAGATGCAGAGTTTTATACGTTGATGCTATTCAGATCAGAATTCAGAGAAGTTTGGCAATGGAATAGTTCAGTCTGGCCAGGATCCAGATCGAATTCTCTTGTACATCCTCTCAGCGGCCACATGCAAGTCTCGATCCCGAGAAGTCATGCTCTGATCTGCAAGGAGTAAAAAAAAAAAAACAGCACATGGTACACGCGTGTGAGAGAGTGGAGTAGCAGATAGGAATAACCAAACAAATCTGAGAAAGAAGATACCCTTTCCACCGTTCCATTCCACCTACTCCTTCCAACTGTACGGACAAAAGATGCAACTGGAACCATTGAATGCTGAGGGGTGGTTAGCAACTTACAACCCCATCGTTTAGCATGCTGAAGAAAAAAAAAACAAAATGGCACATTTGCAAATAAAAAATAATTTGCGAATAAAACTTTTATATACGTGTTCTTAATGATCTAAAAACAAAGGCTAAACAATAAACTACGATGAAAAAACCCAAAATCAACTTCAAATTTAAGGTTAAAAAATTTAAATTTTGATTGATAAGCATAAACAAACGAAAAGATGACACTGTTAGTACCTTCGTCCCAAAATATAGCAACTTTTGGCTATAAATTTAAACACACAATTATTCAGATTCATAACTAAAAAAATGCTTATATTTTAAGATAAAGGTAGTAGCATATAACTGAATAAGGGCTTATTCGGTTAATCCCAAAAAAAAGTGATTAGAGAAAGTTAAGGGGGGTAATTCCTCTCCAAAACCCCTTGAGATTAACCGAACAAGGCTTATATCCATCATCTGTCAAAATAATCGATGAAGCTGAGTTTATAAAAATTATTTAAGAGCACAAACGAATGGATTGGATATTATAAAAAGTTGAATAGTTAGTTTATAAAAGTTACTCCCTCCTTCCCAAATTGATCATTATATAATAGAATTTAAAATTTAATCATCATATAACTCCATGGACACGGATTTCATCAGAATACAATTAATGTAACATGGGAGAACGTGTGCATGTTAAGAGCGAGTACAGTAATAGGCTATAAGTCAGCTGTAAGCACATGTGGAGGTGAGAAGAGAAGAGAGAGAAGAAAAGCGGGCTACATATTTATAGCCAGCTGCAGCACGGAATCCAATATATTGTGTGAGTATGAGATGTAAGACCATATATTGTATGAATGCACTAATAGATTGACTATAGATAAATTGAAGCTAGTAGTTGGCTATACTATTAACTTACTCTAAGGTGTAATTGGCATGCTGTTTTAATCGATGCAAGCATTGTGAGAGAATGTGTGCATGGTGTCTTGATTGATGTAATTTAAATTATCCTTGGTCTTGGTGCATAAACATATATGATGATCAAAGAAATCCCTGATGAAGAAAGTTTTCGGAAAAATCATATTGTATAGAAGCGTGAAAAGCGTGCCTACCATAATCCATACTAGGTGAAACCCCGCGTATTGCTGCAGGAATTTAGTATGAAGATATACATTGAAACATTATGTGAATTATGTTGGATGATAATTTAACATATTTGTGTTTGAAAAGCTCTTAAATTATAAAAACTTTAAAGATATAGTATGTTTGCATGATGTTTAAATGTGATGATTGTTAGTGGATGATGGTGTGGCATCTTGTTAATTAGTGGATGATGATGTGTCATCTTTGTATGAAGATATACATTGAAACATTATGTGAATTATGTTGGATGATAATTTAACATGTTTGTATTTGAAAAGCTCTTAAATTATAAAATCTATAAAGATATAGCATGTTTGCATGATGTTTAAATGTGATGATTGTTAGTGGATGATGATTTGACATCTTATTAATTAGTGGATGATGATGTGGCATCTCGTTAGTGGATGATGATGTGGTATCTTTGTATGTTAAGCTTAAGGAGTTAGTGGTGGATAACTTTATAGTAAGATAGGATTCCGTAAGCGGAAAAAAAAAACAGGACCTAAGGGATTTTCATGAACTTGCATCGCATCAGACCACATAGAAGTACTACTCCAGAGAACATCGTGCCCTGCTGGAGTAGGACAAAACAACGAGTCAGTACCATGCTGGCAAGGTAGTAAGGTACTGCTCTGCTAGACATCACTGCAATATGAAAGTCTGCATATCAGATAAGCCATGCTTGCTCAGCATTGTCTGAATTAAGCAAAAATTTCACATGGTTGAATTATGAAAAAAAATGCACAGTTTTCTGTCGACGCAGGGTTCCTTTAATCCGATAAATTGCTATGCATGCGATATATTGAGTACGATCTTCGTACGATCAAACAGATGGTTAACGCGGACTCGTGAAGCACTCGCACGTTGCAGTCTAAGAGTTGGCTGAGAGAGAGAAATGTGTTTCATCGTATAAACATAATAAAGAAAATATCGTATGTATAGCAGCGCTCGATCCTTATCTACAGAAGAAGCAAAGCTCAAACTTCTTAGCTTTCCTGGAAAGAGACATGAAAATGAAAACACAGGCTGGGGATCCGACATTTTATTACTAATGGGGCACGCTAATAAGTATCCCATGCAGCAACTAGGCAGTACTAGTACTCCGCAATTACAGACATATGCACAGCCCACATGCCATGTTCATTTTGTTTCAAATGAACACAGATCTCCAGAAACTAAGCCAGCCATTAATGATGTAATACGACCAGATTAGCTGCAAGTTGCCATCTAAACGCATGCAGGCTTACCAGTGATTGCATATTTTGCTTTTCCAACTGAATAAGTAATATAAACATACCTTGAGAAGTCGTAGGACCCTCTCCAGCAAGGAGTATGACAACTTGACAATTAGATGTAGATCCAATCTGTGAGGACTTTCCTTTCCTTGTAGGGACATTGCGTAGTAGTTGTACTAGTACCTACTCATCAAATACAGTCTACAGACAATGAGATATAAGTCTTTTCAGGGTAATGAATCATTCACTCATGGCATGACTGAGATATTCCATACCTTTCATGGAGGATTCTCTTTCCTGATTCCCGCTGTTATGCATGGCTTCACATGATGATAATGGTTGCTTTCAGTCACAAGCCAAACAAAGAACAGAGAAAGACCCAGAAGGAACAGCATCAACAGTTGCGTGTCAAAATTCATTTGCACCACAAGCTTTATAGCCATTCCTTTCGAATGTGCAGCATATCTTGGTCGCATGCAAGGAGTTCCATTCTTCTTCATGGTAGAATGCTATTTGGATAGCGCAGCGCTGGGGATCCAGATGAAGATCATGCCTCAAAATATACATTTGGTAGAAACAAATTGGAAGTACTAGAGATAGCAGAGGCATTCAACATCTTCAATTTGCCCCTAACCATTCCATTTCTGGATGGCAGCAAGATGTACTTCCATTCCAATCCAGAAGCTTTGCCAATATTAGCTGCATTACAACCAAAAAAGGGGGAAGAATGACTACACCAATCATCCAATGCTTGTATCTCAAGAACTTTATTTTCTACTCCCTCCGTATTTTAATGTATGACACCATTAACTTTTTGACCAACGTTTAACCATTCGTTTTATTCAAAATTTTTATGCAAATATGAAAATATTTATGACATGCTTAAAGAACATTTGATGATGAATCAAGTCACAATAAAATAAATGATAATAACACAAATTTTTTGAATAAGATGAATGGTCAAACGTTAGATAAAAAGTCAACGGCGTCATACATTAAAATATGGAGGTAATAGTTACTAACATAGTAAAAATCCTAATGAAAAATATTACAAGAAACCTGATATCTTTAGGGGGCAAAAAAAAATTAAAAGCAGCCATAACCTATGTGTTATGATGATAAAATGTATTCTTTGAACGTTTACACAGGATTCCGGGATCCAACAGTCATGGCAACAGAGGCCCTTTGCCAGGTACCTGAAAGGTCAAATAATAACCACTGGTATCAAATTTTGTCTTAAAAAAAGCAAGGACACTCATATGTCCTACTTTGTAGACCAACCATGTGCCTCATTGGCAGTGACACTTGTAATGCCTCTCAGCAAGGGAGAAAAACACAGAGACTGATCGCTCTTGTTGGTGCATTTACTTTGATGGAGATACCTACAACCGCAATGATGTAGGCTCATTTTTCTGTGCAGTAATATTTTCTCCCATGTGAAACTGTTAGTATGCTTCATGTGATAGCATCAGTACTTGATAAGGCCCTGAAATATAATCATTTTGCTTATCTGTTAGGAGGGACAAATGGCCAACCTCTTGTACTTTTGTTCTTAAAAATAACAATTAACGAGTCCCAGGATCTTATGTTTGTCAATGTACCTTGTAAGTCATAAGTATAGGCAATGTAAGCATGCCAGGTCTAGCTTTATGTGGATTACAAACAGAGCAACAGGTTCCACTGAAAGAGCCAAATTTTGATATGCCTCTCAAGTTTCAAGTCTCAACCTAAGTAATGAGAAATATGAAAGTCTTAGAGTGTCATCATATTATGAAGTATTTTATCTTTCTTCTACATCATTTACAAATCCCTGCTAGATGTATGGACTAGCTAAAACTATTTTTCGTACTAGTGCTGCTAAAACTATTTTGCTTACTAGTGCAGCCTGGATGTTAGTAAGATTGCACATATAAACTGATTTGAGGGAAGCAATAAACATGAGCAATTATCCATATCAGGTCAGAAATGATGGCACTGGATATTGCCAACAAAATGATTCATGCACATACAAAAGATCCAGTTAGCACGATCTATGTTCTCAATCAGTTGAGAGCCACAGGAGCCCCAGGCACCCAACAGCCCTTGTGCTATAAATATGTAGTTCATGAAGCAAAGAAATCCAAGAAAACTAATTGGATCCTTCTGAATATCTTACCGTATCCACATATCAGCAGCAATGTCCAGCCAAAGGTATTTCTGCTTTATGAAAGCCACAAGTAGTATTGCCATATTCCATTTAGGTCAAGAAAAACTGCTCAGTTTTCTTCATTTGTATAAACACAATAAATAGTAATAGTACAACACAATATGCATAGCTATTTTTAGATGAAAATTGGATTATTTTGTGCTTAGGTTCAAAAATTGTTAGGGAAATGATGTATTGATGTTGCAGGCGAAGACCCAAATATGTGGGCTGCATGAGGACTTCTAGTCTAGACCAAAACCAATATGGTACTAAACTTAAATTAGTACTACAAACTTGGTCATGGAAGCTACCAGAAGGGCTGCAAAGCTATATTGATGGAACAGAAAAAAGGGGCAGGGACGCTATTGGTATAGAATCATTAGGGTGAAAACACCTAACTTTGAGCTTCTGTAGTGCTCCATATTTACACAGAGGTAGCTGATCATTCATCAGTCAGTGAATTGCAGACAGCTACCCCTCACATTGATATGTTGCACAAAAAAGTAACTGATTGTGATTGAGTTACCATGTAAAGTCAATGCAAAATTCTTCAAGTTATTCCACTAGTTAATCTGGATATTTTTGTACTGTAAAGAGAAAATACTGCTTGCTTTTCTTTTTTCAGACATTCCAAGCTTTCACATATTCCATGACTGAACTTCAGCAAAGACATGTGCTTCAGTAACTGTTCTTACTCCAGTGATTAAATGTGCTCTCAACACAAGCAACCTATTCAAGGTTTCCAACTTACCATTTACTTTGACTAAATAATGCTACACCAATATGTCAGCACACTAAGCCGTTAACATTCTCAAAGATCTTACACTTCTCATGTAAAATCTCTTACAAGATCTGTTTGCATCAGCAACTGTGAATTTCCGTAACAAATCATTTCCAACACAACATTAATATATAACGTATTCCTCTTTTAGGTGTACGATGTTCACACTTTTATGCTTCTTAACTTGAACAGAGATTTAGAGCTTTTCGTCGACATTGAATAAAACTTTACTGAATTGGTTGGAAAATAAGTTTAACAACGTTCTTGCAGTCGATTGCAATGTCAAAAATAATTTTGTGCAAGATTCTCTTAGTTCTTCGTATCAATTTAAACACAAACCTAAGATCAGTTGCATTTTTAGCTTTTCAAAACTCAATTAGTCACTAAGTTGAACACATATCCTGCAGGGGAACAACAACATCCATCCGTAATAAGCAATTCGTAATCTACAGATCATAAAAGAAACATAACTCCATCTGATCTAAAACCCAAGCATCACATTACATAATAACAAAACAACAAGTACAAGAAAACGATCTCGTAGTGGATTTAGAGACTCTTTGCTTGAACAAAACAAACTGAAATAGAAAAAAAAAAAAGTAGCTCACATCTTTGCTCAAGCTATGCTCGAAGGTAGTAGTAGAGTTACCAATCGAGCTCACGCGAAATCTTCCACCAAGATCGCCTTCTCCACAGCCACCACCACCTCCACCTTCTCCTCCTCCTTCTCCTTCCTTTCTTCTCCATTGCCTTCTCCGCGATCCGAATCAGCGATTCCTTCCCGGATCCCCTCGACGCAGCCATTGTCAGAACCAAGCTTCTCGCCCCGCTCCTCCCCGACCACCACAACCCTATCCTCCTCGTCCCCGCGGCCTCCGACGACCACCTCGTCTCCGCCCTCACCGGCTCCGCCGCCGACCACCACGACCTCGTCGGCGCCGCTCCCGCGGTCGCCTCCCACCCCGACAAGGGCGTCCGGGATTGCCCCGCACGTGGGGCCCGAGTCTTCCACGCATCCCCCGGCGCCGCGGAGGGAGGGCGCAGTCCTCGAGCCCCGCGTCCTCCAGCCGCGGCGGCCGGACGGGCTCGCCGCCGGCGAGGAGCTCGCCTTCGTCGGCCATCTGTAGCGGCGGCTTCGAGAAGGCACCACCGGCTAGTAGAGTCGGCGACGAAGGGGCCTTCGTGGGTTTGTGTAATTAAAGGCCTAGCCCGTGGGAAGTGGGCTTCCAATCGGCCCAGGCCAGCCCGCAGTAGAATTTCTTTTCTTTTTTTAGAAAAATATACAAATACAAACACGCACAAAACACATGGACGCTCATCCTTACGAACGCTTAGACGCGCACTCACCTTACCCTTACGAACACATATAAAAAAAAGCTGTATCAACATATCTTACAATTGATGAAATCTTCACAAGCGTCTACCACAAATGTGAATAATCATGTCAAGTTTAAGTTTAGGAATAATAAACGTTTCCGAATATATTCAATGTTAGACTCGTTTTGCCGCATATTTTGAATAAAAGATGGTGGTGATATATAGTTCAAATGTACAAAAGAGATTGACTATAAATCACAATTGCTTTGTTGGTAGTGATCAGACAACACATCCTAAGAAATGAAATGCGGAGCCCACTGTTATTAGCAGTACTACTACGTTAATCGTAAGCGTACGCTGATTTCTTTTAGCAGGTCATGTGGATTAACCCGTCCATGCGTACGTGGGCTTACCAAGGAGGTTAATTCGTGAATGTCATCATCTTAAAGTGTGTTTGGTTAACGTAAAAATTAGAAGTTTGGTTAAAATTAAAACGATGTGATGGAAAAGTTAAAAGTTTGTGTGTATATGAAAGTTTCGATGTGATAGAAAAGTTAGAAGTTTAAAGAAAAAAATTTGAAACTGAACTCGGCCTTACACTGGAAGCTCTCGGAGGTTCGTTTCCATCGTCGCTGCCTAAGACACAGACCCGGCTGAAGGGAGGAGACTAAGAGAACAGATGGAGACTCTAGAGAAACAGAGTGACACTGGTTGTGTTTAATTCCACGTTAAAATTAAAAGTTTGAAGAAATTAAAATGATGTGATGGAAAAATCGAAAGTTTGAATAAAAAAGTTAGAATCTAAACAGGGCCACTGTCATCATGGGCAGCTCGCGGGCGTAGTGTAGTGAAAAATAAACATCCCCGTGTCATCGAGCCGATGTCACAGGTCGAGATAGATCGTGCTATGTGGTGATCGAGTACGATGAATAAATTCCACTGTTAGTAAACCAGTTGTTCCGATGGATTATCGGAGTATCTCTTTTCTTCATATCGATTGGGACACTATGAAACTATACTTGGTATCAAATTATCTCACCTGTTGTATAAATATTTTTTTTATGTCCGACCACTATTATTGGTGATAAGATTGGCCTTTTCTTCTCAAAGTTGCAAATTTGGGTATATCTGATATGTTGATTGGACTATCCACGTATTTTTGATAATCAAAATACATGTTTTCATGGTGTACATGCCGTGAGAAAGTCCCAAATTCCTATGAAAAGAAATACCATCCATACAAAATAAGCAAGCTGCAACGAGGATTGGAGGTTAAAAATACATCATCCACGTTACATTACTTCTGACACCGATGAGACTGGACCATACATATTGGCTAAAGTTGACAAAACTATTGCCATCAGATATGACTATCATAAAAGAAAAATGCAAGATAAAATTATGTCCGAGTGTCGATAATATCAGATCGCTATATTATTAATACGTCCAAACAGACAGGAATGAATACACCGTTCTTGGGCACCACATATATATGTCTATGACAAAAATGCTAGATAAAATTATTGCTGAGTGTTGATAAGACCAGGTCGCTACACTATTAATGTGTCCAAACAGTTAGTAACGGATACACCGTTGTTAGGCACCGATGAGGAAAAAAAAACCACAAATCCACATTGTTAGGTACTGATGAGGAAAAACAACCACAAATCCACGTAAAAAAGCTGGAATACATGAGTGGGAACTGAAGATCCCCTTCATCACGGCACCTTTTCTATACACTGATGTAATAATAACGTATCGTGCCCAGGTTCGGTGAAACAAAGCCACTCGTTCTATCATACTCAACATTAAATCAGCACCATCCTTAAACACCTTCCGTGAACAAATAATTTTGAAGATAATGACACAAGTACAACTTAATCGGAGATATTTTATAAGCTTGTCCCTTGGATGTAATTAACTAGTAGCCATATAGGCACCAGGAATTAACGAACTACACAGTATCCTATCAAGATATCCTCTCCATTAAGCATCTTCGAGAAAGCAAAAGATGAACTCATGTGAAAACATATTGTATTTGTAAAACATTGATGTTAATGAATAATTATTAATAAAATAAACGGTTTCTCTACTTCTGTGTGTTTTTCATCAAACAGTTTATGCCCAACTCGATTTTGGATTTGGATTCAACTCCTTTATACATAATGTTGCTATATATTAAAAGTTTATATCTATATGTCTATGTCTATATGCATATATCTATATGTATATAGAGTTTATACACACGAATACCTATAAAGCAGAATTAATTTTTATTTAGTTAATATTGTTGTTTTCTTTTCATAAACTTATTTTCTGAATTTGTTTTTAAAAAACCCATCTACATGGGTTGGGCTCACGTGCGCTGGGAGGCTTCATTAGGAGTCAAGAGGGAGAATTTGGATATACACTATGTCTTAGATTCAAATTAATTTAGAAGTGGGATTTTTTTGGGACGGGATCAGATAACTATTTAGCCTTGTCCATTCTTATTTCTTCGTACTGAATTAGGTTCACTTCATAATCAGTTTCCTTTCCTTGTCGGTAACACGTGGGTGGATGTATAAGGTGCGGATTCCATAGAGTTTGTGCACAAATCTACCACTAGCTAGTATAGATGATTGGTAGTACTTCTGAAAAAAAAAAAAAGCTCCTACATCCGTTTCACAATATAAGTCATTTTAGCATTTCCCATCGGGCCGTGCCTACCCACGAGCTGCACCCATGGCCTAGGCACGGCTGAATAAAACTCGAGCTATGCCAGGCCGGCCCGAAGGCACGACAGCTCATCATGTTTTTCTATAAAATAAGTCTATTTTTGTTCCTCGTCTAGAGAGACGTGTCTTTTATGGCTCATATGAGGAGGTTAGCATCACTTGTGTTGGTGAGATGTTTACCATAATGCCATCATAATCAGTACTAACAAAGCGGTTTATATTTACAATTAGTTTCTGGCACGGCATATTTTAAAATAAGTTTTCTTAAATAGGTTAATTTACCAAATTTTCAGGGGTAAGGAGAAGGCCTCATGGATGGTGGCCATCTGTAGTAGTGTGACGGCTTTGAGATGGTATCGGCTAGTAGAGTTTGTCACAATGTGGCTGTAGCACGCAGGCTTCATGGCTTTTTCCTAAGAGAAAACTGGGTAACGGCCCAGCCTCACCTATAGGTGGCCAAATGGGCTGCCTGGCCCGGCTTGGACCAGGCACGACCAACCTGGGCCGAGGTTAGTCGGGCCGACACGGCCCGACCTACATGCCTAGTCGGGCCGTGCCTACCCACGAGCTGCACCCATGGCCTAGGCACGGCTGAATAAAACTCGAGCTATGCCAGGCCGGCCCGAAGGCACGACAGCTCATCATGTTTTTCTATAAAATAAGTCTATTTTTGTTCCTCGTCTAGAGAGACGTGTCTTTTATGGCTCATATGAGGAGGTTAGCATCACTTGTGTTGGTGAGATGTTTACCATAATGCCATCATAATCAGTACTAACAAAGCGGTTTATATTTACAATTAGTTTCTGGCACGGCATATTTTAAAATAAGTTTTCTTAAATAGGTTAATTTACCAAATTTTCAGGGGTAAGGAGAAGGCCTCATGGATGGTGGCCATCTGTAGTAGTGTGACGGCTTTGAGATGGTATCGGCTAGTAGAGTTTGTCACAATGTGGCTGTAGCACGCAGGCTTCATGGCTTTTTCCTAAGAGAAAACTGGGTAACGGCCCAGCCTCACCTATAGGTGGCCAAATGGGCTGCCTGGCCCGGCTTGGACCAGGCACGACCAACCTGGGCCGAGGTTAGTCGGGCCGACACGGCCCGACCTACATGCCTAGTCGGGCCGTGCCTACCCACGAGCTGCACCCATGGCCTAGGCACGGCTGAATAAAACTCGAGCTATGCCAGGCCGGCCCGAAGGCACGACAGCTCATCATGTTTTTCTATAAAATAAGTCTATTTTTGTTCCTCGTCTAGAGAGACGTGTCTTTTATGGCTCATATGAGGAGGTTAGCATCACTTGTGTTGGTGAGATGTTTACCATAATGCCATCATAATCAGTACTAACAAAGCGGTTTATATTTACAATTAGTTTCTGGCACGGCATATTTTAAAATAAGTTTTCTTAAATAGGTTAATTTACCAAATTTTCAGGGGTAAGGAGAAGGCCTCATGGATGGTGGCCATCTGTAGTAGTGTGACGGCTTTGAGATGGTATCGGCTAGTAGAGTTTGTCACAATGTGGCTGTAGCACGCAGGCTTCATGGCTTTTTCCTAAGAGAAAACTGGGTAACGGCCCAGCCTCACCTATAGGTGGCCAAATGGGCTGCCTGGCCCGGCTTGGACCAGGCACGACCAACCTGGGCCGAGGTTAGTCGGGCCGACACGGCCCGACCTACATGCCTAGTCGGGCCGTGCCTACCCACGAGCTGCACCCATGGCCTAGGCACGGCTGAATAAAACTCGAGCTATGCCAGGCCGGCCCGAAGGCACGACAGCTCATCATGTTTTTCTATAAAATAAGTCTATTTTTGTTCCTCGTCTAGAGAGACGTGTCTTTTATGGCTCATATGAGGAGGTTAGCATCACTTGTGTTGGTGAGATGTTTACCATAATGCCATCATAATCAGTACTAACAAAGCGGTTTATATTTACAATTAGTTTCTGGCACGGCATATTTTAAAATAAGTTTTCTTAAATAGGTTAATTTACCAAATTTTCAGGGGTAAGGAGAAGGCCTCATGGATGGTGGCCATCTGTAGTAGTGTGACGGCTTTGAGATGGTATCGGCTAGTAGAGTTTGTCACAATGTGGCTGTAGCACGCAGGCTTCATGGCTTTTTCCTAAGAGAAAACTGGGTAACGGCCCAGCCTCACCTATAGGTGGCCAAATGGGCTGCCTGGCCCGGCTTGGACCAGGCACGACCAACCTGGGCCGAGGTTAGTCGGGCCGACACGGCCCGACCTACATGCCTAGTCGGGCCGTGCCTACCCACGAGCTGCACCCATGGCCTAGGCACGGCTGAATAAAACTCGAGCTATGCCAGGCCGGCCCGAAGGCACGACAGCTCATCATGTTTTTCTATAAAATAAGTCTATTTTTGTTCCTCGTCTAGAGAGACGTGTCTTTTATGGCTCATATGAGGAGGTTAGCATCACTTGTGTTGGTGAGATGTTTACCATAATGCCATCATAATCAGTACTAACAAAGCGGTTTATATTTACAATTAGTTTCTGGCACGGCATATTTTAAAATAAGTTTTCTTAAATAGGTTAATTTACCAAATTTTCAGGGGTAAGGAGAAGGCCTCATGGATGGTGGCCATCTGTAGTAGTGTGACGGCTTTGAGATGGTATCGGCTAGTAGAGTTTGTCACAATGTGGCTGTAGCACGCAGGCTTCATGGCTTTTTCCTAAGAGAAAACTGGGTAACGGCCCAGCCTCACCTATAGGTGGCCAAATGGGCTGCCTGGCCCGGCTTGGACCAGGCACGACCAACCTGGGCCGAGGTTAGTCGGGCCGACACGGCC
Organism: Oryza longistaminata; assembly: GCA_009805545.1. NCBI lineage: Eukaryota > Viridiplantae > Streptophyta > Magnoliopsida > Poales > Poaceae > Oryza > Oryza longistaminata. The sequence continues at coordinate 45,001,965 of CM020179.1, forward strand.
CGACCTACATGCCTAGTCGGGCCGTGCCTACCCACGAGCTGCACCCATGGCCTAGGCACGGCTGAATAAAACTCGAGCTATGCCAGGCCGGCCCGAAGGCACGACAGCTCATCATGTTTTTCTATAAAATAAGTCTATTTTTGTTCCTCGTCTAGAGAGACGTGTCTTTTATGGCTCATATGAGGAGGTTAGCATCACTTGTGTTGGTGAGATGTTTACCATAATGCCATCATAATCAGTACTAACAAAGCGGTTTATATTTACAATTAGTTTCTGGCACGGCATATTTTAAAATAAGTTTTCTTAAATAGGTTAATTTACCAAATTTTCAGGGGTAAGGAGAAGGCCTCATGGATGGTGGCCATCTGTAGTAGTGTGACGGCTTTGAGATGGTATCGGCTAGTAGAGTTTGTCACAATGTGGCTGTAGCACGCAGGCTTCATGGCTTTTTCCTAAGAGAAAACTGGGTAACGGCCCAGCCTCACCTATAGGTGGCCAAATGGGCTGCCTGGCCCGGCTTGGACCAGGCACGACCAACCTGGGCCGAGGTTAGTCGGGCCGACACGGCCCGACCTACATGCCTAGTCGGGCCGTGCCTACCCACGAGCTGCACCCATGGCCTAGGCACGGCTGAATAAAACTCGAGCTATGCCAGGCCGGCCCGAAGGCACGACAGCTCATCATGTTTTTCTATAAAATAAGTCTATTTTTGTTCCTCGTCTAGAGAGACGTGTCTTTTATGGCTCATATGAGGAGGTTAGCATCACTTGTGTTGGTGAGATGTTTACCATAATGCCATCATAATCAGTACTAACAAAGCGGTTTATATTTACAATTAGTTTCTGGCACGGCATATTTTAAAATAAGTTTTCTTAAATAGGTTAATTTACCAAATTTTCAGGGGTAAGGAGAAGGCCTCATGGATGGTGGCCATCTGTAGTAGTGTGACGGCTTTGAGATGGTATCGGCTAGTAGAGTTTGTCACAATGTGGCTGTAGCACGCAGGCTTCATGGCTTTTTCCTAAGAGAAAACTGGGTAACGGCCCAGCCTCACCTATAGGTGGCCAAATGGGCTGCCTGGCCCGGCTTGGACCAGGCACGACCAACCTGGGCCGAGGTTAGTCGGGCCGACACGGCCCGACCTACATGCCTAGTCGGGCCGTGCCTACCCACGAGCTGCACCCATGGCCTAGGCACGGCTGAATAAAACTCGAGCTATGCCAGGCCGGCCCGAAGGCACGACAGCTCATCATGTTTTTCTATAAAATAAGTCTATTTTTGTTCCTCGTCTAGAGAGACGTGTCTTTTATGGCTCATATGAGGAGGTTAGCATCACTTGTGTTGGTGAGATGTTTACCATAATGCCATCATAATCAGTACTAACAAAGCGGTTTATATTTACAATTAGTTTCTGGCACGGCATATTTTAAAATAAGTTTTCTTAAATAGGTTAATTTACCAAATTTTCAGGGGTAAGGAGAAGGCCTCATGGATGGTGGCCATCTGTAGTAGTGTGACGGCTTTGAGATGGTATCGGCTAGTAGAGTTTGTCACAATGTGGCTGTAGCACGCAGGCTTCATGGCTTTTTCCTAAGAGAAAACTGGGTAACGGCCCAGCCTCACCTATAGGTGGCCAAATGGGCTGCCTGGCCCGGCTTGGACCAGGCACGACCAACCTGGGCCGAGGTTAGTCGGGCCGACACGGCCCGACCTACATGCCTAGTCGGGCCGTGCCTACCCACGAGCTGCACCCATGGCCTAGGCACGGCTGAATAAAACTCGAGCTATGCCAGGCCGGCCCGAAGGCACGACAGCTCATCATGTTTTTCTATAAAATAAGTCTATTTTTGTTCCTCGTCTAGAGAGACGTGTCTTTTATGGCTCATATGAGGAGGTTAGCATCACTTGTGTTGGTGAGATGTTTACCATAATGCCATCATAATCAGTACTAACAAAGCGGTTTATATTTACAATTAGTTTCTGGCACGGCATATTTTAAAATAAGTTTTCTTAAATAGGTTAATTTACCAAATTTTCAGGGGTAAGGAGAAGGCCTCATGGATGGTGGCCATCTGTAGTAGTGTGACGGCTTTGAGATGGTATCGGCTAGTAGAGTTTGTCACAATGTGGCTGTAGCACGCAGGCTTCATGGCTTTTTCCTAAGAGAAAACTGGGTAACGGCCCAGCCTCACCTATAGGTGGCCAAATGGGCTGCCTGGCCCGGCTTGGACCAGGCACGACCAACCTGGGCCGAGGTTAGTCGGGCCGACACGGCCCGACCTACATGCCTAGTCGGGCCGTGCCTACCCACGAGCTGCACCCATGGCCTAGGCACGGCTGAATAAAACTCGAGCTATGCCAGGCCGGCCCGAAGGCACGACAGCTCATCATGTTTTTCTATAAAATAAGTCTATTTTTGTTCCTCGTCTAGAGAGACGTGTCTTTTATGGCTCATATGAGGAGGTTAGCATCACTTGTGTTGGTGAGATGTTTACCATAATGCCATCATAATCAGTACTAACAAAGCGGTTTATATTTACAATTAGTTTCTGGCACGGCATATTTTAAAATAAGTTTTCTTAAATAGGTTAATTTACCAAATTTTCAGGGGTAAGGAGAAGGCCTCATGGATGGTGGCCATCTGTAGTAGTGTGACGGCTTTGAGATGGTATCGGCTAGTAGAGTTTGTCACAATGTGGCTGTAGCACGCAGGCTTCATGGCTTTTTCCTAAGAGAAAACTGGGTAACGGCCCAGCCTCACCTATAGGTGGCCAAATGGGCTGCCTGGCCCGGCTTGGACCAGGCACGACCAACCTGGGCCGAGGTTAGTCGGGCCGACACGGCCCGACCTACATGCCTAGTCGGGCCGTGCCTACCCACGAGCTGCACCCATGGCCTAGGCACGGCTGAATAAAACTCGAGCTATGCCAGGCCGGCCCGAAGGCACGACAGCTCATCATGTTTTTCTATAAAATAAGTCTATTTTTGTTCCTCGTCTAGAGAGACGTGTCTTTTATGGCTCATATGAGGAGGTTAGCATCACTTGTGTTGGTGAGATGTTTACCATAATGCCATCATAATCAGTACTAACAAAGCGGTTTATATTTACAATTAGTTTCTGGCACGGCATATTTTAAAATAAGTTTTCTTAAATAGGTTAATTTACCAAATTTTCAGGGGTAAGGAGAAGGCCTCATGGATGGTGGCCATCTGTAGTAGTGTGACGGCTTTGAGATGGTATCGGCTAGTAGAGTTTGTCACAATGTGGCTGTAGCACGCAGGCTTCATGGCTTTTTCCTAAGAGAAAACTGGGTAACGGCCCAGCCTCACCTATAGGTGGCCAAATGGGCTGCCTGGCCCGGCTTGGACCAGGCACGACCAACCTGGGCCGAGGTTAGTCGGGCCGACACGGCCCGACCTACATGCCTAGTCGGGCCGTGCCTACCCACGAGCTGCACCCATGGCCTAGGCACGGCTGAATAAGACTCGGGCTATGCCAAGCCAGCCCAAAGGCACGACAGCTCATCATGTTTTTCTATAAAATAAGTCTATTTTTGTTCCTCGTCTAGAGAGACGTGTCTTTTATGGCTGTAATAGATCTATTTTGTATCTCTATTCTCATTTGTCATGCCTCAAATGGCTGAATTAAGTCTATGGGATCCATCAACTATTTTTCTTTGACAGTGTCGTGTCGGGCTGGCCCACCGTGCCAAGGAAGCAGCCTAGGCATGGCCCGGCTATCGGGACGGGCCAGCAAGGGCCCAATCCCAGTCAAGCCGTGTCGTGCTTGGGCTGGGCCAAATTCCCATGCCTTGGGCCAGGCTATCGGGCCTCGGGCCATATGGCCAACTATACCCTGGCTTTGTGGGCTTCCAACTGGCCCATGCAGTCCTGTGGTAGTCCATGCCTATGTTAGAACATAAAAATATTTTTGAATGAATTCTATGAAAACCAAACTAAATTTAAAAAAAAAACAAGCAAAGTTTCATACGTTTGAAAGGAGGTCTTAAAATTCCAGTAGAACAATAATTTCTAAACTTAACGACATTAAGCATCGTCACAGATACAGATGTGAGAGCAACGACCTCGGCCCCGTCTTTTCACAACGAGTTACACAAGCTCGCAGCATAGGCTGCCATGGCAGCTCATAAGGATAAACAGCCACGCTCACCTCTGTTTCAGGTTATAAGACGCTCTATTTCAGGTTAACATGCTCTGGCTTGCTGACGAATGATAGCTACTCCCTCCGTTTTAGGTTAGACGTTTTGACTTTTGTCAAAGTCAAACTACTCTAAGTTTCTAAGTTTGACTAATTTTGTAGAAAAAAGTAGTAATATTTTTAACCCAAGACTAATATATTATGAAAATTTATTCAATTATAGATTTGATGAAACTATGCTGGTGTTGTAAATATTACTACTTTTTTCTATAGAGTTAGTTAAAGTTAGATTAGTTTGACTTTGGCTAAAGTAAAAACATCTTATAACCTGGACAGAGGTAGTAGCATCTTAACTTTCCCGTGCACAGTGCACACATGTGACACGTGAGTAAGTTTTAAGGAGACTGAAACAAGTTGCGGAGCCATTTGCTCTTAAACTAATTGCTCTGTTTCACGTTAAGATATTTTGGGTTTGAGATGCACTTGATAGTCACTAGTACATAACTCCTTTAACACTAACGGCCTTTGCCGTGTCAGGGGCTTGCGGGCCGTCACCACATCGTCATCTTAAACAGGCCGAAAAAAACACCGACAAAGATATTGTCGCGCAGATATAATCCGTATGCATGTTTCTAGAGCCCATCGCTGATGATACCTACCGGAGACCAGCTTATGTTTAGGCCCGATTGAGATTATCTTTGTAATCTTTGTCGGGCCCTAACATATCACTAATGAGTCTCATCGTTGACGGGCACTAAACTAGACCCGATTGAGATAATATAAAAGCCTGTCACTAATGTTCGTCATCGGTGATGGGCTTAGTTTTATGCCCGATTGAGATAAATGAGTATCCGTCACCGATGTCCGTTCAGTGGCCGTTTCTGATGTCTATTGCACCCTATATAAACTCCAAACCCCTAGGGAATGGTTATCCCACTATTCACTATTTTGGTGGGAGATTGAGGGGGGCGGTTTTTGTCTTTTTTTTTCTAAGAAAAAAAGAAAATTCATAAAAGTAAGTGAAATATACTAATCAATTTCCATTAATTTAGTAATACTTATCTTACGAAATGTTTATCTAATATTTTGTTTACTTTTGCAGCGATGGATCGAAATTGGATGTACGGAAGAACTGTGCGACGTCATAGCAAAGAGTATAGAAATGGCGTAATGAATTTTATAAACGCCTTGGAGGAGGATAGGAAAAGAAGAAACAATGTGTCGACGTTTGATGTCGCGATTCCGGTATTTGCATAGTATGGGGATCGTTGGTATTAGGGTATACGCGAGACTGAGGTAAAAGAGACAAAGACGAGGATTTTTATACAGGTTCGGGCCCCTGAATTGTCAGGTAATAACCTTACATCCTGTCCAAACACCACCCGCACGATTCCAATTTTGGGTTTTGTTTTTTTTTTTTGCAAATCTCCTTCCCAATTTGCAACATAAACAGCTCTCCATTAGTAGCACCCTTGAAAAAAGTAACCATCCAGCCCTATAACCTTCCTGCATCCAGCCTTGAATCCCCTCTTAAGAGCATCCAAACATATGTAGATTCTCTTAAAAACAGGTGGCTCCAAGCCTATCTCCCTATTGATGACAACAGTACTCCCAAGATTGCTTCTAAGGAGCTCTAACTGGTAGTTGTACGCTTTTGATATTGCCCTTTTGTGGAATCCATAGCCTTCAGCATCACAAGTTTTTTGGCTCTCTTTAAGCTTGGAAATAGAAGCATCAGCAAACATATCCTTCTGAACAGTTGCTTTCATATGAGCCAAGTTTCAAGAAAGGGTTTGCCAATATGAACTTCTCATACTTTTCAGCTATTCTTCTTGAGGTCACCATCTTGTTATCTCTTCTAGGGGGGCAGGCATGCAAATTCTCTAGTGTTGCAATCTGCCAGCTATCAAACCTTGTTGTCTTGGACAGCAGACAAACCCATGGGCAGCTTGGCCAGTCACTTTGCCCTAACCCTTCTAGGATCACTCTTGATGAAGCTAATTACCTTCCTCTCACTTAGGGCATAAGCAGTCACTGCCTTCCTAAACAACTTTTTTTAGGTAATATTTCATCCCTATTTCAAACACAGGCACACCATGCTTCTTCTTGTACTTGGAATTGCTACTTCTAGTTGTGACTTCTCCATCACTTCCTGAATCTATTGACTTTTCTGAATCACTCTCTCATATGTGTTTCATTGCCACATTTTCCTGGATCAGCTTGCACATTTGGATTGCTCTGTGACCCTCTAAACCAACATCATCTACCCTGACATCAACCCAGTCCTGATCTTCTTCTTGACTTCTTTGTACTCCGTATGTATATTGGTAGCCTCTTCCTCATCATCTGATGGTGACTCATCCCATGGCATGTAGTCACTGTCACCTTTCAGTGTGGTTATTCCAGCTCCTGCACAGAGCAAATTGGCTCAGTATCTTTGTTGTACAGCACCAATTCCTATCAGCTGCAGCAGCCCCTCCCACCACTGCCCTATCAGCTGCAGCAGTACCTCCCACCACTGCCCTATCAGCTGCTTACCACCTCCCAACAGTGACATATCAGATGCTTCACCACCTTCCATCATTTTTCCTTCCCAGCCTGCAGCAGCACCTTATCCTTCATTACTTCAGCACTTCCTCACCTCATCCTCTCCTTCAGAATCTGCTTCAACACCCTCATCCATCTCAACCTCATAGTCACTGTCCCTCTCCATCATCTGACAAATCTACTACAATTGTTCCTCCACATACACTTCAGCCACCCACCTTCAACTATGCAATCTGACATATAATTGCACACTGCGACATCTCAAAAGAACTCTAAAGACTGACTTGAGATCCTTGCCTGGGAACAACCAATGCAGCATTGTTTCCTTCCATAACCTTAGTATGATCTCGCAAATGCCTAAAATTTCTGGAAGTGACACCTTATCCCTCTCTAAGTACAATTGCTTCACTACCACCGCAATATGCCTTCTCCCTTCCATGCAAAACAAACTCCCATTGTAATAAATCGACCGAAAAGATGTCTAAGGGGTCCATGATGCGCAATACTACTCACAAACCCTACATGCAATTTGCAACATAAAAAACAGTATAAGCCATACTATTAAAATCACCACACCCGCAGATCCAAAGCACCATTGTTCCACTACCCAATATAATATGACCAAATCCATCGAATCTACTGTTTCCCTAAATATATGCTAAACCTCCTCCTAATCAAACAACAAAAGTACACTTCGACCACATTTCAAATCAGCCCCAAATCCACACCACAAACACTAATCCATCGCGGGAAGAAGAGGGTTGAGTAAGGATGCACTAACCTCCACTCGAGCTACTAACCTCCACTCGAGCGCCGCGCAGATCTAGGTTCGCCCGCCACAACGACGAGCCAACACCACCGCGTCGCCCGCCGCGTTGGCCTCGCACCGCCACACCGCCCGCCGCGTCGCCCTTCGTCGCCTCCTCCTCAAAAAACAGCGCGTGCTCTGGGTTGGTCCATGAATAGAGCAGGAAAGAGACGGGGCAGGGATATACCTAACATATCTGAGTCAGCAACATCGGGCCACATGGCAGTCTAACGCATACCGTGACTCAGCTAACCTGTCCCATGTCCGATTGACACGTCAGTGATGTTGACCGAGTCAAGTGGCCACGTCAGCGAATACCGCCCGCGAACAGCCATGGAGTCGGTTTGCCCGGATTTCAAAGTTTAGGGTCAAGATATCTGGTTTGCGGTTTAGGGTCACGATTTAGATTCGGATCACTTTTGAGGGTCATGAAGTGAACTTATTCCTTTTCTCTTAAGCAGAAAGCCACGAAGCCTACGTGCTACATCCACATTGTCACAGATTCTACTCATCTGAAAGCCGTGACCACAGTACAACAGATGGCCGCCATCCATGAGGCCTTCTCCCTTACCCCTGAAAATTTGGTAAATTGACCTTTTTAAAAAACTTATTTTTAAAATAGGCTGTGTCGAAAACTAATTGTAAAAATAAACCGTTTTCTTAGTGTCGACTCCGATGGCACTAAACTATAACATCTCAGCCTACGCGCACGGCTAAGAACCTATCCGAAACACTTAAGTAGCTGCTATATATTAATTTATTTGTAGTTTGTTGGTAAACAATCGAAACACTTAATAAATAAAGTTCTTTAGATATTAACTTTTTGGAAGGGTCTATTAGTAAAATTGAAAAAAATAAAAAGTCTAAACAATAAAAAAAAATCAAACTTTTGCTAATATTCACTAATGGGTAAATCACCAAATCATAACATATAAACTTCACTAAACCACATATAATAAAATTAACATATATAACCTAAAATCAACATATATAAAAAATCATTGTGTCAGGGTTATGGATACTACATACCTAATAGTAGTTGACTAAATCTCGGCAGGACCCACCACATACCATGTCCTATACGGAAACAACCTGCGGATATAGGAGGAGTTCCGGATAAGGAAAGACAACCAGAGTTCTACATGGAAACGACAAGGACTACTCGGATTGTATCCATATTGTTTCCTAGTTCTATTGGACAAGGGGACACCTATGGGTATAAATACAAGACCCCTAGGAGGAGAGGGGAGACAATCAAGACAATCAACACCCACCACAATCTACGGAACAACAGATCAAGACAAAAGATCAACATACAAGCCTACATACACCAAGACAAGACGCCGGATATGGACTTCAGGGATAAGCAGGCTAGTCCCCTACGGTGTCTCCGGATACTGTCAGGAGAGACGAAAGCGTTATCTCTGATCTCGCCGGGCACGGATTCGAGGAGGAAGACTACCCTTTGTCGACTACGAGTCAGACCTTCAGACCGCCATGTCGACAACAGTTAGATAGGTTACCCAAGATATTGTACTGGTGTGATTATGGTGAATAAGAGCAACGACCGGCTTCGGCCA
>CM020179.1:45011083-45033823 GCA_009805545.1 Oryza longistaminata
CCCGATTGTTAACCGAAGTAGAGATCGTAGAGCGCTAGCAAGAGGAACCCTTGAAGTTGGACAGGCTGATGTCGTCACCCAGCCGCCGTCCACAACATCACGGCGACCCGACGTCGAGCAAGAAGACGCCGATGGGCATCCCGTATCCAGTGAAGTCGGCCTCCGGACAAAGGATTACCCTACTGGTAGCGCCGCGTCCAGGGAGCTCGCCCAGCGACGATGACACCAAATATTGTCGGTCTATAGTATGATCGCGTCCACTTCCTTGACTTACCCAAAGAAAATACAGATCTCACTTTTACCTGATAATTTTTTTGTCCGTGCCCTGCGAGCGGCTGCTTGTCCGAACACACACAGGATTGGGCTTCAGTTTTTGTGGCCTGTTCAATGGTGCGCCGTCCATGATCTCTATAGTGACATGAGAAGTAGTACGAGAATCAGCTCAAGAGCATTATTGTGTAGCAATGACACAGCGCAACGAGTCGCTGTCCTACTAAACTCGTGCGAATGAGCTCCCTCTCAATCAGTTGGAAGCACATCGCACGTCCGTATGCCCTCTCGTCATAAGTCGAGAAACGCTATAAATATCCAACCACAGTATTGAAAAAGTAATCTAGGTAGGACCTCCCCCTTTCGCAGGCCTTTTGTGCGTTTGAGAAACAACCAATTACCCGCGGGTACCAAGTCATCATTGACTTTTATACGGACCTCCTCCTTCAAACACATTTTAGAAAATCCAATGACGCCCAGCTCGACGCTGCCGTTGCGAAAGAAAGCGAAATCCTCGTGCTCATTGCGTAGTGTTTGTGGATGAATTGCAATTTGACTTTATCAGTAAACGCTTATTCGGTCAGATCAAATTGTATGCATACTAGTAACCGACCGCCCATTCCGAGCTAGCTGCTCTCCTTGCGGTCGCTACCGTAGGCGTCGACTCCAATTAGGTCTCATGTAAAACTCACCACCCCTTCCATTATATTTCTGATGGTCAGTGTAAGAACACGGTTGCCATTGGCGCGCGAATGACTTTGTGAGGTCGCCGACCGATAAGTCCGTGCGCTAGCTGCCATCGTTTGGATACTCCGAGACCTCTTGGAAGGAACTGGCAGCATCTTGATGGAGCCCAGGCAACATTCGCCTATACTGTTGGATTTGTTTTGGCAGTCCGGGTTGCGTTTACGATTGCCGGCCGCACCGCCTTGACGCGGTTAAAGTCCACGACAGCAGCGATAATTACCAGGACAGGCGTTAAGGCTAAAGAGCAGAGGAAGCGGTACATTATGGAGAGGCCGACGGCGGAGGAGGATGTCCTCGAGCCAAGTCTGAAGTCAGAGTACATGAGAGTCGGTCATGCGTATGTGAATCACCTTCCCAATACCAAACAGCTGTGAATAGTACTCCTGCGCACGCGGAAAAGCCATCTGGGACCCGGTGCGGACGACCGGCTCGTCACGTCCTATCTCGTCTCGCGCATCTTCTCAAAAACTTGCTATGGTCTTAAGTTCTGTCCTCTTTCTGAAAATTCTCAGCGCCGCCGCCCCGCCCCGGCCCGCCAGCAGTAAGGATTCATTTCAAGGTTTCGATTACCTGTCGGAGATTCCTGAATTTGTTCCTCCATCAAAGAATGACATGGGGATTATGCAATGGCTTTCCAGTTGTGCGTGGGCGCTCAGAATAAACTTATAATAATGGTGATGTACTCTTTGAGATATCCCGATGGTGAATATAATACTCCCCATTGTCGGCTGCACTAGAGTTGAAAATTGAGCTTAGTTTGGGTCTTATGACTACGAGTGTCTTACCAATGGCTAAAAATGATAATATTTGTAGTAGTAGGTATGCGTATCTCCCGCGCACTGACGAGCAGAGAGAGTTTGGTAGGTTTACGTTTCATGTCGGAACGCACCGGTTATCTTGCCTGCACATTGGCGTGCAATCCGCCTGCGTGTTCTCCTCGGGCAGCCATGGCGGCGGGTGGCGGCTACCGAAGAGCGCCGTCGCGGATGACATCCAGCTCACAGCAAGGTTCAACGCCATGAGCTTCGTGGGGCGCGCCGGTGGCTGCTTCTACTGGGGAATCGACGATGACGACGACGAAGACGACGGCGCCATGCTCGTCCTCGACGAGACCACCACGGAGTTCTCGCTGGTGACGTTCCCGGACATCATCCGGGAGAACTACCACATGACGACGTTCCGGATCATCGCCGGCGGCGACGGCGCCATGCGTGTTCTCCGCGTGATAGGCAACGACCTCAAGGTGTTCACGCAGCTGGCGGGTAGCGGCGGCGAGTGGGTGCTGGAGAAGCTGGTGCGGTTGCCGGAGGCGACGCGGGGATTGCCGGGGCACGAGGAGAGGTACTTCGAGCAGAACGAAGTCATGATCGTCACGGCGGACGCGGCGTACGTGCTCCTGACGCCGTCGGTGGAGAAGACGTGGCTCTTCTCCGTCGAGCTGGAGACGATGGTGGTGGAGCGGCAGCATGAGAGGAACAAGTATGCGGGGGTGGCTTACCCGTACGAGTTGCCATTGCTGCGGGCTTTGCACGCCGGTGGCAGATGAGAATAACGACTTGGCAACATGGTGTTGCACGATGATATGGAATGACATTGTTTGGTTTGATATAAACCGTTCGTGCACGATTATTCATCGGCTGCACTCCGTGTGGAGGTATTGTATAGCTGATCTCAGGCGGAGTGACATCTTGAACGTGTCAGGACATTTTCTCTCCTAGGCACTGTTTAGTTACAGGGGTGAAAAGTTTTGGTATGTCACATCGGATATACGGACACACATTTAAAGTATTAAACATAATCTAATAACAAAACAAATTACAGATTCCACATATAAACTGCGAGACGAATTTATTAAGCATATATAATTAATTCGTCATTAGCAATTGTTTACTGAAGCACTACATTGTCAAATCATGGCACAATTGGGTTAATTTAAAATATTCGTCTCGTATTTTACACGCAATATGTGTAATTAGTTTCTTTTTTTTGTCTATATTTAATACTCCATGCATGTGTCCAAACATTCGATGTGATAGGGTGAAAAGTTTTTGCGTGGGAACTAAACAGGGCCCTAGCACAAAACATGTAGCAGCTAGCGGGTCGGCTTAACCTAACCGCCTAGGAAGAATCAACTTTCAATAGCGGTTGAAAGCCCGGTTGTGAAAATTGTGTATTTTCTCTAGCCTGTGGTTGATGGCAGCTAGCTTAGCCACCTATAGAAACTTATTCTGACCGCCAGCAAGAAATCCGTTTTGTAGTAGTGACTGTCGCCCTGACATCTCTCATGAATTTCCCACACTGTTGCCTCCTTGCTCAACGCTGTGTTGGGGGAGGGAGGCAGCCAGAGCTGGCCTCTTCGATGCCGCCTTCTACACTCAAAAGCAATGGCGATTCTAGCAGGTAGGCTCCATCAGGGTCTAGCCTACCCTCCAATTTTTACGAAAGAAATTTCAACTACATGGCAAAACCATCGGGAGAAATCATGGCGGCTTTTGTTGGGGAAGAAGATGAACAGCTGCAACGCTCAACGTCGAGAAAGAAGGCTGGGAAGCTTACTTGTCAGCTATCGTATTGGCCTAGAACTGGATCAATGGTTAAATAGACTAGTGTCAATAGGGCCTAGCGATTGGGAGATATGCTCTTGCAAGGCCGCGACTCGGCGAGCTCAGGACGTTAAGCGCACTCCGCCGCGTGCCTCCTAGCACTCTAGGAGTCGCTTTAGAGCGTTCGTCGCGTTACTTAGCCATGGAAGCTTAATTTGCGGCTGAAAGATGATGAAGAACAGCGAGGTGTAGGGATTATTCATGCCGCGGGATAGCTGTGGTGGATGCCACAGCATGTCACAAGGGTGGGTCCGCCCCTCCCACTAAGGCCAACAATGTTGGGGAGGAGATGAGGAGAGAATAACCTTGTTTTTTTTTTTGCAGAAATGAGGAGGATAGTGTTGATCTAGGTTTTCATACATCTCAAATAATGATTTTGGGCTAGAAAATATCAGAAGTATTGGAAATTAATCTCTCTTTTTTCTTAAAAGAAAATTCGCCGATACGTATAGTTTGATGGCAAAAAATGAGACTATATGTGCACTTATTTGTCATTCAGTCTCGAGCTTTCACATCTAAGTTTCCTAGCCACATATGTCTCTCCCGTGACCAAATGGAGAAGGCGGATCCAAGCTTACACACTCGTACCTCATCAGAATTTGTCAGCATCATCGGTACTGGCCCACACTGGTTGTGCCCCGTGCAACCATGGGAGAGGGAGGAAAGAAAGCTCGTCTCGGCAGCCAGGGAGCGAGCCCCTAGCTCTGTGCCGCGCCACCGCTAGGCTCATGGTCGAGTAGTTTCCATTGAGCTCACAACCAGGGTTTGAAATTTCACTGGCAAGCTCATATCTCGACCGAAATTTTTGGTTTTTAAAATTTTTTGTGAATTTCAAATAATTTCAGCCAAAAAATTCGAAATTTCTGAAATTTCGGTGCCCCCAGCAGAAATAGCAATTTCGAAATTTAAAACCCTGCCACTACAAGAAATATGACATTTTGTGACGAATTCCTCGTGACATCGGAGCTATTCGTTATTAGCTCATTCTATTTTATAACGTTTAGTATAAGATGGGGTGGCTTAGTGATGAAAATAAGGCCTTTGTCGTTAATACCAACTTGAAATAGTCATAAAGTATTTTAATGGGACATTGTGACGAATATTAATTTATCATAAAGGGCATAAAGCAAGTGTCACAAATTTATGACAATGTTGGCTTGTCATGAGTTTTTTTTTCAACTAGAAAGGAAGCCGGCGCAGATGCGCGGGCAATTTATTTATTGTTTATATAAAGAATATTAAAGAATACATATCTCACCATATTTACTATAATAACAATAGGTTACCTTATAATTGTAAAAAAAGAAATATTTATATTGTGAAAAAAACTATAGACTTTGATATATATATTATTCCATTCATATGTAAACTCACATAACATATGAGTTAATATATTTTTGTTTTGAATTTTTTCCCTCTTTTGCCTATGCTATGCATGTTCATTTAATATATGATGGAATAATCTATATCGTCAAAATTATTTATGATAATTGTTAAATGATGATAATGACATAACTAAAAGGGATATAATATGGTTCCATGTAACATTTTTTATTATACGTATGTATGTTATTTCGTGAATAGTAGTCTCTCGTACGTATGTACTTTTTTCTTCTTCTTTTTTTTTTTGACAAATATGCCAAAATTTATCACCCAGGGTAGTGTGCTTATGTGTATTTATATGTGTGTACACGCATTCATATATGCGCTCACGATTGCCTTTACATTATTAGTAAAATAATACTTTCAAAAAAATTGGCGAGATGGCATGAAGTGGCACTGTGACGATGTGCCTTCTTCGACAACCTCGCTAGGAGTGGTCACAATATATATGCACAATTGAAGGAAAACTTTAGAGCTGCAAAGAGAGAGAGAGAGAAAACTACTCGATAGGGCTGATCGTATACTACTCAATGGGGCTGATCGTATACACACTCTTCTACTTCTTTTTTGTTTTTGCCATCTCTTGTGTATGTATGTACACAAAGCGGGATTGGTCTTGTTAAGGAGCGAGGGATTACTTGAATAGATTAATCTAATGGTTGAAAATAATGGATCCATCACCTATAAAAAAAATGGATCCACCGGCTCTAAGTGTAAATTAATAGCTAGATGTTTTGCTTTTTCTTCAAACTTTTCTTAGATTTTCTTTATTTATTAAAGTGTCACATGGCATCTTAGTAGTGCAAGAATGCCAGTAGTCATAGTCACAATGGATTATTTGAATAGATCTAATCTAATGGTTAAAAATAATAAATTCAATGTTTTAAGTGTAAATTAATGGCTAAATGTTTTACTTTTTTAATTAATATTTCCTAATATATTAGAACGTGTGTCATCTTACTAGTGTATGTAGGTGTGTAGGAACGCTACTACGCGTAGTCACAATTACTTGCTATTGTTTGTTGTGCCTTCGTGGTATGTCTGCTTAACTATCATTTTTGTTGCCCACTTAGTATTATCATTTATCCTTGGCAGTTGATAACACGTGTTCCCATTTAATGTCAGCTAATTATTAGATGCAATGTGCGCAGATGCCTCGTAAACAATATAACTTGGCGATTGGTGGATAGTACTTTGTATATATAGAATTTATATACATGGAGATTAGTAGGGCCATACGACTGATATATTTGGATATGCATAATTGACAAAGTATATTATGTATTGCATATTAAGCATTAATTCTAGTAGTACATGAGTAATAAATTTAAGGTTGAGTTATAAACTGCTTATCGAATAGGCTACTCACTTATTTGTGCTGAGCATGTTCCCCAAACTACTGAACGATGCGTGTTATACAAATACTTTCTATATAAAGGTTTTAAAATAAATAAATAAATCCATGTACGTACTACATACCTACAGGACGGAAGGGAGGGACGTGGCCCACGTGGGCCTTTCAATTTTTTAATAACAAAAATAAATCTAATTGGCCCTGGTTGTGATATGGAATTGAATTATTTATTTCCGTTTTTCATCTAATCCAAACCAGAAAGAAAAAAAAAAAGAAGTATGGTGGGAATGTGGGATGATACGTACGTACAAACGTACATGCAGTACACGGACCAAGGGATATTTTAAGAGAGATAAATTGATTTGGTAATTTTGTAAGATAGATCTAATGGTTAAAAATAATGGGTCCACCAGATTAAAAGTAAATTAATGGCTATATGTTTTGCTTTTTACTTAGAATTTTTAGGATTTATCAAAACGCCATGTGGTGATCTAGGAGAGTTTTTAGCAGCGTCACGTGGCGGCTTGAGAGCGTTTGTAGGAAGTTTAATGGACTTTTAGTATATAATAGATAGACGTACGTACAAACGTACATGCAGTACACGGACCAAGGGATATTTTAAGAGAGATAAATTGATTTGGTAATTTTGTAAGATAGATCTAATGGTTAAAAATAATGGGTCTACCAGATTAAAAGTAAATTAATGGCTAGATGTTTTGCTTTTTACTTAGAATTTTTAGGATTTATCAAAACGCCATGTGACGATCTAGGAGAGTTTTTGGCAGCGTCACGTGGCGGCTTAAGAGCGTTTGTAGAAAGTTTAATGGACTTTTAGTATATAATAGAAATAGATAATAGATAGATAGATAGATAGATAGATAGATAATAGATAGATAGATAGATGTTTTTTGAAAAGAAAGAATGATTTGTTAGGACGGTTCTCCTAGCAGCCCACCCACCATTTATCCCATCCCTGCCGCCCTAGCTCTATCTTACAACGCGACGGCCTAGTACAAAAATTAGGTAAAATGACGTCCTAGGCAGGGCTCAAACTTCAAACCTCTTGGTCACCTTCCAACAATCTACAATCTTTCCACTAGGCTGACAACCCAGTATGTTTCATGGTTTCCTATTTATTTAGATAATATTCAAAAAACACATTATCAAAATTCATGTCACTCATTTTCTTTTTCATAGCACGCGATACACAGACAAAATGTTTGCCCAAAGTAATTCACTTTCTCTTTGTCAGATTGGTAAAAGTCATACATAACCAAAACCAAGTAGAAATTTGCGGATCTGAAGCTCACGGCCCCTCGATCGTCACCGGATCTGAAGCTCGAGACCGTCGGTGAGGAGGTGAGCTCGAGAGCGTCAGCGTGAACCGGCCCGACGTCGACCCCTCATTCTTCTTATTCGCCTCCTCGTCCTCTCTACTACCTCGTCCTCTCTACTTCCTCGTCATCCCGAGAGGGAGAGATGGCTTTGATTTGTGATCATCGAAGCTCATCGGTTGCGTGTGGATGAGGAAAGGCAATCGGCTGTTGAGGAAGAGAAGGAGCTGCGAAGGGAAGGAGGCACGACGCTGGCCACGACCATGGATGAGGTAGATAAGTTATGTTTCTCATCGGCTGGGTGACTATGCGCCATTGTTGACGTGGGAGGAGAGAAGATCAGTTGACCTGTAATTTGGGTATAAATATAACCCGAGACCATGTAAACAAAAAGAGAGAGTTCAATAACACTTTCGGTGCATCGCCACCTTTTCAATTTTTGTTACTTTCGATGAGTTCTTGCTTCAAGTTGGACTGCATCGGTTTCGATCTTCGATAAGAAATAAAACTTGTTATGGCGGCTTGCGTTCTCGGGATTAGTGCTTACATCTTCATCACACTCTAATCTTGTTTATGTAAATCGTTGAGTTATCATATATGTTATATAATCTTTATCAATATTGTCATCTAACCTTGAATCGGCTGACATCTGCTATCAGAAAGTGACCGATAGGGTTAGATGCCAACGTTGATCTAGGTTATATACCATATCCGTCATCTCTAAGAGGTTTTCATCGACTTGCCTAGATCTTTTGTTTCTCATTATGCTTAATGCTGCATCGGTTAGGTTCGATCTATTAAGTAATATCTAGAACCATAATATCTAGCTTGTTTTATGATCATCGATAGAGATAGTATCGGGGTTTTAGCCGATCTTACCTCATTCAGTTATCGTGTTATCTATATGTTTACTTGATATACTAAATCTGCCATTTATATTAAGATCTTAGTGCATTAAAATATATTAAGCCTTCCGTTTGGTGTATTTTGCTTGTTTTAATATCGTAATATAGAGATGTATCAGAGCACTACCCGATACATATTAGATCTATCTTCATCGGCTAAGTTATGAGTATATATAATCCCTATCTTGAAGTACTTTTAGATACAAGTGATTTATACTGTCTCGGCATGCTGTCCGATCTATCCCAATCACTTGATTTAAACATATTTCAAGACATAGATAATATATTACTGATATCTATAGCCGATTGAGTAGATTTAATCTTATCTTGCTTTATTCTTCATTGCCGATCGAATTCAAGATGATATCGGCTCAAGGATAAATGATATGTCATCGGCCATTAGCCCATCGGCTATCGTTTATGGATTTAACCTTGTTTATTTCCATCTTTGTTTCTTGTTAGTTACAGGATCAAACCAATTGGTACGTCTTTGAACCCAAGAGCAAGATTTAGGACCTACACTGGAGTTAAGTAGATCTCTCAGGCCAGTGTGTGTTTTTTGCATCAACAAACGGTTGTAGTGATCGTTGTTAGAGTTTGTGTTGAATACAGTGGCGAATCCAGAACAAAGATTACTCGGGGTCCAATACATACAAATTATCTAGTTATTGGTTGATATACTAATTAACATAGTATAAATTAAGCTAGGATTGAAAAATTTACCCGGGATCCTGTGACCCCGGGTACTACTATGTAGGAACGCCCCTGGTCGAATATGTGTATGTAGTCGGTTATAGTTTAGGACTTCGAGCTGTACTAGGTATAGAAATAGAGTAAATGTCGGACTCTATCCTAGGATCTCTCTTAAATAGAGAGGCGTGCCTGTTGTAACCGTATAGCGACTATAATGTAGCGTAGACATGCAAGGAGACGATGGCGGTATGGCCATGGACTCGTAGCGGCTACGAGCTATATTGGTTGGGGAGGAGCGCTCATAATTAGAGCCCCGGGAATATAGGTTTCGGCTGAACGTCGTTAACAAATATCGTGTGTTCATGTGTCGTCATCTGGCATACATTAGGTGATCAATGACTGAAGCGATATAGAAGGTTAGTCGTCGTTCCGCTATATCTACTAACTTATGTAACAATCGTCACCTTTATAACCTCCAGGTATGGCGAAGATTGCACCAAGTGTGACAGTAACAATCAGCACCGACCCAACGCCCAGAGTTTGTGTTGAATATGTCATTTTCTCTGATTCCGTCTTTTCATCTGATTGCTTTTGTCGTTGTTCCAGAAAGAGATCCATCCGACGACCAGTACTTGCATTGCATGCTATTAGTGCCCTCGCAATCTGTAGTTCAGGGTTCTGCAAAGCAAATATACGGTTCAGTATTAATTCAGTCTTAGTACTATTTATTATTGCTTAGTTTCTACTAGAAACAAAGGGGAACTATTTTAAACTCTCGAAAAGATATTCCCACGTTGTTTGTATGTCATCTAAATAGTTATGAAATATTTTTAAAAAAATCAATAAGATAGGTTAATATGTGATAAATCACTCCACAAACATGTAAGGTCAAATTTAACTTTTCCAAGTTGCAAAAAAAAATTGACTATGAATATATGTTAACTAGACAGTTTAATTTGTTTTTTTTTGCAACATCTAGAAGTTAAATTTTAACTTACATTTTTCTGAAGTGATTTATCATACACTAATCTATCTTGTTGAATTTTTTATTTTTTTCATAACTATTTCGATGACATGCAAATAACAAGCGGATGTCCCATCGAGAGTTTAAAATCCACTCCCGAAACAAAGGCTGAATCAAAAAAGATTGAGAAGTTTATTACCGAGTCATAGAAAGTCCCTCTTGGAGTATTACTCTGCGATACATCCAAAGGACTCTGCCCCTTATTGTTTGGTATGTTTAACTTTACTTCCGTGTTCCTCAATAGAGAACAAAAACTTTTGATATGCGCAAGCTGCACTACTACATGCATAGCTGTGCTGCCATCATTGTCTTGCAAATTCAAAATCCAGGCCAAAGATGGAATACTGGAAGCATGCGCAACTATATCTGACTTCTTCCTTTCAACAGCAACATGAAGGAAAGTCCTTCCCTTAGAATCACGGAAACCAGCGATCTCAGGTCGCTCCTTAATCAAATAGGCGACTGCAAGCTTGCTATCTGAATAGACAGCAACGTGTATAGGTATAATCCTTCAGAATCTGGCTGGTATAGCTGCAGGAACGAGTGATTCTGAATTGGGAATAATATCTCCAGGTCTTCCTCTCCGAAAAAGTGATGCGGCAAAGTGAAGTGGCGTGCTTCCATTTTTGTCCGCCTGTTTTATGAGGTCCTTATTCCAATTCAGTAACATTTGAGTCATATCTGCATAGGTCTTTTTGTCCTCCTAATCATTCTGATCTTCAGTTTTATGAGGATAATATTGCTGATATTCCCCAAGTTTCTCTTTTGGAGAATGAAGCTTTAACTCAGGAGTTTACTGAAAAAGGAGATTAAGGAGGCCATTTTCCAAATGGAACATAATAGAGCACCGGGTCCTGATGGATTTCCTGCTGAGTTTTATCAAGTATTTTGGAATGTTATTAAATTTGACTTGTTAGAGCTTTTTAAATATTTTCACAGTGGGTGTTTGCCTTTATTTTCTCTGAACTTCGGAACCATTATTCTTTTGCCCAAGTGCATAGAGGCTATGAAAATCCAACAATATAGGCCTATATGTTACTTAATGTTAGTTTTAAGATTTTTACCAAGGTTGCTACTAATAGAATTATGGGTGTCGCTCAAAAGGTAATTAGCCCTACTCAAACTGCTTTTATTCCTAGGAGGAATATTATGGAAGGAGTGGTTATTTTATATGAGACGTTGCATGAATTACATCGTAAAGATAAAATCGGGGTAATACTCAAGATTGATTTTGAAAAGGCCTATGATAAAGTTAAATGGTCTTTTGTACAACAGACACTGAGGATGAAGGGCTTCTCTCCTAAATGGTGTGAATAGATAGCTTCTTGAATTTTTATTCAAGGTGGTCATGTTGGTATAAAAATCAATGATTAAATTGGTAACAATTTTCAAACGTATAAAGGCCTTAGGCAAGGGAATCCTTTCTCTCCAATCCTTTTTAATATAGTAGCTGATATGCTTGCTTTATTAATTAAGAGGACTAAAGAGGCGGGTCTCTTGAAAGGGGTAATTCCACACTTAGTAGATGATGTTTTATCTATTTTGCAATCTGCAGATGATACCATTATCTTTTTGGAGCATGATTTGCAACAGGTAAAGAATCTGAAATTGATCTTATCTGTATTTGAAAAGTTATCTGGCTTAAAAATAAATTTCACAAAAGTGAATTATTTTATTTTGGTCAGGCAAAGGAGTGTTATGATCAATATTCTAATATCTTTGGTTATAAGTTAGGCTCTTTTCCTATTAAGTATCTAGGAATTCCAATGCATTTTATGAAGCTCTCTAATAAAGATTGGAAAGTTATTGAAGAAAGAATTGAGAAAAAACTTAGTTGGAAAAGTAAGCACCTTTCTGTTGGGGGTAGATTGGTTTTGATTAATTCTGTTGTCTCGAGTTTAGCTATGTTTATGATATCTTTCTTTGAGATGCCAAAAGGGGTTCTTCAAAAAATTGATTATTATTGATCACGGTTCTTTTGGCAGGGGGTGATCATAAGAAAAAGTATAGGCTTACTAGATGGGATATTATTTGCCAACCCAAGGACCAGGGGGGGCGCCTTGGGATACATAATTTGGAAATACAAAATAAATGTTTCTTGAGTAAATGGTTGTATAAGCTAATAAGTGAGGAAGGGGTTTGGCAAGACTTATTGAAGAGGAAGTATCTTTATAATAAGTCTATAACCCAAGTTGAAAACAAACAAGGTGATTCTTATTTTTGTCAGGGCTCATGAAAGTCAAGAGTACGTTTTCAGATATGGGTTCATGGATTGTTAATGATGGGGAACAAATTAGATTTTGAGAAGATAAATGGCTAGGCAACTTGGCCTTGAATGATAAATATCCATCTTTATATGCTATTGTCCGAAGGAGATCGTCTTCTATTGCTACTGTCATGGGTTCTGTTCCACTTAATGTTGCTTTCAGAAGAGCTTTAGTTGGTCAGAATCTTGCATATCGGCATGAGTTGTGCGCTTCTATTGTGCATATCCAGTTGAATCGTTCTTCTGATTGTTTTAGATGGAACTATCATCAGAACGGTAGGTTCTCGGTAATATTAATGTACCTAGATTTAATTAATAATGTCTATGTTGAGAGAAATAAGTGTATTTGGAAGCTTAAGATGTCACTTAAGATTAAGATCTTTATGTGGTACTTGCTTAAAGGGGTTGTGTTAACTAAGGACAATTTGGCGAGAAGGAATTTGGAACGACAGCTTAAGGTGTTGCTTTTGTATGAATAATGAGTCTATTCAACATCTCTTTATGGATTGTCATTATGCAAAATTCATATGGAGAGCAGTTCAGTTTTCTTTTGGTTTTAACCTTCTAATTAGTATATCTCATATTTTTGATAGGTGGCTTTTGAGGTTGACAAGAAAAAGAGTAAACTGATACTTGGCGGAGTTTCCATTTGTTGGGCTCTATGGTTGAGTAGGAATGATATGGTTTTTGACAAATCACCATCTATTTTCTATATGCAGGTAATTTTCAGGGCAATTCATTGGCTCCGGTTTTGGGCACAATTACAAAGGTGTGATGAAGATGGAGAGTTTCTGAAAGTTGCATGTCGCAAGTTGGAGACAATGGTTATGCAACTTTATGCCAACTATGGATGGAGATTCACAAATAGGCTGGAATAAATGTGTTCTCCTTATTTTGGCTTTTCCTATTTAAGTGTGTTCTATTTTATTTGAACTATACTATTATCTCGAGTGCTACTTTGTAATAGTTGGGATGAAATGTTGTTTATTTATGTTGGGATGAAATGTGGTGCATTTATGAATTTTGTGATGGATGATTGTAGTGATTGATGAAATGTGGTTCATTTAACTTTATTTATATGCAATGTGGTTCATGTTGGGATGAAATGTTGTTTATTTATGTTGGGATGAAATGTGGTGCATTTATGAATTTTGTGATGGATGATTGTAGTGATTGATGAAATGTGGTTCATTTAACTTTATTTATATGCAATGTGGTTCATGTTGGGATGAAATGTTGTTTATTTATGTTGGGATGAAATGTGGTGCATTTATGAATTTTGTGATGGATGATTGTAGTGATTGATGAAATGTGGTTCATTTAACTTTATTTATATGCAATGTGGTTCATGTTGGGATGAAATGTTGTTTATTTATGTTGGGATGAAATGTGGTGCATTTATGAATTTTGTGATGGATGATTGTAGTGATTGATGAAATGTGGTTCATTTAACTTTATTTATATGCAATGTGGTTCATGTTGGGATGAAATGTTGTTTATTTATGTTGGGATGAAATGTGGTGCATTTATGAATTTTGTGATGGATGATTGTAGTGATTGATGAAATGTGGTTCATTTAACTTTATTTATATGCAATGTGGTTCATGTTGGGATGAAATGTTGTTTATTTATGTTGGGATGAAATGTGGTGCATTTATGAATTTTGTGATGGATGATTGTAGTGATTGATGAAATGTGGTTCATTTAACTTTATTTATATGCAATGTGGTTCATGTTGGGATGAAATGTTGTTTATTTATGTTGGGATGAAATGTGGTGCATTTATGAATTTTGTGATGGATGATTGTAGTGATTGATGAAATGTGGTTCATTTAACTTTATTTATATGCAATGTGGTTCATGTTGGGATGAAATGTTGTTTATTTATGTTGGGATGAAATGTGGTGCATTTATGAATTTTGTGATGGATGATTGTAGTGATTGATGAAATGTGGTTCATTTAACTTTATTTATATGCAATGTGGTTCATGTTGGGATGAAATGTTGTTTATTTATGTTGGGATGAAATGTGGTGCATTTATGAATTTTGTGATGGATGATTGTAGTGATTGATGAAATGTGGTTCATTTAACTTTATTTATATGCAATGTGGTTCATGTTGGGATGAAATGTTGTTTATTTATGTTGGGATGAAATGTGGTGCATTTATGAATTTTGTGATGGATGATTGTAGTGATTGATGAAATGTGGTTCATTTAACTTTATTTATATGCAATGTGGTTCATGTTGGGATGAAATGTTGTTTATTTATGTTGGGATGAAATGTGGTGCATTTATGAATTTTGTGATGGATGATTGTAGTGATTGATGAAATGTGGTTCATTTAACTTTATTTATATGCAATGTGGTTCATGTTGGGATGAAATGTTGTTTATTTATGTTGGGATGAAATGTGGTGCATTTATGAATTTTGTGATGGATGATTGTAGTGATTGATGAAATGTGGTTCATTTAACTTTATTTATATGCAATGTGGTTCATGTTGGGATGAAATGTTGTTTATTTATGTTGGGATGAAATGTGGTGCATTTATGAATTTTGTGATGGATGATTGTAGTGATTGATGAAATGTGGTTCATTTAACTTTATTTATATGCAATGTGGTTCATGTTGGGATGAAATGTTGTTTATTTATGTTGGGATGAAATGTGGTGCATTTATGAATTTTGTGATGGATGATTGTAGTGATTGATGAAATGTGGTTCATTTAACTTTATTTATATGCAATGTGGTTCATGTTGGGATGAAATGTTGTTTATTTATGTTGGGATGAAATGTGGTGCATTTATGAATTTTGTGATGGATGATTGTAGTGATTGATGAAATGTGGTTCATTTAACTTTATTTATATGCAATGTGGTTCATGTTGGGATGAAATGTTGTTTATTTATGTTGGGATGAAATGTGGTGCATTTATGAATTTTGTGATGGATGATTGTAGTGATTGATGAAATGTGGTTCATTTAACTTTATTTATATGCAATGTGGTTCATGTTGGGATGAAATGTTGTTTATTTATGTTGGGATGAAATGTGGTGCATTTATGAATTTTGTGATGGATGATTGTAGTGATTGATGAAATGTGGTTCATTTAACTTTATTTATATGCAATGTGGTTCATGTTGGGATGAAATGTTGTTTATTTATGTTGGGATGAAATGTGGTGCATTTATGAATTTTGTGATGGATGATTGTAGTGATTGATGAAATGTGGTTCATTTAACTTTATTTATATGCAATGTGGTTCATGTTGGGATGAAATGTTGTTTATTTATGTTGGGATGAAATGTGGTGCATTTATGAATTTTGTGATGGATGATTGTAGTGATTGATGAAATGTGGTTCATTTAACTTTATTTATATGCAATGTGGTTCATGTTGGGATGAAATGTTGTTTATTTATGTTGGGATGAAATGTGGTGCATTTATGAATTTTGTGATGGATGATTGTAGTGATTGATGAAATGTGGTTCATTTAACTTTATTTATATGCAATGTGGTTCATGTTGGGATGAAATGTTGTTTATTTATGTTGGGATGAAATGTGGTGCATTTATGAATTTTGTGATGGATGATTGTAGTGATTGATGAAATGTGGTTCATTTAACTTTATTTATATGCAATGTGGTTCATGTTGGGATGAAATGTTGTTTATTTATGTTGGGATGAAATGTGGTGCATTTATGAATTTTGTGATGGATGATTGTAGTGATTGATGAAATGTGGTTCATTTAACTTTATTTATATGCAATGTGGTTCATGTTGGGATGAAATGTTGTTTATTTATGTTGGGATGAAATGTGGTGCATTTATGAATTTTGTGATGGATGATTGTAGTGATTGATGAAATGTGGTTCATTTAACTTTATTTATATGCAATGTGGTTCATGTTGGGATGAAATGTTGTTTATTTATGTTGGGATGAAATGTGGTGCATTTATGAATTTTGTGATGGATGATTGTAGTGATTGATGAAATGTGGTTCATTTAACTTTATTTATATGCAATGTGGTTCATGTTGGGATGAAATGTTGTTTATTTATGTTGGGATGAAATGTGGTGCATTTATGAATTTTGTGATGGATGATTGTAGTGATTGATGAAATGTGGTTCATTTAACTTTATTTATATGCAATGTGGTTCATGTTGGGATGAAATGTTGTTTATTTATGTTGGGATGAAATGTGGTGCATTTATGAATTTTGTGATGGATGATTGTAGTGATTGATGAAATGTGGTTCATTTAACTTTATTTATATGCAATGTGGTTCATGTTGGGATGAAATGTTGTTTATTTATGTTGGGATGAAATGTGGTGCATTTATGAATTTTGTGATGGATGATTGTAGTGATTGATGAAATGTGGTTCATTTAACTTTATTTATATGCAATGTGGTTCATGTTGGGATGAAATGTTGTTTATTTATGTTGGGATGAAATGTGGTGCATTTATGAATTTTGTGATGGATGATTGTAGTGATTGATGAAATGTGGTTCATTTAACTTTATTTATATGCAATGTGGTTCATGTTGGGATGAAATGTTGTTTATTTATGTTGGGATGAAATGTGGTGCATTTATGAATTTTGTGATGGATGATTGTAGTGATTGATGAAATGTGGTTCATTTAACTTTATTTATATGCAATGTGGTTCATGTTGGGATGAAATGTTGTTTATTTATGTTGGGATGAAATGTGGTTTATTTATGTTGGGATGAAATGTGGTGCATTTATGAATTTTGTGATAGATGATTGTAGTGATTGATGAAATGTGGTTCATTTAACTTTATTTATATGCAATGTGGTTCATGTTGGGATGAAATGTTGTTTATTTATGTTGGGATGAAATGTGGTTTATTTATGTTGGGATGAAATGTGGTGCATTTATGAATTTTGTGATAGATGATTGTAGTGATTGATGAAATGTGGTTCATTTAACTTTATTTATATGCAATGTGGTTCATGTTGGGATGAAGTGTGGTTTATTTATGTTGGGATGAAATGTGGTTTATTCATGTTGGGACGAAATGTGGTTTATTCATGTTGGGATGAAATGAGATTTATTTATGTTGGGATGAAATGTGGTTTATTTATGTTGGGATGAAATGTGGTTTATTTATGTTGGGATGAAATGTGGTTTATTTATGTTGGGATGAAATGTGGTTTATTTATGTTGGGATGAAATGTGGTTTATTTATGTTGGGATGAAATGTGGTTTATTTATGTTGGGATGAAATGTGGTTTATTTATGTTGGGATGAAATGTGGTTTATTTATGTTGGGATGAAATGTGGTTTATTTATGTTGGGATGAAATGTGGTTTATTTATGTTGGGATGAAATGTGGTTTATTTATGTTGGGATGAAATGTGGTTTATTTATGTTGGGATGAAATGTGGTTTATTTATGTTGGGATGAAATGTGGTTTATTCATGTTGGGACGAAATGTGGTTTATTCATGTTGGGATGAAATGAGATTTATTTATGTTGGGATGAAATGTGGTTTATTTATGTTGGGATGAAATGTGGTTTATTTATGTTGGGATGAAATGTGGTTTATTTATGTTGGGATGAAATGTGGTGCATTAATGAAATTATTGTGAAATGTGGTTAATAGATTGTAATAGATTGTAGCACTCAATTGTGTTTTTTTTGTTTTTTTGGAAAAAAGTAGACAATGTCTCATCAAGGCGAACCAATGTCGACGACAACTAGTGGGTCCTCAAGGGCACGTACTCCTAGGACAGGGAACAAAATTCCTAAGGAACGGTTCCGCATAACAGCGGTGGACGCCGTAGGGTTGCCGACATCTCCAAGGAAAATATTGAGCCGATTTAGGTCTATCTGCGGGGTCATAGGGAGGCAGAAATTCAGTATTCTGCAAGACGACTTCAAGCTTGTGCCGGCCGCAGAGAAGGACATTGCTTGGCTAATGTTCAAGGAGAGCTTTGATTATCCTGCGGAGCATGAGGACCGTCTCAGGCGGGCTGCTTTCAAGGTTATGGGCAATGCTTGGA
This sequence comes from Oryza longistaminata, assembly GCA_009805545.1. Lineage (NCBI taxonomy): Eukaryota > Viridiplantae > Streptophyta > Magnoliopsida > Poales > Poaceae > Oryza > Oryza longistaminata. Next base: position 45,029,700 of record CM020179.1, read on the forward strand.
AGAACTTCAAGACTAAGCTAGTCGGCGAGTTCGTCTACAACCCGGCAAATCCAGATCCAAGAGAGAAATTTCCTTGGATCACGGAACAGGTCTGGGAGGAATTCCATGCGAAGAAGTCGACCCTCGAGTCCAGAGCTAGAAGCGAGGCATATCGCTTGCTCCAGACCAGGAACCAGCATCCGTACCGGCTTGGTACCGCCGGATATGCCAGTAAGGAAGAGGAATGGCAGCGTGAGGATGAAGAAGCGGAGGAATCGTGCACACCGCTCGTGTTTGGCGATATCCCACACCCTCACCATGTGCTTTGTTTTCTTGCAGCTGAGAAGAAAGGTTCAAACCAAACTGGTGATGGAGATGCACCAGCACCTTCAGAGAGCAAGAGTTCCAAGAAGAAGAAAAACAAGAAAGCAAAGGAGGCTAAAGAATCACAAGAACCAGCTGATGGGACAGAGGAGACTGCCAGTGCAGAACCTGATGAAGACACAACCTCTGTTGATGTGAAGGAGCGCTTAAAGAAGATGGCTTCAATGAAGAAAAAGAAATCAGGCAAAGAGTCAGACACAGCTGCAAAAATTGCAGCTGCTGAGGCTGCAGCAAGGAGCGCTAGGCTCGCGGCAGCCAAGAAGAAAGAGAAGAACCATTACAACCAGCAACCTGTGCGGTAAATGGCCGCCAAAGTTTTGAAAAATGTTCTGAGTTTGAAAAATCCCCTTGTTCGTTTTTGGACTCACAATAAACTTTTTTGAGTTGTATTTATGACCTTGGAGCGCCTTTCTGAGATTCATTTCGAATTCTTGAAGGCCTTCCTGGTCTCAAAACGGTCATGTAATTGTGTTTTGAATTGTTGACCCGGTGGAACTTAATGGACGGCATGGCCAGTGGGGGCTAATTGGGTACTCTCGTTCTCTTTTGAGCTGCTGTGGCTTGCTGTGTCGAAATTGGTCGACAGTTATTGTTCTTACGTTGTCATATCTTTTCTTACTTCCTTTAGAAGCTGTTTAATGGGGATGTTGCTGGAATTGGCGTTGTGATCCAGAAGTAGCAAGGATCTTGGTGTCAAATTTAAATTTCTCCAGTGTTCTTTATGGCGGTGTTCGTGTTTCTGGAGTAGGATAGCTGATCATCTAACTGCTTGTGGTGCTAGCTCAGTGTGTTCATGTAACATGTGGACATTTTTTTTCTGAGTGTCTGGCGTTCTTGTGGCTGGCGTCTCGTGACTTGTTTGGCTATTCTGATGAATGGAAACTGCCCTGGTTGTGATAGAAACAGTCTAGCCACAATGGATAAAGCTGCATATTCTTGCAAGTTCATACAGTTGAGAAGTACTACCTCCGTTTTTTAATAGATGACGCCGTTGACTTTTTCTCACATGTTTGACCATTCGTTTTATTCAAAAAATTTACGTAATTATAATTTATTTTGTTATGAGTTGTTTTATCATTCATAGTACTTTAAGTGTGATTAATATCTTATACATTTACATAAAATTTTTGAATAAGACGAATGGTCAAACATGTGAGAAAAAGTCAACAGCGTCATCTATTATAAAATGGAGGGAGTATCAATGTTGTGATGGTGAAGAAGTCCTAGGTGCAAGCAAATGTGATGGTGAAGTCATAGGTGCAAGCAGTATGAAAGCAATAGACTTTTACTGATTTAATTTTGATCACAAATAGATCTTGAATAGTTAGATCACAATGAGTGAAACTTCCATACTGTAGGATGCTACTCCTACATACTTTGATAATCTTTAGGTACTTATATAAAACATTTGTAAAAGAAGTGATCAAAATGTACAGAAGATGAATATCATAATTCAACAACAAGTACTTATAAACATTTATTCAGATTTCCACTTAAAAATCAAGATCTGAAAAGCCATCCTCTTGCCACGCGTCTTGGTTGCTGGGGAGCTCGGATCACGTCGTGTGGTTGTGGGGATGGCGCAGCTAGAGCATAGGCGTTGGTGAGAAGTGGTCTTGGTGGTTAGTGTTGTTTCCGTTGTAATTCGTTCCTTTATATAATGGAGTAACAGAAAAGCAGCTGAGTTAAGCGCTGCAACAAAATTTGCTCTGTTTCCTCTGTTCTGCGAATTTGCAGGTTTAGCCAGGCAGTACGCGTGGGCGTGTTGTTCGTCTGGTTCGCTGCTAGGGGCGATCGCTGGGAATTCTAACAAAATTTGGCCGTGCCAATAACTTCTTAATTTTCAATACATTCTTCGGATATTTAACCTTTGGCGCATCCATTTCTAATTTGAGTCAACAATGGCTGGTTCCACAGTGTTATTTGTACTTGCCTTTCAGCTTCCATAAACCCATTATTTAGTAACATGCAATACTTCCATAACAATTACATATCTTCTCTCTCTTATTTATACAACAACCTAAAATTTACGTCATGAAGATACGAACATTTCAAAATTTAGAAACATCATTTAAAACTTCCAAAACAACATGTTCTTTTATACCACCAATAATAAGGGACACATGTAGCGGGAATAAATGGGAAAACCAAGGGAGGCTAACCCGAGCTTTCACGCCAACGATTTCTCTCCAAATCGGCATGTTTCGAAGCCGAGTCAATGCCAGCATCAAGTGTGATGATCCTTCCTGTGCATTTCATCAGGACAATAGATGTGGGCTGATTTCCAAGTATCAACAGGTCCATCGTCTTCCATCATCTCATCGCCGAAGGCGAAATCGATTGGGCACTAGGAACAATGTCCCCATTTCGGCGGCTTCCCTTGCAGCCTTATCCTCTCCTCATTCCACTGCTCGGCGGCCTTACCTCTCTCCCGCGCAGCCGCCTCGTTTTGGTGTTCGGTAATCGATCCCCCTCCTCCCGAATGCCTCTTCGTTGTAGCTCTTCGATGGCGCGGGGAGCCCCAGCCATGAGAAATCCTTCCTCTGGGCCTCCTGATAGCCCGCCCTGAAGAGGCTTCGGTACGCACCACGGAGCTTCGACCGTTAGAACCTCTCAACGCTGATGGCAGGCGGAGAAATGGCCTTGACCTTTGATCTTATGAGGGGTTGCACTTTGATTCCAAATACGGCGCAGTGAGCAACTCCTCCACTGCGTAGAGGGCTTCGATGGAGCAATGTTGTGTGGAGGGTGATTTCTTACCAGTAGCACGGGGGGCGGCACTTCGACTCGCGGCAACGACACATGCCGAGGTGTGACTCTTATTCCCTTCTCGCATGGAGGTTATCTTCTCACTCCCAGAGGCAGGCGAACGGACGGCGCCGCGGGAGGAGGCGGAACTCGACGAATAAGTGAACGGGCGCAGAGCTGCGCACGTACCTAGGATAGCGCGGCGGCGAACGGAAGAGTCGCCATGCCGCGAAGTACGGAGTTAGCGATACGATATTAAAGACTCCTATCCGCCAATAGACAGGCGGACATGTAGGGAGCCCGACGAGGGCATTCTGGTGGTTGGCGGCTGCTGCTGCGCCTGCGTTCGGCGCAGTCTTAGAACAGGCTAGGATAGACATACCTTCACGTAAATGCTTGGTACGATTTTAGAGACGTGATCGACGGGTCTCACCGGCTCGCTGGAGTACAGGATTTATGACCACTGTGCGAAAGCGCGAGAGTGCAGCCACTTTTAAGCGCGGGAAGTTTACGCTTAGAGGTCGATAAGGTTAAGATTGCGGAAAATACATTGGCAGAGTCGAACAGGCCAGATCGAGGTATAGGGCCCTGTCATGACACGTTTTTCTACAGGGAGATATGCTGGTTGAATTATTCGTTGAATATGCACTAGCCGTCACTCTATTTGGCGGTGGCGCGGAGCGGCGGGACGGGATGGGAGTGGTGGATAGCTCGCGGCTGGGGACGGAAGGGCTGACGCCTCGAGGACAGTATGAGAGATCATTAGTCACGTCATGCCGGGCGCAGCGAAGTTCGTGCGGCGCCATGCAGCCATATTAGCACAAAGAGAAGTTGACTCCATGACTTGAATCCGGTTCGAGCGTTGCGTGCGCAGTAGTTTTGGGGAGAGATCTTGACTTGGCATTTCGGCTTCGCCGGGGTGTTGGTATTCGTTTCTGCAGGTATTCTCCTCGAGGTTTTTTTTCTCTTTTTTCTTCTTTTGTCTTTACTTTGCTTTATTTTGTCTTCTTTGA